>VZTN01025343.1:530282-731730 GCA_013400515.1 Erpornis zantholeuca | reverse complement strand
TTTTTTTTTTTTTTCCTCTGTGGCAGAAAAATGAAAGGTTCTAGTAGTATTTTCCAGCAGCACTGTTTGTTCTGGGAATTTTTTAGAGGAACTTCGATAAATTCACCTGGTAAGGTCCAGTTGTCTTCTGCATAACCAGAGCTTCACTTCAGTTTCCATGCAAACCAGGATCACATGCTTCTTCCAAAGTTCCAATTGCATTTAGTTTTGGAAGCCCAATTTCTCTTTGCTCTGAGGGTAACTCAGGGAGTCCTGTGTGTGGTAGCTGGATCCCTGAGAGCTACAAACTGTTACCTGATTTAGTATTGCGACATTTAACCTCTCTGAGCTGTGGAACACAAGGGGTGGTGTTTATCTTTCTGCTGGGAATGCTGTGTGGACCAGAATTGGTAACGTGGTGCACCCCTCTGATGGACCCAAAAACCCCATCTGGTGTGTCAAAGTAGCTTGCAGTGCAGACTCCTAAGTGACAGCACATGTTCACACAAACACAAAATACACTCAGTCAAAAAGTTTTTTTCCATTATAAAAAAGAATAGTCTGGGAAAAAACGCTCTTGATTTTAAAATACCAACAAAAGCTCCCTGGCATATGAAAAATGTCATGGCACAGTCATCTTTTTGGAAAGTTGGTGATGCAGAACAGCTGTGTTTCCCAACATCAGGCAGGAGATCAGCTGGTTGAGTGATGATTTTTCATGTGTTGGAATATGGTGTCACTCTGCAAATGGCAAAAAGCAAATCCCTGCCTTCAATCTTAGCTCCTATTTTCCTTACTCACAATTTTGCCCATTTATTTTCACTTTTTCCGTTGGTGTTTGGCTGTCTCTTCACTTTCTGAAGTGCTAAATTGCAACCAGAAGCACTGATAAGAGTGATAGATTGTGTCAGCTCCACTGGCACTCATACTATTTTACAGGGAATAGCAACTCTGGAGTTAAATGAGAAATAGGGAGACAGCAAATGCCCATTCCCGCAGAAGACTCAATTTCTGTAATTAACTCCCAAAAGAGTTGCAGCCCCACACTGTGCCTAGATTTAGACAGTGTATTTGTAGTATTTATATTATAGCTGAAGAATCAAAATGATCAGTTTTCTAGTTTTCCTGAGTAGTTTTTTTCTCTCCTGATATGGGTGTGAGGGGGATCAGTTTTGGCACTCCTTCTCTAGTGTTTCATGATGTGGAGGGTCTTATTTAATGTTTTCTCATTCAGATTTTTTAATGAGAAATTTGCCTGTTGATTCTTTTCTAGAATTTGAAACTACTTAAGCAGATTTGCTGGTACGTTGAGGTATGTTGGTAGCTGGCCTGAGACGTTCAAGTGTCTTTTCTTTCCAAAGGTGATATTGATGGAAACTTCAGCTTTGATTTGAGCAGAGTCAAACCTGAGCCTCTCATATCCCTGCCCATATGTAAAGTTTGTCCCTCAATTTCTTAATGAAAAGCTAAGGTTCACACAAAAAAGAAAAAACAAAAGAAAACCAAATATTTTTCTAAGTCTGCATTTTGTATAAGCTTTCAGAAGTTTTTGGTGCTGTTCCTGTAAATACAAGTGTTGGCTGATAAAATCCTCAAACTGGTGCCAGATTGGAACCTCAGGTTATCAGCAGTGAGGCTCATAACCAGTGGTCCTCCAGCTCAGACCTGTGTGTTGAATTAACAGCAGCTTTCTCACATTATATGCTTCCTACTCCAGGGCAGTGTATCCAATTATCATCTGCTCCCAAAAGCCAGGAAAACAGCGGGGTAGTGTGGTGAAAAGGCTGTATCCACAAACCATATTGATCCCTGAACAAATTTGTCTGGAGTCCTCAAGCACACATGCACACATGTGTGCACACACTCACACAAATTCCTGTGGCTTTGCCACTGCCGCTCTCTCTGTGGTTTGGTCTGTGCCCCCCCAGAGTTTCATGCCTTTGCCCAGGAGTTTTTCCTGAGACTGTCAGTGCAGGTGTTCCAGAAGATGCCTGCAACATGTGAGTGGGGATTAGAATCTGGCTCTCCTGACACATGATGGATTGCTCTTTTATTACCAAAAGTTTTTAAAAAACGAAAAAATCTTGCAGTGGGGTGGCTCAGAGTCAAAGGAACCCAAACAAAGCTGGAAATTGAATGTATACATTGCAGCTCAATTATTTTGAAGGTTGAGGTTTCTGCTTCAATCCTTCATAAGGAAAAAGGCTGTCTTTACTGAAGCACTCTCGTTTATCATTCTCTGGGATCTTTATGCTTTGGTTTTGTGTGTTCTATAGAAAAAAAAGTCAATACATCTATTAACAATTTTACTGCTATTGAACTTTACTCACCCTGAGCAATGCTGAAGTTCTCTGACTAAACTGCAGCTTTTTAATAAGGGGGGCATCAGGAAAGGTGTTTGTTTGCTGGTAGATACTGGGCAGAAGTGGCCCAAATCTGAATTGATTTCATTCTGGCTTTCAATATTATTGTCCCCATGCTTTTGTTGAAATGGGTGGGATGATTTCTGCCAGGGAAATTAAATGAAGAATGGACAGCATAGCATTTGTAGGCTATGGCAATGATGGTGTCTAATAAATAGCAAGCATAAAAGAGATTTACCTAAGAAACTGTTCTTCTGTTTTTCTTCCCTTGTTTTTTACATTTGTGTGCAGGTTTTGATGAGGTATTGGATTCCAGTGGGTCACTTGCAATGATGCCTGTGATACAAATTGGTTAGTGGGTAAAAATGATGTCTTGGCTATTTTTCTATTGTTCTTCCAATTTCCTTTCCATTAGAATAGAAAGGAAGCACTGAAGATCTGAATGCATTATTCTGGTAGTGCTGTCGCCATGTGGTTTGCACAAAGACAAGACTTTGGTTCAAAGCTGTGCTGGTTTTGGGGTAATCCCCAAAACTGTGTAATTTAATTGGCAGGCTATTTCCTGCAGGACTGGGAAGTCTGTGTAGGTGTATGACTGATATTCATTGAGTAAGGGAGAGTCAGCAAAGCCTTCTGGCTTCCTCAGCTTCTGTAGTTAAACTGCAGTACTTGGCCCTTATATTTCTTGATATGAAATGATTTTAAACTCTCCTGGGTACTTGAATACATAGATAGGAGGCAGCAGGAGAATGCATTTCTTCCCTTCTTGTTGCAGTGTGGCTTCTCTGCAGATAATGAGAAGTGTGTCTGTCACTAAGTGAAATAAAATTATCCTAATGAAATCCTACAATGCAAACACTAATCAGCAGGACGAGGATCTAAGCTCCAAGGAATTTCTAAATTTTATATTTTCAAAATAACATCCTGCCCACTGACAAATCATAAAATCAAAGCAGGCTGGATTTTTCTTTTCCCATGTCCCTTAAAAAAAATCTCATTGCAAATAAGGATTTGGATTTACAATAATTATTTTGCCTATAGCTGCTCACATAAAGCTATGCAACATAATCTGAAATGAATGTTATAAAGTCAGGCTTTCCTATTACATCACATTTGCACATAATTTTCTGGACAGAAAAGAGAATCTGACTTTTGAAAAATTGCATTCCCTAATTCCATAGCTCTATGGAATCATTGAATTTAAAATGATGCCTTTCACAAAGAGGCTGGCATCTGGCTGATGTGGTAGTTGGCCTCTAGTGCAGTGTCCTTGGGAAGGGAAACTGCTCTTATGAAAGCTGTATTCTTCAGTTCCTCTTTCAAGTCCTACCTCAACCATTTGTCTTGACCTGATACTACTAACATTTGGGAGGGTGGGAGGAAGGAGATGTATCAGTGAGTAAAGGATTCCTGCATCCTGTTGGCACTGATCCGTATCCTTGGCTGGATTACCATGCAGTGTCAATTCTTGGAGTCTCAGTGGTTTTGCCTCAAAAAAAGATTGTTTGCAGTGCAGATGTGAAATGTAAGTATAACACAGCACAAGTAAGAAATAAATCTGAACCCCTTAGACCTCACCTCTTATTTTTTTGGGAGATAGATGAGTTTGTTTTTAGTGTATTCTTGTTGGAGTGAATATGAGGACAGAATTAACTTTATTCACTTATCTAAGATTATGTTTTAGGATCAGAGTTGTTGTGAATGTGATTGTTCCAGCCTGTGGCTTCTCTCATCAGAACCTGTTACTTCTTGATTTGGGCTCTGGAGGCCTTGTGATAATGGGGGAAAGCCCAGAGTTTGAGCTCTGCCTGTGTAGTTCATTGTCTGTGCGTTTGAATGGATTATAAATTCTCTAGCTGGGAGCGTAGCAGGGCATGAGTGCTCGAGGGGAGCTGTACCCTCCAGTTCTGTACTGTAGTATGTTGTTATGGGTCAGTACTTTTTTTCCTTGTATTTTTTTTGCTAAAGCTCTCTTGCTGGTTGAAATGCATTTTAATTATTCTTTGATCAGCCTTTTCATTATTATCTAGGAAAAAACATTGGATATTTTAGGGTTCTTTTCCATGCACAATTAAATACAGAGTTAATTGTGAACTAGGGTATCAACAATGAGCAGCCTCTCTAAGTGCTGGCTGCAGTGACCGAGTGTTGGGGTCTGGGATGACATCCCTGTGACAAGAGCTGAGCCTGCATGGAGACACTCTTTTCACATTTTTGTTTGTCTGAGTATCTTCTTAATTCCAAAATGCCTGTATGAAAGTGTTGGGGGTCTCTGGGGCTGTGAGGTCTAGCTCCAGGAGCTGAAGGGTTCTGTGAGGAGAATGCCACTGTTATTTGCCTGTTGCTGTGTTGCAGTTCACATCCTGTTCAGCTGCATGCCAAATGCACAAACTCCCTCTATCCCTGGTAACTGAGAAGATTACTTGCTTATAATGCTGTGAAATAAGTGCTGTACCATTATGAGAGTAAGTAAGAAAAGCCTTTAAGTTTGATATTCTTTATGTAGAGTCTCTGAAAGTTCCTGAAAAGCGGTTCTTATTCCTGATTTGGAATCAAATTTTAAAACCAGCCTTCTTGTTATTAAAATGAAACATCACCAAATATACAGGGC
Organism: Erpornis zantholeuca; assembly: GCA_013400515.1. NCBI lineage: Eukaryota > Metazoa > Chordata > Aves > Passeriformes > Timaliidae > Erpornis > Erpornis zantholeuca. The sequence goes on along the minus strand of VZTN01025343.1, from coordinate 726,777 downwards.
CAAAATGCATCACAGTTCATTTATTTCATCTGGTCATAACTTTTGCTGTTCTCCTTGAAAGACACAAAAAAAGAAAGATGAGACAGAAGTGCAGTTCTAGAGGTGGTGGTTGTTGTGGATTTTTATTTGTTTGTCCTTGGTTGGGGTTAGTTTGTTTTGAATTAAGACTGAAGAGCAAAGGATATCAAAAGACTCCCATGAGCTTGCTCAAGAGGGAATTCCAGCCCAGTCTTGCTGTTCCTTATGATGTGATGTTTTCAGCACTCTNNGATGTTATGTTTTCAGCCCTCTTGCCCTTCTAACCTGAAACTATCTTGGATATATCAAGGTAGCTGTATTTTGAATCTTTTCAAGCACTGAGTGATGGTTTGCTCTTCTGTGAGACTTCAGGTAGACCATACTGGAGGATCCTGAGGAAAAAAGATGATTTTTATCCTCTTTCTACTTGGGCCCAGCTGAAGTTCTTTACAATTTCATGATGAGATGCTGAGGTATTAAATGTCTCCTAATCTCAAAGTGGACACATCTGAGTTGTTGAAGTCTGATTCTGCTTGCTCCCTTGTTAAGAGGAGTTTAATAATTCATTTCACCTGTTGCAAGACTGCCTAAATAACTGGAGTTAATATTTTTACTTTGGAAATTATGAGGGGTTTATGGTTAAAGAATGGCAACATTGAAGGAAAGAAAAAAAGGCAGTTTAGGAAGATTTTTTTAGCTAGGGTTTCCATATTTCTGTGTCTGCTTTCACAATATTTGATCTGAGCATCCAATGTGCCTCAAGAGAGAGAGGGAGATGAATAAACTAAATTTCAGTTGAGATTTCAGTAACTCTCTTGAGAAAAGGAAAAGATGCATGTATGCTAATGACTTTCTATTATGCCATCAGGAGTATAGGAAGAGTTAACCCAGCCTGATCTTGGGAAGATGATTTTTCCTCCATATTCCACATTAGTTCCTAGGGAGCAAGGCCGAAAGCTTGACTGGTTACTAGATAGAAGAAACTAATGTAGCCATGAAATATATCCCAGCCCTAGAGACACTTGTGATTTGGGCTCAGTGCATCAGTTCCTGGGACAGGGTGAAGGGCTACATTATAGAAATGGTTAATAGGGAACATTACTTATGCTGCACATATAGAATCACTATGGCAAGATGAAAAATTTTAAGATAGTTTTGGTGGGGCGTGGATTTGCACTAATCCACTGAAAACTTTGGTTTATCCCTCGACTTGGCCTTGTTAAAGCTTCTGTGGCTCCCAGGTGCTCCCTATTGCTTCACGGTGCTCAGAAGGACATAAATTAGTATACATCAAAATTTTTCCTGTTTATCTCCCCTGCAAGTGGAGGAGGCCCAAAAGACACAATTGAATTGAAAACAGTGCACATGAGGATTCCAGCCAGCCAGTCAAGCTTTGTGGACAACGTGATTTTGCTGATATAGATTTGTTGGAAATATTATATTTCTTTCTGAGACGGGAATGATTATAAAAGCAGATCTCAAGAGAGCAACTTACTGGAAACCTAAGCCATGCTGAGTAGTAACTACTTTTACCTAAGGAAGTTTGCCTTTTGCAAATTGCAGGCAATTTGCAGACCTTGCTGCTGTGCTTATTTTGGGATTGCAGTGGGTATTCTACTGCGGCTGTTTTGGATTTTTGTATTTTCCAGGCCACATCTTGTAAATATTCTCCGATTTAAGTGATCCCCAAGAGTTTTCATCCCTGGATATGGTGTTTGTTAGTAGGAATACATGAGATGAATGCAATGTCATGCAAAGTTTACTCACTTTATATCCCTCCTACTGAAAAAATAGATCACCTGAAGAAAATTGTCAAGTCAGGTGTATAGCTAGGTCAGAGTAGGCAAGAATGTGTATATGCTATTGGCAGTCCTGCCTAGTTTTGAGAAAAACCCAGTTCAGTGAGACAAACCTTAGACAAACCCATTACTAGAATTACCTCAGTCTTCACTCAGTTCTCAAAGGAAAATATCAGGATTTGTTCTTTTGAAAACCTGGTGCCAAGAGAAGCTAGATTCTGTGGGGGGAGACCCTGCTCAGGATGTGCCTCTTGGCCTGGCAACATGCTCCAGTCTTACTCTTTCTATGTCCTGCCACAGGTGAGCTGAGATGCAGTCTTGGCACGTTTTCCCTACAGAACAACAGTGCACACCTTGTTTTGGTTACATATCAAGGCTTTCCAAGCAAGGCAAGTTTGGAGCAATGAAATGAAGGACCCGTTTTAAAATATTTAGCTAATTCATGGGCACTGACTCAGCCAGGCTTCCCTGTGCTTAGTCTGCCAGGTGATGTGGGAGGAGAGAGACCCTTACATTTGGCTCCTTTGTTTTGGTTAAATGTGCTTAATGGGAAAAATCCTGCGGTGTGATTCTGTCTGCCCTGTGGAAGTGAGTGTGAGGAGAAGCATTTGATGAAGTATCTCCAGGATTTTGGAGAGACTGCTCACACTTACTCCATTATGTATCTGAGTGGGGCTGACAGAGGATTTCTCTTTTGACTCAGCAGTCAGTTTCAAATCCCTCACTGCTTGGTGTAAGGAGGTGAAAGAATTAATCAGAGGATGGAATTCTTGGGCTGTGAGAAGGAAATAAAGGGAAGTGGGAATGCCTGTGCTGGCAGGTTGCTCTCAGAGCTGATCTCAGGTATGTGACCACCCCATACCCTGACAGAACAAGTAGAGGTTTGGAGAAACTGATTAAAAGTGGTACCTGTCGTGCTGTGAGAAAACCTTAAAGATTTATATGTCATTCTTCTAAGCACTTTTCCCACCAGCTCGCTGTTTTGCTTACATATCATATGGCAGTATTGCTTTTAGATACCAAATCAAAAGCATATGTAACAAAACAGAAATGTTCTTCCACTCTGTGCAACCAAGGGTGACATCCAATATGAAAAATGGATTTTCCTGAGGTGGAACAGGCTACTTTAATTATTACGTGCAGTTTGGAATCACGACTATTTGTATAATTAGAAGTTTGGAAAGGCTTCTACAAATTCTTTATACTTAGTCATTAAAGAGGGTTTTTTTATGTCTAAAAGCAAGCTAGAAGATGAATATCAAAACTAGCTTGGAAGGCATTCTGGGAGATGAAATATTTCAGATATTGGTATTGCCTGAATTTCAGTGAGCATTTCTCAGCTGAATATTCAATAATTGTTTTTGCCTTTAAAAATCTGTGTAGATCATGCCTGGAAAATAATCTTGTTGAAAGGGGAATGGCTTGCCATGATCAAAGCACTTTACAGCTTCTCTGGCATTAAGGTTAAAATTATATTTCCATATGAGCCTTATAGAGCTTTATATAAATAGCTGTTTTCTGGTGTGGGTTTTTTTGGGGGGGTCTTTATTATATAATGGTGTGCAGGCTGAGCTCTGCTCCTCTCTGATTGAAAAAGCTGAGGGTCATGGCATCTATTTGATGTTTCTTAGGAATGAGCGCTCTGAAATAGTGCTATTCTCACATTGCAAAATGACATAATCTAAACAATGGGTAAAATCCTCATCTTATTGACAGCAGTGTAAATCTAGGTGAAATCCCCTGAGACCAAGTTAAATACATGGATTTCCTCTACATTTCTACTGTTGTTTTAAAGTGCTGAACCTGCCCCAGTGGCATAATTGAAAGAGCCACTGATCACACAAAAAAATCCCCTGCTATTTGATAAGGTTCCACAAAGAAAGTTTATCCTTGTGAATTCCATGTATTTTTAATGCAACCTCTCTTTTGCTGAATTGATTAAGCTCTGTTGAAAATTCTTGAATGTGGAAGAAAATCAGCTGTGACTGTGGGAGGGATTGGCTGATAATTTAGTAAGGGAACAAACCAGCATGTCTGTAGTCTTCTGGAAAAAAAAAGGTTTCCAGTAGCTGTAATTTTGAAAATAGTCTGGTTTTGAAGTTTGATAGTATGTTCTGAATGGAGCTCTTCCCTTGCTTTAGGCTCTCTGTGCACTTTACCAGGGGTCAGGAAGTCTGCACAAAAGCAGGGCAGTAGGTAAAATCCCTCTGAAATCATGGGTAAAACTTACAATTAAGCAGAGTGAGGATTACAAACCATGTCGAATGCAGCAGACAGACTAATATTACCTGTGGAGGATTTGTCTGTTAATCAGGTGTGGTTAGTTTTCCACACTGAAAAGAGAGTTGTGCTTGGGTTTGTGTATTCTCATTCCCTTTTTTAAAACAGTGTGGTACCACAGCCTGCTTTACAGTCACCAACCACTACAGTAGTGTTACTGGAATGTTCTGGTTCATTTCTTAGGTTGCTTTAATATTTTATAAGGATTCTATATAAAGGGCTCCCTCTTGGTTAGGCAAAAACTGCTCTGTTATACATGTTTCCAGGAAAACTGGGAAAAGTGAATGGAACTTCAAATGACTGGTGCTGTACCAGTTCTGCACAAATCTCTCTGGGTTTCTTTCTCCTGTGGTAATGATTGGAAGCTTTCTGTATCCACAGGCATAACAAATGAACAATTAGTCTTTGGGTTTTAAGATTACATCAGCTCTGAAACATCGCTGCTTTGGAGAATCAGGTCAGTGTGGTCAATTCATGTTGATTATAGCAATTGCAAAGTGAATCTTTATCCCTGATGTTCCCTTGGCAGATGAGAGTTAGACTTTTTGATCACTGAACAAAGGGAATTATTTTATTCAGTGACCTATGATGGTTATATCCTTTGTATTAGTTCAGAGCCACTCGTTCTTCTTTCTTGCCAGAGAGAATTCCATCTGTCTGAGTGATAGGTTCCTTACATCTTGATGATCTTGTCCTTTTTCTGTGCAGAGTCAAAAGAAGAATATCTATGAATAAACTAAAAAATTCAGTGTGTTTGTGGCTCCCTGACTAAGCATTTGCTGGGAAAAAAAATCAATATGTAAGCAATTTGTACATGAAAGCATCTCCCTGTACAAGAAATAGAAACTAACAATAGAAACTCCAGTGTGTGCCTAGGGATTATAAAATCTGGAAGGAAGGTTTATCTCCTGTAAACCATCACACAGTTTATAACAATGCCAGTGGGCCAAACAGCATTGTACCACGTTAATTTTTTGTGTGCTTGTATAGAATAATTGCCTGTGTTTACCAGCACTGCATCTTACATAATGACTCTGAGTTAAAGCAAAAAGGTATTAAGCCAGTTGGGTATGGGGATCAGGGATTAGCCAAGGTGGCATGGGGTGGAGAATGGGCACCTCCACCTGAGGAAAGCAGATTAATAAATAATGGGAAATCCAGTGGAGTCTCCTTCCACCCATACTGAGCACAAACCCAGTATAGTGCTAGAAGGTGGAGTTGTTTGAGGTGATATTTCACACAGTGATCAGTACAAGAATAAGGATTATGACAGCAGCCAGACTTCCATTCAGTGTGAACACATTAAGTTGTAGATATTGGTTATAAGCCCCTAAATAGGGGGGTTGAAATGTTTTGTGGAATCAAATACAATGCCATTTTTTGATGGGTGATAATTCCACTGTCCTTCATTCAAAATGCATCTCGTGTAGCTGCATGTGAGTAGATGCTTGTCAGGCATATGGCAGAACAAAGCCTCTCCACCTCACTAATTCAGAATCTGCATTCTGAAGTAGATAAAACTTTATTTTCCTGAAATCTTTCTGCTTAAATAAGCCCTTTCAACTGTCTTTACTTGAAACCAGCCATGAAATTGTTTTTCCTCCTACTCCTGTGAAAATCTGGGAAATATTATAACCTTTCCAGCCCTTCTCTCTTTGGCAAAAAATGGAAAAAGCTTTCAGTCCATTTTGATTTTACCAAAGACCATTATCTCTCATTGCCAGATTTTGGCTAATAAGTTTAGCCTTGCTGTGTTCTTCAGCTGCTTGTAAGAAGCCACGAGTGTGCTGCCTTTAATCTTTATAACTAACATACTCCTAATCTCCCAACTCCTCTTCCATCTGTGCTCATGTGTGACAGCCCCACACATATTTCAAGTCCTGTTTTCAAGTTCTATAACCAGCCCTTTCTTTGCTTCTTTTGGAAACAAAAGACCTTTTTTTTTTTTGGAATCTGGGAGAGGTACTTGCTCCAAGTCTCTCACCATCAGGTGCATTGTATCCAGATATTGCTGAATCCATTCTTTCATTTTATACCGGTGGTAATAACAATTTGTAGCAGCTATTATTGCACACAAAGCAGGTTGTTGCTATTTTCAGTGTAAAAGATGGACACAGTCTACGTGCAGGTGGCTGCATGGCAGTGTGTGATATAATAAAAGTTTATGAAACACTGAGTTTATGAAGTACTGAGATTATTGGAAGAAGCCCTTCAAGCTGGGAGCCTTCTCGCAATGTTGAAGTGATTCAAGAATAGTTAAAAGCTTGTGTTAGTCTGGGTTGTCAACTCCAGATTGGAAAAGCTACGTATAGAGGAGGTATCTCTCCAAGACTGTTGTTTTGATCCTTCCATGCCTTGTGTCTTGGTAATTTATGCACATGGCAAACGGAGTTTCCCACACACGCTGCAGACCTTGGATGTGAGGACCAGATCAGAGAAGCTGAGACTATAAAGCCCTTGGAAAACACAAGACTGCGAAGAGGATAAATAGGCTAGCTGATGTGGAACTTTTTTGCTTAAGAAAACAGATGTGTAGAAGGCAATGATCATTTGCTTGAAAATAAGGATATGGGGTGGGGACCATGGTCTTTTGCAAGACCTGAGTTCTGGAGAACAGGTAACAAGAGAATCCATGTGGGATTCCTTCTCACCCTGGGCATCCAGACACATTGAGCAGAAATCTAGTGCTTAGTTTCTCACTTCTTTGCTCCCTATCAATTTTATTAAAATATGTGGGAGCTACTCAATTTCCTGTTCTCAGACCTTATGGAAATCCATCTTTTTATCCCTCTTTTCATTTGTGTGCCTGTGTGGAGGTGCACACGCCTGCACATCTGTGTTTCTGTGTGCTGGCCGCGACACTCAGTCGTAAAGAATGCGTGACAGCCATGACCGTGGAGCTGTGACACGGCTGTGTGGTGTGAAATGGGGTGGGAAGGGAGGGGAGAGAGCGATGGTACACATCGAATGTACAGTCATTCCCTCCTTTCCCTGTCTGAAAGGCTTCCAAATCTCATATATTCACAGGCAGACCCCAGCCAAAGCCCGCAGCTGTCATGCATTTTCAACAGATTCCACAGGGCCTAGATGAGGTTTGAAGACATTCCTTTGCTCTTACACATTAGCTAAAAGGAATTACCGTAACATCTGATATTGTGGAAGTGGGAAATTTGCCATCCTGACCTTGCCCAAAGCATTCCGGAACTGGGGGTCCGAGGATTTATTATCTCAGATGGCCTCCAAAGGTCGTCGAGGGCCTGTCTGGTGGTGCTGCAGCCTGGCTCAGACAACCAATGTGCTATTCATTTGGAGGGACTGTGCTGGAGGTTTTTTTTTTAATTTTTTTTTTTTTCCCTGCACAGCTGAAATAATGGGCAGACACGTTACTGCTGCTCTCTGGATCTTTGTCATAGGAAAAGCATGTTCCATTGGAGCAATTCCCAGCTGTCAGTAATGTGCTGAAACACCACAGCCAATCATCAGAGAAGAGGCCAAATAAACAGGATGTTCACAATGTGTATGATTGCATGAGTGTGTAACAAACTTTCTGCACATTTCACAGTCTCCTAATGAGATTGACATGCATTGCTTAATCTGCATCTGTCTGTTTGGGGAAGAAACACATCAACACCATGGAGACCATGTGCAAGACAGCACTGTGTTCTCGGCTCCATGGCTGTTGATATGATAGGACAGAATCTGGTACGGAGCTGGAAGCGAGCAGTACTTCAGAGATACTCATTTAGCTGCTGGGAAGTGCCCTATAGTCAGCCAAGTGCAGTTTGGTGACTGTTCGTGTAATCAGAGCTGTTATTATAGCAACAGATGACAAAAGTGCCTGAGGATGATGCACGGAGCTAATTTTTAAGGGACTATCTGAGGCGCCGTTTGTTTTCTCTTTGTTTTGATTTCAGAATTTATTTTGATTGCTTTGTGCGTTTAAAAAAAAAAAAAAATCTGCGTGCAGAGCAAACCAACAAAGGAAAGAATGTTTACAGAAATCTATAATTACATAATGGAAAAGCAAAAGCCATTGTGTCTTTAATTTGGAGTCAGGACAGTATAATTAGAATAGCAAATATAAAAAGGAAGTCGATGTCCTCACCCTCCAAAGCATGCATTTTTCCAGCAGTCAATGTTCTCATCCCCAAAAGCATGCGCTTTTTTGAGCAGAGCGAATGTGAATGCACATTAACTATCTAGCTGCACAATCACTGGGGTGAGGGATACAAGGAGTTTATCCCACAGGTGGGCAATGTCAGCTTCTTCCTTAATCCCTCCTGTCTCTTCTACCAGGTCTTTTCATGGTTCATGGCTTATAATGTTCTGAAAATTTTGTTCTCGTGAGATTTCTATGGGTGACATCCGATGGTAGTTACTTACCTTGAAAAAGTATATATTAAAAAAATAAAGGCAAAACGCAAAGGTGAAATACAAATCTGATAACCTCCATTATATGTGAAAGTGTGTCTGGAATAGCTATAATCTGCCCTATCACAGTGCTTAAACTGTTGTTAGCTTCTCAGTCTTATGGCACAATCTGTCAGGTACAATCATTACAAACACATCCACCACAATTTCACACAGGCTGTTTTCTCATACAAGCTCCAGGAGGAAGTTAATGCTCCAATGTCTTTGCAATGAGCTCCTGTAGAAGGTGTTTCAAAAGCTGCCAGTGTTGGATGATGGTGGTGGTGAACTAATTTACTGTAATGGGGTAGACCACAACATAGGAATAAATACATGCAGAGGGTGTCCTGACTGGCTATATCTAGTCAAGCTCTGTTGCATGAGAGTGAGGAAAGTGATCAAGAAATTAAAATTACACTTTGCAAGATATGGCATTCTAGTCATGACTTTCCCTACCATTATCTTCCGGTTTATCTTGGCATTTAGGACTTGCAGAACCTTACCCCCATTTCTCTGAGAAAATCTGAAAAAAAAAGGGCAGGTGGTAGTATAAAGCACTATTATTTTCAGACTATGTATTTAGCATTTCTGTTGTGCAGGAATACTGCTTTCCAGGGATGCTTGTGAGAAAGAACCCCTTTACTACCAAGAAATATCCCAGGATATCAAATGAATGGAATGGGGAAAGAGGAAGGAGTAAGTTATTGGCAGTTCTAGCCCAAGCCTCTGGGAAGACGTAGGAAAAGGTGACTTCTGCACAGATCCTTAGGTTATGATTATCCTGGAAATGTAAATGCTGCAGCAAAAATTTAGGCAATATGAGTCAGCAAACAATATGAGGAAGAGCAGAAAAAAATTCTGTGATGTATCTCTCAAGATGCCAAGATTGCAAGTAAGCATAAAGTCAGAAATAATTCCTGGTTCATGGGATTGGAAGAGAGGCTGGGAAGAAGTATGTTGCCAGCTCTGAATATGTTTGAAACAGATCTGATGTAGCTTATTTGAAGAAGGCTCTTTTTCTCAGTGGATATCATTTCCCAGCACATTCTAGAGCCTTTGGGGGTTCCACTGGAATGGAGTTTTTGGGAATTCCTTGTTGTGGCTGACTTGTTTGTAAAAGGTGAGAAAGGGAGGTTATTTGGTTATATTCCAGGACAGGTCTTGTCTGATGGGACATCTAGAGCTTGAAAATGGAAACTGAATAGACTGCGTAGCAATTACCATAAATCCCTTTCTGTCGGGCCTAAACATGACCCAAACTGTGCCCTTTTAAAATTGCCACGTCGTTCTACTTCTTAATTCTATAACCCACTCACATATTTCATATTTAGAGAGCTATCCTAGCTCCCAAACACTAAGAATATTAAGAATGTCTCTTCCCATTTGTATCCGTTCCATTATGTCCAATTTTTTTTTTCTGCAGTGAGTTAGGAGTAGAGGCCTAGAGAATGCCTCATATCTGTTCAGGTGCCCTGGAAAGGGAAGTATTTAGAAACTCTGTCTGAACCTACTCCTAATCTCTATAATGAAAACTAATGTAGCATGCAGGATTTTGTTTTCCTAGCTTGATTAAATTATGAGATGCTAAATCTATGGATCTTAGTACAGGCATAAATAAATCAGAATAAGTCTACTACAGTGCTCTAAGTTTATATGCAGATTATAAAATTAAACCATTACAATGCTGTCACTCTGATTTATTTATTCTGACCTGAGACATTTATTAGCCAGGACATTCTAGATCTCTTAAAAAGCTACAGTCATGAGAATTAAATGTTTCCACTAAGTTAAGCTGCTTCAATATTGACATTCTTCCCCAGAATCAAAAAAGAGTATGGCTAGGATTTCCATAGAAAAACAATTCTTTCAGGAGGTATTTTTCTTTGTTTTGTTTATTGCCATTATTGCGAACTAGATCAGAATCTATTTGATCTCTTTAGCTTCTGAAACTATATTTGGTTGTACTTCCCAAGAGCTTACGCAGCAATGCCAATGCATTATGGAATCAATGTGGCACAGGAAGAAGACAAGCAGGAAGCTTTAAGTGTCTGATACAAATGCATTTCTATGACTTTTTAATGGCTAGAGCAGATGTGATGTTGTTTTTTCATCTAGGTGTATACTGTTATTAATATTTGAAGACATTTCCTGACCAGAGCTGCTGCTGCCCTTGCCAGCAGCCAGTACCCTTTGTTTATTGCACATTTTCAAAATAGTAGTGATCCTCACCCATGTAACAAACAGCTTCTTCCTCTTTCAAAATGAACTGTATTTTAAAAAAACCCTTCTTAGCCCTTCTGTTTGACTGTGTAACCACATGTATTTAGATAGTTACCCATAATAAGGTTTTGGGAGTGAATGCATTCATTTGTAGACCTAAATAAAAATAATGAGAGTATGAGAGCTGAAAATGCTAAGTTACTTATCTCCTGTTGCTCAGCTTGTTCAGAAGTGGAGCAGAGACAAATTCTGGTGATTTAGTAGAGAGAAGCAGACAGGAATTCCTATAGACAAAAATACAGTTTGTCTCTGATCCTCATTGCCAGTCTGGTCCCTCTATACTTGTCCAGCACCTCTTGCGCACAAGGTGAAGAGCTTTGGAAAAGACTTTCATCAGTACAAATGGAGAAGGAATGGCCTCCCCAGAACACATTGCCTGAGAGGATAACCTGAGCACATCTAATCAATTCTCTGCCACTCCAGGAGCCTCAGGAAATGGTGGTGTGTTGATGTCTTCCTGATTTAAGGCCTATGGAGCAGTGTTTGGCCCCAGAGAGCTCGATGGAGGATTCTGAAATGAAATTCAATGACAGGAAGTCTCACAAGATGATCTAATGGGAGAAATCATCAATAGATTAGCTAATGGTGCTAGCCAGGTTTAAGAAGACACTGTGAGTTTTCCAGTGGGGTCATAGCTGAACAGTGAGGAAAACAACCTCAACTGGACAAGACATTTAGAAAAGGAGATGGAATAAAAATACCAGGAAAAGGGAGGAAAAATTTTCATGGTCTCTGTTACACAGGCAAGGGTGAGGATAAAGCAGGCAAAACCCAATCTGTAGGTTTTTCCCACCTGCTTTATGAATGGAATGTTTGTACAAACAACATAGATACGTACTAAAATGTTGTCAGGGAGGGAAAGTGGAGGAAATATGAGGAAAGAACAAGGCTGCCTGTGCCAGGGGTAAAGAGAGAAACAGAATGAAGCCCCTTTATTAGGCAGCTGTCCCCTTATCCCTGGTCTCCTTTGTTTCTAGAAATCACTGCCGAACACAGGTGAGAATTTATTCTGTCTGTAGTTTTGTGTGTGTGAATGAAGACTTGAGCTAGGCCAGTTTTGGAGAAATTTCAGTTAGTAGTATTTAGGGAAGGCTTCTCTTCAGAAAAACTTTAAACAAAGTAAAATTCACCTGCAGAGACTAGAAGAGAGATTCAAGGATGAAGGAAATGAGAAAATGGGCAGATTTTGCAATGCTTTTGCAATGCCTCCTGGGAGATTATATGGTGTAGCCTTACAATTGAAGATGTTTTGCCAGTAGGAATTTTTATCCTTTTTTTTTTTGTCCTTTGTACCTAATTATTTACTAATTTGTTTAATAAAACAAGTTAAGAGTCTTAGGCAAAACCCATAATTTAAAATGCAAATGATCTTCTGTACTGACTTTATTAAGGGAGTTAACAAACTCTATGAATAGAAGGGCCAGACAAACCACTGTAAAATTTCTATTCCATTCCTTTGGAAAATCCTCTCCTTTGCCCTCCCATTCCTAACCACAACCACACATACATCTGCTATTTTGAGGAATGCCAACATTGTTCTCAATTGTATTTTCCTTGCAATTTTGGTGGTTATAAATTGAATTCTTCATCCTCTGCTCTGGTTCATATTTTTTAACCTAAATCAAACTCATATGTCAATCTCCAATTGACTAATGCATGCCATAGAAACTTAAGCAACAAGATTGTGAACCATATACTGAGAATGACATAATACTTGAGAAAATACCAAATATTTACCAAGCTAAAGCCAGTGAAAATCTGTCAGTGGCAGCAATGGAACGAGCAAGGCAATAAACATCAGCTAACTTTGCTCATTTTGACAGGAAAATAACTTTTTCAATCTAAAATCTTTAGTGCTGTAAATATACAAAGTATGTTATTTGTTGATGATAACTTGTTAGTTAATGACAAACAGGCCTAAAGCTGCCAGTAATCATAAGCTGCCATATCTGCCCCGAAATTCATATAGCTCCTCTGATTTTCATCAATTAAACATCTGTTCCCAAGCCTAACAATGAGCAATGCTGCTGCCGTGAGCCAACTGACTTTTATAAAATCCACATGGATCTGCGGGGTCTACCTTTATGTGACCCTGACTGTTGGGACATCCACTACTTTAGCATTCCCAAAACAAGCAGAACCCTTCCCAGTGAATATGAAATGCATCTGCTGAGCTCTTTCTTTCCTTAGCGTTCCCTCTCTCTTTTGTGTGTCCCCACAGGCTCCTCACCTGGGGCTGCAGGCTGTGTCAGGTGTAAGCAGCTTGCCACCACTCCCACAGCCTTGTGTGCAAGAACAGCTTGCCCTCTGTCCTCCCACAGCAGACTTCCTGTTCCCAGTCCTCCCCATCTGCTACCCCAGTATTCCCAAATCCATCTGCTTTTCATATTATCAACATATTTTTTTTTGTACTGTCTTTGCTGAAGAGAGCAGGCTGCCTGAGTTAGTTTGTAAGACTCTTGCTTTATGTGTTTATATGTGAGCCTTCTGGGGTTTCTGTTTCATTCGTGGCTTGCACTTTAAAATTGCCTCTTTTTTAGTTTTGTTATTCCATATTCCATATTCCACCTCACCTGAAATAGATAAGCCCATAAGGCAGGAATGCTGCCTTCCTAAAGGTCTAAAAAACATCTGTCACCTGACAATGATAGGGAAAATATCCTCATAGTGGCAAGAAGAAAAAGCTGGAAATATCCTCACAAATGAACTATGACATGGTAGTGAAATGATCTTAAAATTTTTTAAATTCAAAGCTCTTTGGCCCTTATTTACTCACTGACAACACAACCTTAGCAGCTTGTCCCCTTGTGAAGGTGGTGTTTGGATATTCCTGTGGTGCTGACCTGCTCCACAGTGTGCTCTGCAGGTCCTCTGGGAAGTGGTGTAAGTGTGTGGGGGGAACTAGCACAGCCATTTTCCTGACTAAGAAATTCCCTTTACAGAAGAGAACACAGGAACTTCCTTAAAAAGGGATCTCTTGGAAGAAAAGAGGCCACAGCTTAACCAGAGACAATGAACCTCTATTTACAAGGCCTTTTTTTTGCTCTTTTTGTTTTTTGGTGTTTTTTTTGTTTTTTTTTTTAATGTTTAAATTTTTAACTGATGTTTGGCTTTTATGTATCTGGTGCCTGCCCAGTGTGAGTTAAAGGAAATTTGAATCTAAACTTTACAGAGCTGTTGGGCCTTTGAAATCCAGTTCTTTGCTAAATTTAAGAATTGTTTAGTGTCTGTGTTTTCTCTTCGTGAAGGTATTTGCACACCATGATCCTTCTCCAGTATCTCATCTCATAATAAGGATTTTCTCAAGCTCTCATTTTTATGGTTTCTTTCACCTCAGATATTTCTGTTTTCTGAACTGCTTCTTAGAAAGTGAGCATCAGAACTATGAAAAAGTATTCCTTAGAGGTTAAATTGGCTTCAGTCTAGAGGTTAAAACACATTTTTGCTCAATTCTCCTCTCTTTATGCATTTTAGGTTTCTTAAGAGAAATAAAAGATGTAGATGATTTAAATCATCTCCATTTAAATTACCTACACACTCTGGCACCTAGATCCCTTCCTGTTTCCACTTTTTAAGACCCAGTCTCTCACTGTATAGGTCTATAGTGATTTCTAGATGTGTTTGTGTGCAAGCTCCACGGTGCAGGTCAGTGGAAATTAATAATCACAGATCAGCTATGAAAACGCTGGATTGCATTGGAGTTAATACTGATTTGTCAGGGCCTCTGCTAGTGAACTTCCATTCATTGATTATTCCTCATTTTAAGCTCGATCTTACTCCATTGATATGTATCTCACTGATACTGGATAGTGGTAAACAAATCAGAAGTGTGTGTCTTATAGAGCTCTCAGATTATTGCATTTGTGCAGTTGCTTCCATTAGTGAAATGTATGATCTCAGAAGATTGAATGGGATATTTGACAGGATCTGCTCTCCATAAACACATGCTGACTGGCTGTAGTTATCTTGCTATCTCTGAATTCCTTGTCAACTCAATCCCCTTTTGGTGTGTTTTACCAAAAATAGATGTCACTAACCAGCCTGTAATTTCCTGGATCACCCAGTTTGCCCTTTGTGGGCGCTGGCAAATCATTAACATTCTTCCAATCTTCTTGAATTTCCTCATTATTAAAAGATTTATTAAAAATGGACCTCATCAAGCTGGATATATATTCAGCAGCTCTTCTAGGAATCTCTGCTTCTTACCTTGGCCAGTGGTTTTTAGAGTGTTTATAGCTAGCTGATACCAATTAGCACCTTCCATGACCATCAACTTCATCCAGTATGGATTGTTATGGATCACAGGCTGATATTTTTCCAGGAGTTGTGCATTGCAATCTTTCTCTTTGTTTGTTATCTTAATTTTGACCCAGCTGGTTGGGTTTAATGAAGTTACTGTCTTTCTTTAGATATGGTTTTGTGGTCTTTTCTCAAATGATAAACATCTTCCCAAGTAGTTTGACTCATTAACTTTTTGCTTTGTAGTTTTTCTTTCCAATCACTTTAGCTGAGTTTTTTTTTCTCTGTGAAAAGAGATGGTTTGAAGCAGTATGTCTGGAAAACCAAGTGTGTCACTCTAACCAGGCTTTTTTCACCAATTTTAAACTTGCTCAGACCATTGGAGTGGTGAAAGTTCTTGTTGAGAAGAAAATACATCTATTTTTAAAAAGTTTAAGTCAGTGTTGATCTGGGGCTGGTGGAAGTGGGGATAATGGTTTAAACATGAAATAAGAGGATCAAGAAATTTTCAAGAGCAGTCTTAAAATGGTATTATTGTAACATTTTCTATGACTTTCAAAAGACAGAAAATATTGTTTTTGAGAGTGCTTTTTGCAGTCGCCCACATCTCATATCTGGCTTATTTTAGTGGGGTTGTTTTGAGATGAACGCATGGCATTGAGTTTTTATAATAATAACAGCTCTTGTTTGTAGTGCTACTGCACGTCTGTGGGTGACAGTAAATCCTTATGTCTTCACCTGCCTTCAACATGAACATGAAATACAAACAAATGATTGTTTGTAATAAAAATAAATATCCCATTAGATAGCTTCCAGAGGATGTGCAGCTCCTTTTTGGTTACTGGCTTTGGTTAATGAAATAAAATTGACAAAGGAAAGCCCAGGAAAGATTTATTGTTACATAAATCTTAGGTATATTTTGTACATCCTTGGAACAACAGATCTTTAGACATTAGCTTTAAATAGATTTACAGGAGTCAAAGGTCATAGTTCCTGAAAACAGAGGAAACTATGCATAGAGATTGTGTTTATTTTCAGTCTCTTAAAAAAATCAAATGAAACCATTCAGTGTATAAAGCAGAAGCACTTTGTTATGAGTAGCAGAACCAAGGACTGCGGATATTTTCATCTCCCTGGTTACTGTGTGTAACAAAAACAGATGTAGAAAAACTTGTGGCTTTTTTTTTTGTCATCATTACTTGCCGTAACAGATTTTTTAATATACCTATCTATTTATATATATATTGCAGTTTGTTTAAATAAATGCAGTAATTCTCTGGGAACATCTGCCCATAGAACGGGCACCAGAAAACCCCACAGCAATTTGGAAGAGGAGGGAATATGTAGTGGCCTCTGAGGAGGGAATCTGGTGATAGATCTGTACCACCTTCCTGAATGAGTGACAGCTGTAATTACATGGTTTTACTGCAGGAAAGACAAAGATAGATTTTCGGGTGAGTTTAAAACCCAGCACTGAGAGTTTTTCCACAGACTGAATGCCAACAGTTTAATTTCAAATAACCCATTTGTAAATTATAAACAGTTTTAAATGAAGATTATTTTCCTGAATTGTTGAATTTAAAATGTCATCCTTATTTAAAGCTGAAGCAGAGAATGATTCAGATCCCTTTCTGACTAGACTGGGCATAGCTGTAGCCTTCTCTGGACAGGGTGCACAGCAGAGCCTGGGTCGTTGTTACTTGCCATTTCAGTATTTTTCCATACTGCACTATCCAGGATCACAATTGTCCTTTCCATTTGTTTTAATTTCAGTCTTGATCTCTACACCAAGTACCATTTGTCAGGGCTTTTTCAGCTTTGTTTTTCGATTTAACCAGTCCATGGTCCTGCTTTTACTACGAAGAAAAATTTTGGTGCCTCTTAGGGATCTGCCCTTCCTGTGGAATTATAAAGCTGTTGTTCATCACGCTCATGAATAAAACTGAGCATTCCCTTCTTTTCCCTGCTATGCAGCAGTGGCTGGTCATGTCACTAACCAGCCATGGGACAGTGTATTTTCACCTTGGCTTCCCCAGGAATCTTTGAACAGTCTAGCCCTTTTATCTGAGAGACTGAGAAACTGGGGCATGTGGCTTACATTTTGGTGTCAATTACTCTATCTGTGGGTCACAAACTTGTAAGGTAATGAATCCCTCGCACCAGTTGCTTTTGGGAGCATATTGATGCAGAACCTAGGGTACTAATATATTTATTTGTTTGTGGGGCTCTTATCAGAATAAGGGCTAGGTGCTTAATTACTCTGTAAAGCTAAATCACACCGAATCCACAACACTGGGGTTGCTGCAGCTGCATGGCTTGGTTTGGAATACTGGTGGATGGAAGCATCCAGGACCTCTGAATATGCTGAGTATTATGGACTTAAAGGAGGCTGAAATACCTGGAGATTGTAACAGGGAGAGGGGAAAACAAAAATGAAAGGAGCACAAATAGAAAGAGAAGGAGGAATGATCAGAGTGTTTATAATTTGTGTTCCAATAATGGTAGAAACACAGAAATCCTCCTGGTTTTAGATTGGAGATTGCAGAAAATGCAGTGGTTCACAGAGATATCTGGAAAGCTTTCTCAAAGTCTTATGCTTGGCACTTCTGCTGCTTAGGCATTAGGAATCATGATGCAATTTCCTTTCATGGACACAGGTATAGTGACAAACTCCTACCAAATAGGTCACGCTTATTACACCTTCAAGGGCAGAGTTCACAGGTTCTTTGCATGGCCTAGTTATAGTCACCCAA
Source organism: Erpornis zantholeuca (assembly GCA_013400515.1). Taxonomy (NCBI): domain Eukaryota; kingdom Metazoa; phylum Chordata; class Aves; order Passeriformes; family Timaliidae; genus Erpornis; species Erpornis zantholeuca. The sequence continues at coordinate 708,998 of VZTN01025343.1, read as the reverse complement.
GTCAGATGCTGGCTTAGAAACTTCATTTCCCAGGCTTTCTGGCTGTCCAACAGAAAGAAAAAGGCTAACATCACTAATAAAAATGGCCTGTCCTTTCCTGCATTCATATCTTTCAATCTTTTGCCAGTGTCTCCTTCCAGCTTCGATTAGCAGAGTGTTAATTGCGTTTGCACAGTATATCAAACATAATGCAGTTGACCTTTAGGACCAAGATCTTTCAGTGCAATTAGTCTTTTATAATAATATGTTCTGAAGCATCTTGTCCTGTATTTCCTTTTCTTTTTTCTCTTTCTGTCATGCTTTCTGTAGTCATTTATGAGATCTCTGCCCCAAAAGTTGGCTGTAGGGTCCTTTTGGACAGTGGGCTTCCTTGGAGGCACAATTCAGTGCTGTTTGTGCACAGCCAACAATTTCACACTGTTATCTGTCTGAGTCCTCTGAGTTTTTATTGTCAAAGTTATTTTATTGGCAAAGCTTATCTCTGGATCTCCAGCCAGCTCTGCTGTCCTGTAAGCAGGAGGTCTCCCAGCAGCTGGCAGTGCTGGCCATTGTGTTTGGTGACATGCCCACCAGTTCCCAGCTCTCACCAGCTCCTGGGAGCAAGGTCTCTCAGTGCTCGATTAAAGGGAGGGCAGGAGCAGCTGCTGGGCATTGTGGAGAGTGTTTAAAGCACTGTACAAAGCCAGATTTAGCTGCTCTGCGTCGGTCTGAGCTGACCCTATAGGTACATGCAGGGCACATTCATAAAGAACAAAAGGTCAAAGAGTCAAAGACTCAGAATAATCAGCCAACCAAATGAATGGGAAAAAAAATACTGCTTCCTTTTTTCCCCCTTCACTTGGGGATTGGATATTTGCCACCAAGCTTCAGACATAATTAAAGCAGGGGCCTTGTTCACAGCAGGTACAGCAGAATACCTTCTTTCATAGCTGCTCCACTACAATAACACTGTTTTTCTTGCATCAGAATGATTATTTTGTTCAAGTGCTTCTCTGGGACATAGCTTTTCCTACACTTCGTGAAGAAACCAACGATTCCAATACCCCTTCCTTCCTTCCTTCCTTCCTTGCTTCCCTCCCTTTTAGAAAGGGTGGAGGAGAACCTCCCAGATTAACAAGAAAGCTCTGGAAAGCTGTGGTTCCACAGACAAAGTGAATGGGAATGATGTCAAGGGCTGAGTTAATCAGGCTACAGTTTTGCTTTTGGAAGGCAGCGAAAAGTCTGTGAGGTAGAGAGGGCTGATACCTGCATGGTGCCCAAACATGCCCTGTATCATGAGAACAATGAAGATGAGCTCCTCCACAGACAGATGTAATCAGTCTCTGTACATTGTGTAGCTATTGCATGTCACATTTTCACTTGAATCTGTCTCGCAGGAGACCTCCAAATAAGATGAAGTCATGAAAGAAGTAAAATACATAGATGAATATCATAAAATCAGTCACTCCAAATGATTTTTTTTTTCCTCTAGTGCAGTTTATCTGTGTCTTATGTGGGAGAGATATGCAATCCTGAAAGGGTCTTGAGGATTTTCAAAAAAAGTTTCAGAAAATTGCATTTCAGGTAGGAAATTAAGTCTGTGTGCATGATGATAGAAAGGTTATATTTGTAGTGCTATTTTATGCATGACTTTGGGGTCCATTTCTTTAAAAATCTACCTTACAATGCTGCTCTTTTGTGAAAATCACAGCTAAATTTTGAGGAATCCACTCCAAACTAGTAGACTGAAGTATATTTTACTGTTTATGAATGCAGCTGGTTTCCAAATGTTCTGGGATCTACTTTAGCCTTCTAATACAATTATGAAAAAAAGGTCAGGCTAAATGTCAGGTGTTGACAAAGTACTGATTGTTTCCACTTTGCAGGCTTCATAAATGTCAAGAGAAAAGAACTCTGCTGTCTTGCCTTATTAGAAAAGAATTTAGTGAATGTAATGTGTCTGAAGAGTATTAGTGTGGCAGCACAGCAAACAGTCCGAGTCTCCTTCCATATCAGGTAGCCCATGGAGGAATGGATGGATAGACATGTTTCTCCATTTTGACTTTATGCTGTCTATCCAAAGTCACTCAGAGAAGTTGGGTATGCAACTCAGAATCTCTTTCATTCTCATTTTTCATTTCAAATTTTAGCCTCTCTGCAGAAGTTACTTGCTATTTTTAGTTTCTCTCATTACCGTATGTTTCTTCTTTAGTTTTCTTTAATTCCTTGAAAGACCATCTCCAGAACTCCAATCCCATGTGACTACAATCACCACCATCCTGCATTCCACTTTTTCTCTTTTTACTAATTAATACCCATAGTAACAAGATACCAGTTCCTAGTAAGAATATCCTTGATCATCCTCACCAGTCATTAGGTTGTATCCACCAAGAAAACTCTTGGAGATTCAGAACTCTGGACTCCCTGATGCTCCTGATGGGTAATAGGAAGGATTTTGAAGGAAGTGAAGTACGGTACAGTGACTACTCTGGAGAATTTCAATATGTGGTAGCAGCGTGATACTTTTGAATTTAACTGAACTGGAGAATTATTTAAGGGATAAGAGAGCCTTTCTTCGGAGCTGTAGGTGAGGCTCAGAAAGCTACGACAGCATCATTGCAACTAAATATTTTCTCCTGAGTCTTCAGGAAACTCCAGTGGTAAAAAGGACTACAAATCAGTGTATGAAGAGTTGGAATGACATATTTCAGACTCTATCCAGTTCCTGAGTGGTGTTATGTGAGACTTTTTGCCTCCAAGATATTCCTATTGGATTGGGATATGGGAGTTCTGTGCTCTCATGGAGAGAACGTTGGAAGCCAGGAGGGGATATCAAGTGGCTCTAAAAGGTTGTGTTTATACAACAGAATGGAATATAATTCTCAGGATTAGCTGAGGGCATTTGTAGGTGAGAAGCTACTAAAGTAATGGCACTGACCTGTGAGTGTCACATTTTTTCCTATCCTGCTTGAAGACAACTGGAAATTCAAATTTCTGCTGAGAATAATTCTGTGAATATTTGTGGAATTTGAGTTTCCACATGAAGCATCAGCACACACAGACTGGAGCTGTCCCCTTCAGGTCAGTGGAGACTTTGAAGTTGCCAGTATTTATAAATAAACATAAGATAATGACAGTATTTATAAAAGTATAAATAGACATGCAAGTTTATCCTGAAAACTATAAAAGACAATTTAAAAAACAGTTTATTTAAAACCAAAATAATATTGGGGTAAAACAGAATAGTTATGCCATTATGAATTAACAAAAAATACCTTGTTTGCCTTCTGACATATTCTGCTTAAATTTTGGGCAGAAGAAGAGTAGGCAAAATGCTTTTTTTCTGGCAGGAATCTGTCTCTGCATTTTAAATACATACATTTAAGGCAGCTACCAGGGATTGCTCTTCCTATACCTAGGAATATATAACGTGTTAATCCTTTATGTGACATCTTTTTGGAGCATGGCACAGCAAGGGATGGATGGCACGGAGTGCTCTCCATCTGGGAAACTGGTGGCTGCCTAGAACATAGGAATTCTTTTTCCGTGCCGCTTGGGAGACTACAAAAGGCATTCATTTTAAAAGTAGACCAGGGCAATTACCACTACATTTATGTTAGAGGTTAACATTAGTGTTATTTCCTCTATTGCCTGGTTTTACAGAATGTTATGCCCCACTGCTTTTATTAGATTCAAGCAATGGATGAAATAAGTGTTATTAACCTCTAACACTTGCAGAAATTAGTCTTAAGGAAAACAGAGACAAAGCCAGGCAGTTCTTTTTCCCTGGTTGTTGGTTGAGGTGCTGTAAAACTTTGCAAATGCAATAGTTATTTTATAATGTATCCGTGAAATAAAAATGACGGGAAGCAAAATAAGAAAAAAAAGTAAAATACTTGCAGCTTTTCTTAAGTCATTGAAAATTTACATAAAATAGAGCAATAGCAGGTTTTTACTGAGGGTGAGGTCATTTGAATTAAAGAAACACTAATGTGAGCCTCAAGAGAAAATATTCACCAACTATATTTTATTGACATCATATTTGGGAGCTGAAAACATTTGAGGTGCTTTGCTCTGTGGTTGCACACAGGACCTCAAACAATGTTACTTTAAACAATTCAAAGACCCATGTGCTTGGCATGGTTAGTGAATGGCTAATCACCAGAAATAAGAGCTGAAGAGGTGCCCAGGTGCATTTCTGGCCATGGATGCACAGCACTCTCTTCCTGCTGCTCACCTGAAGGGTTTACACCATGGTGTTTCTTACCACACCACCGTTCTGACACCAACGTGATGAATAATGGAAATGTGGGAAATTGAAGACTGGCAATCAGAAGTTGTAAAAGTGCCTGTAAACATGGATTTTTCTGAGCCTGGTTGTGCTATGGTTTAGGATTAACTCTAAACTGATTTAGAGTTATGAATACAGTGGTGAATTGGCAAACTTTCCTGAATTTAAAATTAAGTTATTCAATTTGAAGACCTTTTAACTGCAGATAAAACTCCATAAAATATTTGTTTGTTTTTAATTATTTTATTTCTAATATGTCTTTTTCATGTGGCAGCACAGCCTCTGCCCTCCATCTTCCCCCCCAAGTCAGGGCTGTTGATTAGGAGGTAATTTTTAAACTTTTAGTTATACTCCATTTTCTTCCACCTGAATTAAATGTATACCTAAGAGCTCTTTGAAATATACCATGTTTGATCAATATACTTAACTTCTTGATAAGATTTTTGTACAATGACCTGAGAAACAGTGGGGAGGAATGAAAAGCTTTTGGGAAGGGAAAAGAAAGTATTGTTCTAAGGGAACAAGCATTGTCAGGAAGAGGTAGAAATAAGTGAACAGATGTAGAGGAGAATTTTAATTTGCTGAACACACATACATGCACACCAACAAATTAACTTCTAATTACTGGTGTTTTCTTCTAAAAGCTGATATAATCTGCCTTACAGAGATATCCCAATACTCAAAAATTTTGGAAACTGGTATCTCATTGATCTTTCCTATCTCTAATTACTACAAGATTATTTTATTTTATTCTATGTTGGAAACGTATTAAATGATCATAACTAATTGCTGGTGATAAAGATAGGTATCATTGCTTGAAATTAAAAATCTGCATTACATCCATGTGGTAAAAATAAGAAAAATAAAGCAATTCTTTTAAAGGTTATATTAAAGGGCTCTGTAAGACTCTTGTAGTATCATTTCTGTAAGTAGAGAGCATACCCTTGAAATATCACTTCTGTAAACACTTCTTTAATATTGCTGAAGATCAGACAGTAAATACTGCCATTTTCTAAACATCTAAAACGTTCAGTGACCCAACTAATTCACTTTCAGAACGCTCAGGTTTTTACTCACTTTGTTAACTATGTCTTCAATAGCTTAATTGAGTATTTTAAGCCAATAAATTACCCTTCAACATTTCTGTCTGGACGCTCAGTCGGTATCCAAAACAAGCTTGTCATTAATGAACACTTTCTCAAACAAAAGGAAGGACGGCAGCAGATCTGAATTGCTGCCGTTGTTTAGTTCCCTTGTTCCAAACACATTAGTACACTGTATTTCCCCACTTATATGGGCTTTTGTACGGCGAGCATGTGACTGCTTAAATGTCCCAGCGGGGCACCCAGGGACTGCAAAAAGGAAAAAAAAGAAAAAAAAAAAGAAAAAAAGAAAAGAAAGAAAAAGAAAATTGTTTGGAACAATTTGCATTAGTTCAAGGGCAATGTTAAGCATTTTACAGCTGGTTTATTGCTATTCTTGTGCTGTTTAAACTGTCTTTCATGTCAAAAGTCCTTTCCTGCTTACAAATCATCAGGAAGAATTGCGGCCACCACGCTGTTCGCCTGGGCTCCTCCAGGGGTTCTGGCCCTTTGATCACAGATATCGTTTGCAATCGAGTTAAAAATAGGGAGCTGCTGAGATAAGCCGAGGCTCTGACAGGAGAGCAGCTTTCCTTTTTCTTCTGGACTTTGTTCGCTGCCCCTGTGCTCTGCGAGCACGTAATCCTGGCCCAGAGGGAGCGGTGGTGGCCTCGAGAGATGCGTTTGGAGCCAAAGGAGAGGTCATTAAGGAGCTCAGCCCCTTGCGAGCACGGCCCAGCTTCAAGAGATCCCCGGGTTCAAAAGCTGCCTTGTAAACTCGAGCCTCACTACATAAAACTCATAAATGTAAGCCTGCCCCCCTCTCTGGGGGCAGATTCCACTTGATGCCAAGGTTTTCTCACCTCTCAGCTCTCCTGGAGCTGAAAACATTAGATGAGGAGAAAACACTATTTAAAACTGAAGTTCACTTCCTCCGTAATTCCATTAAAATTTTCAAGGAACTCAGTGCTTGTTCAAGTTGATCAAAAATTCTGGTTAACCTTAAGATCAAGTTTGAAGTAAGTGGCTTTTTTTCTTGTGGGGAAAAATCTCCAGAATAGTGCATGTGCTTTTCTGCTGTAGGTGAAGAAAGTTTTCTTAAGCAGTCTGTATGTGCAACCTGAAGAAGAAAGGACTGCACTGCAAGTTAGGCTCATATAATCTCCCCAAAGGAAATCAATTTTATTTTTGTGTCATTGCCTTTTTGAGTTTGTTTCCTCCTTTTGGAAGCATCCAGAATTCAGATAAAAGAGGTCTTTAATTTATACTGATTTTTTTTTTTTTGGTCATTGAAAAAGATTCAATTCATATAAGACATAGTCCATGCAGGGACTCCACAGCTCACATACAGACTACCTTTATCAATAATATTTATTTGTTTGATAATTTTGCTTAGGAACCTAGGTCATGAGCCAGGGGCCTGATGGGCCAGATGTAAAACCAGAAAAAAGAATAACGAAGAAACAATTTCTTCAGGCTTTCTGTATCCAACAGCTGAAATACAGGGAGAGGCAGAGCAGCTGTTACAGCACATCAGCAAGCTCTGTTTTTAGCAGTCCTTGTGCCAAAAGAGATGTTTCAGAAGGGATTTGAATGAGGATGAATGTGGATACAGGAGTAGCTTTACAACCATTTTTTTGCAGACCTGAAGCTTATATTTCATTTCATAGAGAAGAGGAAGACAGAAGATGTAAAGAAAAGCACAGTGTTGTTACAGCTATGGTGTTTAAAGCATACTGGGGAGGAATGATTAGAAGGCAGGAGCAGATTTTATTAGTTGGATAAATTTTTTTGGGGGGAAAAAACCCTCACAAGATCTTAAGGGCTTTTATGCCCGGAAGGGTTTTTTTCCCCCAAAACAGCAATTGTGTAATGGATGATGTTACTCTTCCCATAAACTGTTTCTTGTTTATAGAGAGGACTTATATGGCCTATCAAATCAGCTACAGAGATGATTGTGCTCAATTTTGGGTTCACTTAGGCACTGATCAGTAATGTTTTCTGGTTAGTAGTCACTGCATGTTCTTGTTCTCCAAAATAGATGGGGCTGGTGGTAGTTGGATCCATGTTTTCTCTTGTACACTGTCACATGGCAGCTGTGATCTGACTTAATTAACTAATTTCATAAGAACATGATATTTTATAAATCCAGGAAATGGTGAAGTTGGAGAGGAAGGTAAATCAGGCTTGAATTTTTTGTTCAGCTGTTCCAGAGCTGCCTCAGTGTATGTAGGATTAGCAGGCCAGAACTTTTACTGCAAGTTTTGCATTTGGGAGTGTTTTAGTCATATAAATACTATTGGGAGTAAAGAAAATAACTAGAACTTTTCCTTTGTGGGGAAAAGTTGGGGTTTTTGCGTTTTTTTGATTTTTTTCTCCCTTTTTTAGAAAACCTGCAGGGAATATCAGTGATAATATCTCAATATTCATAGCCACTGTGAAGGATGGTTCTTGAGCTCTGCCTTGTTTTGTGCTCTGTTGCCCAACAGACTGCTGAGCTGACAGAAGCTCTTTGCAAACCCCTTTTTCTCTGTCACTTTTTGTCTTTTTAATGGCCTGACTACTATTGACCCCAAAGCACACCCCAAGCCTGCCATTACTTAAGATGGCACATACTGAAAAAGAATGCAAGTCCCTGGTAATAACTTCTAATAATTATTAGGAGGAAGAAACTCCACATTTCCAAACAAAATTTCTCAATGAAATGAACAGCAAATGACCTGATATAGGTGCAAAGATCCCTTGTGAAATGGGTGGGAAATTAGTCTGGGGGTCCTAAGAGCAGGCAACCACTGTTGCAAAGGGGACACAGAAACGTGTCAAATGTTATAATGAACACATAGAGAACAATATTTATTGCTGTTTAACATAAAATATAATATTGTAAGGGCTCATAACAAGCCACCACAGTTGTATATTGTTGGCAATGTCAGAGTGCTCAGTAGGCTGAGTTATCATATGGCTGATGCTAATGATAGAGCTCATTTGCTAATTAGGTATGAGTCCTTCCAGAACTTTTTAAAATGGAACTATTGCAGTTTGTATTAGGAGGCCACTTAACTGTGGGATGAGAGTCGTGGCTGTTTGTCCCTGAGACAAATGTAAGCAAAACTGCTCTGCTCTCAAGGCAAAACTTGGGAATATGTTATACTTGTCTCTGTATCTGCCTTCTGCTGTCCAGCATGGGAGAAAGCCTCCTCATCAGTCAGGAGAATTAGGATACTCTTCAGAAAGAAGCTTTGGGGTGCCTTTGAAAGAGATTGTCTGTCACACTGCCTTGAATTTAAGAAATTTGTGCTTCTACATGGAATTCTGTATCGGTGGAAGGGAGTTTCCACTGCTGTCCTTTAATCACTTATTTGTAGGTTTGACCTGCCACAAACATAGGCTTTTGAAATAGGAAAAGTGACATGATGAGAAATGCTGGGTGGGTGTATCTGAGAGGAGGTGCAGGCTCTACACTTGACCCTCAACTTTTAGTATGGCGGTGGGAGAAGGAAAAAAGAGATGTCTTACTATTTGACACAGCCAAATCTTCTCCTCTTCCACTTTAATAACTTTTTCTTGAAGTTGGCTTTGCTTATAATTTACTGGCTAGTACCAGCACCTCCGGTGGAATGGCTTTAACATGATTAAAAACACCAGTTCCTAATTGTATTTCCTTTCCTCTCTATATTTGTTTTCTTGTTCACTGTTTTTCTCAACTCAGTGTCTAGCATAGTGCAAAGTTATAGTTAGCAACATCAATGGCAGAAATGACATTATCTCTTTGTAGAAGGGATAGCATAAAACCAATGTCCAGAACCGTTTTAAATTTTGTCTTGATGATCTGTGCCTCGGGGAGGGAAGATAGGGGAGGGATAGGAAAAAACCTTTGAAGAGAATGGAAAATCTATTTGCACAGATGTCTGGAAAATCAGTTTCCTCCCAAGCTGTCGTAAGACTTTTGAAGAAATCATTATGTTACCTTTTAATCCCCTAGTGCCAGCAGTTGCCTGTGTGACCAGACATTGCCAGCACTGGTCTCTGTGTGTGTCTGACAGTCTTCCCTCAGTGTCCACATGTTAATTAGATTTGTTCCCATGGAGAGGCACATTCGTGTGCACATAGGCATATGCAATTTTGCTTTTCAAAATTTGAGAGACATCATGAATTGCAGGTATTAATAGCACCTGTCAAACAGTATGGGACACCATTTACTTCCTTTTTGGCACCCAGTGTATCCTGTTCCTATAGTGAGGAAGTACTACTGCAAAAATATTGGTGTCTGCATTGCTTGCAATTGTTCATTCACCAGGAAACTGGGATACTCAGCTTTCCCATCTTCTTGTTGCAGGAGGGTAGAAACTGAATGTTATTCCATTTGTATTTTTTGTGTTCATAGTACTGGAATGTGGAGGACTGATCTAGAAGGGGGTATTCTAGGTGCACAGAGAATAATCCTGTGTCTTGCATGCATGTTTATATATTAAATTGCTGTCAGCTAAAGGATTGATAAGGTATTTCATGCTGTCAATACTACTATCAGTTACCTACAGCTAAATTTGTATCCCTTATTTGCTCAGGTAACTGTACAGAGATTGAGATATTAAACCCACCTAAATAACATTAAAAAAATGTCCTCATGTTGTATAAATGATTGATTATTTTAACCAGTAAGTTACTAATGTAAGAGTGATACTATGTAATTAATCTGATATCCCACGTAGACAATACTGTCTTTGTAGCCTTAATACTGAGCACACAAATCCATGGAACTCTTTCAGTAACCAGGCTTTGCTTTAATTGCTAACAAAATCTGGAAAAGTTCTTGTTGAGGATGTGTCTTCACGTAAAATGTTTTATTGGGCACCCTTGGGTAGGAAGTGGTGAGCCAGACTGATTGCTTAAGCCTCAGCCACTGAAATCATAATTGTGTGTGTTGGTGACCCTGGGATTAGGATAAGACAAAGAAAGTCCCTCTGTTTTTAAGGTCATGTTGGTGTTAAGATTTGTTGGAGGAGAGACTATTTTCCCATTGCAAAAATGACATTCCCCCTTGCATTTTTCCCCCCACCTTGATGATCCCTGGATAAGAGTGATGCAGATTCTCTCTGAGCTTTGTTTACCCTGCCACAGACAAAGATGATGTGCCTGAAGCCAACCACGTAACCTCTCAAAGCCACTTAAATGGGCACTGTCTCAAAGACGAGAGCAGACATGGGGTAATTGGCTTTCTCCTGGTAGTAAGCAGAGCTGTGTTAAATGTGGGCCTGAGGGGAACCCTGTTTTGGGTTGTAGTTTATTATTAGGTGAGGAAATTACTGGACACCTCCAGCTGCCATTAATCAGCCATGGAGTCTGACTGGAGCCAAGCGAGAGGCCTGTGGGTGGATGCCGCTGAATGGCAGGGAAATACAACGAGACAGAGACAAATGTTTTCCAGCTTAGCAGCTCTAAACTCTGCCCTTTCACAGTCCTTAACATGCATGTTCAAATTGATTTAGTCTGTTTACCCCCTCAGCCCAGCCATCCATTTCCATTGAAGACTGACAGTTTTATGTGTCGCTACCATGTTATTATGTGTTGCTGTGCTGCCAGTAGCAATAGTGTTTCAGAAGGACTCACTTCCAGACATAAAGGGAGAAGGGGGGCAGGGAGCCCAAGTCACTTAATTCCTTTTTACAGGGTGCAAAACATGTTGAGCATGACACCCCTTCTCTCCCTTTCTCTCATTTTTTCTTCCTTCCTTTCTTCCCCGCCCCCCGCCCCTCCTTTATTTACTTTTTCATTTATTTATTGATTTGAGTCAACACATGCCATGGAAAATCCTTAAATGAACTTGCATGCTTGAGAAAGACATCTGTCAGGTGATGTAAGTGTCTGGCTTATTCCTCTTTCCTGTTTAGTTTACAAACATGCCATTCCTTCAGGGCTCTGGTATGCCGGCCGGGAGGCTGCCAGAGGTGGGTGCTGCTCAGGCAAGGCAAAGCTCAGGTAGGAAACCCAGCAGCTTCTCGCTGCTCCTTGACATACTTTAGGTCCATCACCACTGCTCTGCTGAGAGGTCAATGTTCTGAGGTTACCAGAAAAGCTGAAAATCATTTATTGTACACATTCCCAAAATGGGCATGTAGGGAGACAGAAGGGAGGAGTTGTTTTTATGTTTTTCAGAGGGTTTTTTTTGGGACTGAAAACATCAGCTCATTATCTAAAAGCCTAATTTCAGGGTTTTATTTCACTGACAGTCCTTGTGCTGGCTCATGCCTTGTTCCACAGTTTGAGGGCTGAGAGTCCAGCGAACAATGACAAAGGTATAGAGGGAGAACCAGGATGTGGCTCTTTCTGTATTTTGGCAGTCTTATATTGAAATAAAGAAAAAATATAAGAAAGACACTCCTTGTTTGACTAAAATACTGGAAACAATAAAAATCTCCAAAGAGAGAGAAGTGGCTGACAGTGAACTTTGATTTTTGTAATCATCTCAATGATTACAAGGGCATTTAGTGATAGGGCAAGGGGGAATGGCTTCAAACTGAAAAAGAGCAGGTTTATATTAGATATTAGGAAGAAATTCTTCCACTGTGAGGGCAGTGAGACACTGATATAGGTTGCCCAGAGAAGTTGTGGATGTCCAATCCCTGGAAGTGGAGCAACCTGGTCCAGTGGAAGGTGTTCCTGCCCCTAGCAGGGGATGGAATGAGATGGGGTTTAAGCTCCCTTCCAACCCAGGCCATTCTGTGGTTAGGCCTGTCCTCTGGGCTCACTTAGGTCAGTCTTATGAATTCCCGAGGTCAGAGTTTCAGTGCATTCAGGTGGGTTTTCCTTCTTAATGATTTCTTGCTCCTTTTCCAGTTTTCTTTTCAGATGATGCCTTTGTATGTGAGTATATATAAAGTATGTGATATTTCTGTGGAGTAAGTGCATCAAAGGTGGCCTGCAACATCCTCTGGCCGAAGGTTGCCAGTCAATAAAGAGGATTATTTGGGCTTCTTTTGCATTGCCTGACTTTGTAAACTACTTCAATAACCATAATCCACAGCTCTATGTATACAGATCAAAACGAATCCATTTCGTTCACAGAAATCTCCTTTTTGGGGTGTTAGAGGAAAAACGAAGGCAGGTGCTATAAAAAAGATTTTTTTTTAATGGATACAGATATTTTCCACACCCCATTTTTGTACACTTTTGTGTACAAAAAGACATTTTTACCCTACTCGCCACTTGCAGGACCTTTGGTTTAAAGTGGGTTTTCCTGAATACTCTTTGCCTGAGGTCATATTCTGTCCACAGATAATGGAGTCACTGTTTACAGAACATGGCTGTGTGGCTCTGGAGAACACTGAGGATGATGGGGATGTGGCCTGTGAAAGTCAGGGCCCTAATGCCATAAACACTGATGTGGAAGATCAGGAAAAGCTCAGAGCTCGAAGCTTTGCCACTTTCTTCTTTGTAGTGAAACCTCCATTATTCTCCTCCTCCTTAAAGGCTACTTTGGTGAGACTTTTTTGTGTGCCAAGACAGCCATCAATCCCTAGTCCTTCCTTAAACTGGGCAGGCACAGTCACCAGTCCCTCCCATCTTTTTTGGGGTCTCAACCAAGGGAAGTGAGAACCTCTGTCCTGTCTCTTCTTCCACTGGAATATGCATTGAAAATATATAAAATATTTTGTTCTTGATGAACATACCTAACACTTAGACTAATTGTTCATATAATTGCCAAACATAATTGTTTCATCATTAAATTTAAAAAATAGATTATGTATATATAGATATAAATATACATACACACAGACACTTTTGTTCTGAAAAAAACGTGCCTATCTGGTCAATGTATAAAATGATGCTGCCCTATTTAAAGATACAAATTGGTTCTGTAAGCATAGCTAAGGATTTATTTTAAATTGGTTTCTAGTCAAAAGGATATGATAATGCTTAATATCCCTGCTATGGAGTCTACAAAAATTTGCCCACATGCTGAGATTTAAGTACATGAGCTGAAGAAATGGTGCTGTAGGAACAGCTTCAACACATTTCATTTAAAAGCTCCCTTTTCTGAAGTGGGAGAGTCAAGCAAAGTGTCACCAATATTTTCCAGCATAACAGCAAAAATGGAATGTATCAAAGCCAGTAATTATCATTGTATTGCTAAATGCTCAGTGCCCAGGAAATTTAAATCAGGGCCTTTCCTTCAGCTTCTTCCCATAAACACACATGTAAATGCATGCCATCATGTTAGAAAGAAATATCTCTTTATCCAATGTAAACCTAATTTTTGGTGACTTACATGTAAAATTGCCTTACCCAGTGAATTTTAAACAGCTGGCCTATACATCCTTTTCATTCAGCTGTTTTTCCTTCTGGAGGTACTTAAATAATATCTTGAGGGTGTTTCCTCTTAATGAGGTAATAATACCCATATCCTGGGCTAAATAAACTTGAGGCCAAAGGCCTAGGTGTTTATTAGCAGAGGATGTGGTTATTAAGAAATTTAACAGGAAGCACCCTCGAGTTATTATTTTACTGACATTTCTAATGATTATGCATTTGAGAAATAATTGCTTGAAAAATAATACTTATACTTTTAAGAGGGCAGGTGAAGCAGAAGATAATTTATAGGTCTGCTCATAGCAAACAAAGATTCTGTCAGTCTGGTACCTTCCCAAGTGGGTAGTGATACCAGAGGGAGGAGGATCTGTTGTTGCCTTGGGCACCTGAGGCCAGCATTAATGCCAGAAAGCCTGTGGAAATTCTGCTTTTCAATTCAAAGGGTTGGACTGTGCACCCTTTCAAGAGACCTCAGTTATTTGTCAACAACAGAGGTAGCAAGAGCACATGAATTTGTGAAGTTTGCGTGTTGTTAGCTCTAATAAGTGACAATTGGCATCTTAATCCTCTTTAGTAAGGGAGTTTTGCCCCCAAAGGAGCAATAATAATGAGCTTAGTGCTTAGAGAAGCTCGTTCTCGTCTCTGGATCTTAATTAGTTTTGCAGAGGTGGACAGAGGCACGGAGACAAGGGGAACTTAAAGAGCATGCCAAGATCCTGTCATAAGTAAACAGCAGTTTGGAGAAGACTCTGGACTCTCGGTCTGGTGTCCCAGTTGTGTTGCTTCCTCTGCCTCGTAGTGCCTCCGTCCTGCAAATATTTGTGCTGCATGAGTAGATTCAGAGGCCTTGGCTGCGCTCGCCAGGCTCCTACCACCGTGGATAAAGTTTCGTTTACAATGCTTTCCACTCTGTGATGCAAACCCTGGCAGGGTGCAAACGTTCTGATGAGAATGTGCAAACTGCTCCCAGACTGGGAGCTGAGCACTGATGTAGGTGTTTGGGAGGCTGGCGGCTGAGACAGATCAGATTATGAAATCAACTCCTGTATAAAATCTTTTTATACTATTCAACTTTCCCTTTATTGTAACAGAACAGGAACTTGGTGGATTTAAACTTATTAAAAAAGAAAAAAAAAAGGTGATTCAGCAAACTGACGAGTCTCTACTGTTCTTTGTTTAGGGCAGAAATTGTAGCAGAGTATTTTCAGGGTAACCGGCATCCGTGAGCCAAATTTTTTACCAAGCTTGACACTCCCTATTAAAAATACAGCAGTGACTAAAAGCTGTGCTGACAGCTTGTTCAAGTTGGATATAGGATGCAAAGTTCCCCATGTCAGAATAAAAACAAAAACACAATGACTACTTATGTTTTGCCTACAATTAACAGAACAAACATCTTAATAGGCAGAGAAGACACAAACAGATGTTCTAATTGCACGTCTGTGTGAAACTGATATTTGCTAGTTCCACTGTAGCTTGACCTCTGCACCTCAGGAAGTTGAAGTCCCACAGGGTTTGAATGATTTATTGATCTGGATGCAATGAATATTGCAGAAACAAGCTGCATTTCTAGGAAGTTAAATACATCCTCGTTCTGTGTAGCACTAATTCATGTTTGAAAGGAATCCACTCTCTGCTTTAATCAGGGTGGAGATATCAATATTGTTCATATCCTTGAATAAGTGGGAGGAAAGATGAAATATGCAGAGGATATGATATTGGGCAACTGGATGAATGTGGAAATAAGGAACTCGGTTCCAGTAGCTACATATTTCTCTTTAGGCTTCTGAAAAAGATTTTGTGAGATGGACCAAAGAAAAGCTGATGGAAAACCCGCCTTTTTTACCATGCTAAAAAACTCCTCGTGCCCTACACTGAAGATTAATTTTGTTTCACAGTTTACTAACCAGACACTAGAAAAAAACCCTTTCATAATACTTATGAAACTTTTTCATAAAGAGAGTTAAGATTTATATTGACAGGTTTTCATGATATTTCTGAAATAGCAAATAATGAGTATCAAGTGACTTTAGGACCAGCTGTAACATAAAAGACTGCAAAATAATTTTCTTACCTCTACACTGGGAAACTGGACATAGAGGTTTGTAGTAAATAAAAAAAGAAAAGTACTTATTTTAGAATCTTTGATTGCTCTGGTTTTGGTAATTATATCTGTGGCACAGCACTTGCTGGTGTGTGCTGCTTTGAGTGTTGTAGCAGTTCCACTGAAGTCAGTACTTCTGTCAGACTTATGAGGACTCCAGTCCCAAGCCCAGTGCTGGTTTTTATGCTTATGTTTTCTACCAATCTGCCTCTTGTTCCTGCCAAAAACAGTTACACAGTGCTGAACTGAAGTGCAGCAAATCTCTGTGTTTCAAAAAGCACTAATTTTTATATCCAGCTGTCCAAAATCGGGGCAGAGGATTAAACAAATGGCATTGCACTGATTTGTTCAACCTGTTTTGTGGGGTTTGTTGCTTTTATTTCTTTTGTGGTTTTTTTTTTCCTAAGTGTCATACATCTGAAGTTTATTTTGCTAAAGGAAAGTGAGACTGAGGAAAGCACCAAGTCCATTACCATAAACTGTGGTAATGTATCTAAAATGCAAAGAAAATATACAAAATCAATAAGAAGACATATATTCATGCATATATAATGTGTATAATTGTCCAAAGGATGACTCCATTAATGACAGGAGTATGACATAGCACAGCATTTTCTATTTTTATTATTATTTTAATATAAATTTTTGCACCTCCTTTTTATGTCACCTTTTTTTTTTTTTTTTCTGTGATCCTTTCCAGGTTCTGAAGTATTTTGTGGCACATAGAAATGCTTGAATTAAGAGGCAAGCCTTTCATATGTATTTGAGGAGCCAACATCTGGCTTCTAAATTTCTATTTATCTTTTATTAAGGCTGGTATGAGAGCATCATCTTCCAGGTGTTTTCAGTTAGCTGTTTGGTGTACAGCAAACACATGTCATGTGTGCTGTGTATTGTTTCTGTGCACTATCTGGAGCTATGAAAGACAGTATTTACTGAGGAAATCATTTAAGAGTTCGTATATATGATTTTAAAAGCCCAATTTCCCTTTTCCCAGAGGAGATTTATATATAAATGTCGAATTTCAAATATACGGCTCCCAAAAAGGCAGCCACGGAACACAAGACTGTGGTCATATAACACAACTCCAGTGTCAAAGAAAGGCTGCATTTTAGGACTTCGATGCCATTGTCATGAAATAAGGCTTGATTTTGGTAAGAGCACATCCAGGATTACTCAAGATGATTGTAGTTTTCAGTGTACAGCAGTTTAAAAGGGCAACAGCTCTTTTCTGTGCACCATTTATTCTGAGCAACGAGATGATCTTTTTGTCTGTAGGTGTGAATGAAAATGAACATCAGAGTAACTCAGTTATTCTGAGTTTGTGGGACAAAAATGGTGCCCACGCTGAATTTCACCTCATGTGGGTATTGACAGGGCGAGGAGCTTGCTGTAAACGCAGAGCAAGTCTCATATTGCTCTGTATTCTTATAGATAATTTTTGCAGCCTAGTGAGGGCAAGAATATTCACTGAAACCTGTACTAATAACATGATGGAAATCAGATGCAGTGAAAATCAAACCTCTTCATTACTGTGGTCAACTAGAGTCTGTAAGTGGCCACTAATTGACAGTTCTTAAGATCCTCAAAAAAGTAAGATTGATCTTGTAATAAAAGATACAAGACAACTTATAAGGACATTAAAAAAAATTTAAATGTCTTCAATTTATGTAGTCTGGAAAAGGCACAAGAGATAATGTCAACTTTAATTACTGTTTTCTTCTGAACACAGAGAATAGGCCAAAGGGCTTGAATGGAAATTAAAGAAAAATGGAAAACAGATGGTAGGAAGCATGATACAGGAACTGGAATACAGGCAGCACTGTAAAGCAAAAAGAAAAGGGGGCTTACAATTTACTTTGTCCCATTTTAAACAACATCATCTTATGATCTGTTTCACAACAACATTATTACTAAATCGAGGCCCCATTGATAGTAACTGCTGTAGTGTTGCCAGGATTTAAATTTCTTCCTCCTCCAGCTCTTATAAGACATCTTTGAAATATGGGTCAAGCAAAATCGGATGCTGAAAGATAGCTGCATAAATTAATAGCCTGACATCCAAAAGTGCTGGTCACCAAAACCACCATATATTTCAGGGGATACTGGTTGAATACTTGCCATTTTGGAAAAGGTTGACATTGATTTAAATGCTTCAACACGGGATTAGGAGCCTAATTTTGGTAAGCACTTCAAAATAAATCATGTCGATATTTATGATGATGTATATTGCAAAGTGCTGTTGCTTTGTTTTAGGGGCTTTCATCTGGATAAGAAATCTTTCAGTCCAGGCAGAATTTCTTTCCCTTTACAGCAGACTTTTCAAAGCTGAAGGAGCTGATTAGGAAATGGTGCTGACATGCAGCAGGGAGGTTTCGAAGTTTGAAATCAGAAAGACTTTAAGTCACACTAAACCAAAGACTGGTGAAAGACAAACACAGAGTGGTAGTCCTGGCAATTAATCCTAGAATTCATGCTTGGTTTTGAAATTAATTTTTTTCTCCTCCAATCCTGCCCCATGAGGTTTCTGTGGCATGGAACATCATGGCTGTTCTCAGAACTGCCTTCGTAGGAAGGGCAGTTTCAAAGGAGAGGGAAAAAAAGGCTGAATGGTTACTTGCAAACATGTTAACATAAGCTCAGTCATCCCTAGGCTTCCAGCACCATGAGGCAAGAAGGTAATGAGGTCATGGGTTGTTTTTTTTAGGTTCTGAAGACTGACTTTGAGAACTGAGGAAAAGTAAAGAAAGGATTATTTATTAAATGAAGAAAGGATTACCCATTACAGGATAAATCTTGCCTGCCTTACGTGTACAAATAGTTCCCATTGACTATGAACAAGTCAAATACTTACACAAGGCATTTATAACTTTTATGTAACCTTATAAAACCGCATATATTATTCCATGTCCTGGGCTTAAACAGCATGCAGACGCTAGCCAGTTAGGTGCATAATGAAAAAAACAGCCTCGTTTTTACTGCAGATCTCTCCAAAGATGGATTTAAACTAGAAAACTTCTTAGCCATTTAACCATGAGGCAAATTTATCCAGAAAAATATCCAGGCAACTAAGAAAGTTTCACTGGAGAGTCACAATTGCTGTGAGAAGAGAGTGGCTGGGAAAAGGAAAGGAGGAGGATGCGAAGCATGAAAACATTCGGAAGGTATTTAAATGGAAAGTTTCTCCTCCTCCTGCGCATTCCTGAGAGTCTCCCGGAGCACTGGGCAGGGCTAGCCCCGGGACACTCCTTGCTGGATAACGGGAACCTTTACTATGAGATGCTGCAGATTAATTTCAGAGTCATTTTCTTCCGGACCACCAGCTGTAGCTACTCAAGGCAGATTAACCAGAGCATGATTGGTTTCAGCCCCTACCCAGCAGCATGAGTGAAATGCCAAGTTACAGAGGGTGCCAACACAGTGTTAGCTGCTAACTTGGTGACTGCATGGCATTTGGGTGTCCTGCTCCTGCCTCAGCTTCTCTGGCAGCCGTACATGACACACTGGTGTTTGGTGACCACTTGTATATGTGGCGCTTAGGGACATGGCTTAGTGCTGGACTTGGCAGTGCTGAGACTCGGTGGTCTGAGAGGTCTTTTCCAACCTAAATGATTCTGTGTCTGGTATTGAGTCACTTGGCAGTTTGTGCAGCCTTTAGCTGATGTTATGCTCCGTACACTAGATACAAAAACTTTTCTCATTGTCTTTCATCCTCACTGATTCAGCTGGAAATCACCCTGCTGTATGTTTCCCATAGTTTATCTCAGGAATGCGTAGATAATGACTTCTCATTAAAAGAGAAGGAAACATTCAGCCTCCTATTTTAATTTTATTCAGAGGAACAGCTGAATCCAAAACAAAGATTTGGATGTTTTCCCCTCTTTCTTTAAAAAGCCAGCTACAGAAATAGAGGAGAGCAGACTTGAATCACCACTGGACAAGTGCTTTCAGTGCTGCTCTGGAGTAATTCACAGACATTCTTCTCCCTGTGGTAAAATATTTTGAAATCCCTCCTTTTTTTTTCTGAATGGCAAATGCCAAAACCTCAGTGTTTTTCATGAGGAATTCTTGTCTTCTGGCCAGCTCAGTTAGCTTCACAGCAAAAACTATGGCAAAGGGAGGAATTCCACATTCATGGGGAAGTAGGCAGCAGTTGCTTTCAGTCGTTTGACCTCCTGTAGCACTGAGATATCAGACATAAGAATCATGACACTGAAAGTTATCAAATCAACTAATTCCTCAGGGCTTTGACCATTATCTCTAATTTTTCTCTGAAGATGATTTAGTTAAGCTTAGACATTCATCATGCAACTAAAGATCATGCCAGGAAATTTTCACAGCATCTATTAAGTACTCTGCATTAACATTAAAAAAAGAAATAAAAAGGCCAGATGATGCATTTTCTCAATTCCTTTCTGCAAAGCATTTCCTTTCTTAATCAGAGTACATATTGCTATGGTCTAACCTGTCAGCCATAATCTGAGTTCTGTCTTCAGCTTGACCTATGCATGTGTTGTACCTTTTGCTGGTTCTGTTTCACATTAACTCAGTGATAGGGCAGTTTTTATCCAGCTGAAATATTTGACTGGGCTTTTCCTCGTGTCTTGTGCATGACAGCTACAGCCCTCCCTTGAACAGCTCCCCCAGACTGTGGCTGCCAAGACTGCACTCCTAGAACATAATTTTGAGCACCTCTCCGTTCCCTGAACATCCTTCTTGTCCTCATCCTGAAGGACATTCAGGATGACCCTGCTGCTGGTCATGATGTTTCCATCCAGTCTATAACCCCCTGTTGCCAGTCTTGTTTGTCCAACAGGCTCATTTCAACTATCCATAACACACAGAAAGCAATTCCATGACACACAGAAAGTGCCTTGGATGCTGTCCTTCACACTCCTCTTCATTGTTGCATTTCCAGTCCCTCTGCTGGGGAAGGGTGATGTTGTGCATGTGACTTTGGGATGGTTTCACCCTTATTTTGGTTCTCTTCTCTCTGTCCAGATATTGTTTTTCTCCTACAGTCCCTGTTCCTGTGCAGAAATTGGGAGTGAGTTAAGAGCTTTGCCATACCCTCACCAGTTAAATGTGAATTCGGCCATGACTCAGGATTAGGGGTTTCCTATCAGGGAGCTTTCCCAAAGTTCTGAAATATTCCATGGAAAAAAGAAAGGTGTTTTTTATCTTCAACTCATTACAGACTGTAAGGACTGGATATTCAGCTTGGTGCTTTAGCCTATGCAGGTCTGTGTCTCAAGCAGTGTGGTTTATTTGACACAGTTTGAGGCCACAAATTTACCTGCAATTCAGAACATGAAAAATACTTTCTACCAGATTCCACGTCAAGTATTTTTGACTTCATCACTTGAATTACAATGATTTCTTGTTGTGCCTGAGCACAGTCCACAAACTCTGCAATTTACTGCTTCCTGCAACAGTCTGACACAGTCCCCTGTGGGAGAAAAATAAGTTGAACAGAGAACTTTTTCCTCTTAAAGAATTATATTGATCTTGCAGATGCTGAGTTGACTTACAGTGTTTTTCCTTAGAGCACTTGGCTGCAGATTCACTTAAGAGTAAATATAAGAGCCCTATCATCTTCTTTCCCCTTAAGCCTAAGCATTATAATCTCTGTCAGTCAGTGCCATGCAGTTTTTCTTTTAAAGATGAAATTAAATAGTATGACACAGCTCTTCACTGTTCATTGAATTGTGTGTCATAATTTCCCAACTATGACTATCTAATTTCTCTCCAAAATTTGTGGTTTATATGCAGCGTGAATTTCAAGTGCAATATATAGAAAATATAAATATTTAAATTTGAGATGTGGTTTACACTATTCTTTCCTGGAGTGCTTTTCCTTGTTTCAAAAACCACAAGAGTGCAGCTCAAGTAGCCTACTCGAGAGAGAAAATTCATCATGTGTCTACTCCAAGGCTCTTGTGTTGTTTAAGGGCTAGCTAGGCTGTGGTAAATAATCCACAGACCCTCACAGGAGGCAATGCTGGCTCATATTCCTACTGCAAGAGCACAGGCTTGCATCGTTTGGTATCCCTCTCCTTCTTTTTCCCCTTTTCTCTGAGATGGGAAGAGATTCTTTCATCTCTGGAGACTTCTCTGGTGTTTATTTGACACAGACCTTTATGGTTTGATTTCAGCTTGACTGGGCCCCTCAAGGTTTGTTTCAACATTCTGCTAAAATGTGTTTTTCCCTAAAGACTGTAACCTGAGTTTCCAAAATGAGGAGGATCTTTGGCATGTGAAGAGTGAGTCTGTCTCCTTTACACCGGGATATACAAAGATATCTATATAGATCTATGTAAAGATATGTAAATGATATGCAAAGAGTATGTGACCACCAGCTGGACCTCAGCCAGGAAGCAGGCAGTGATTTTTCTCCCTGGGGACAACTTTATGGCCATCATCGGATGTGCATACCAGTGCTAAGGTGATTTTATACCATTGGCAGTTTTGCCAAAACACTCCAAAACTAAGTAACCTTTGCTTTCATTCTGCAGAACTGCTGTGGCTGACAATGACCCTGACAGGCAACTTGTGTTTCCACAGAAACTATGTTTAGAGCAAGTGATTTTAACTCCCCTTAGTAAATAAAGGGGAAAAAATATTTCCCTCTGACACTGTGTTTTACAGGTAATTGATTTTTAAGAATGACTTTGCTTTCTCATTTATGGCCAGGAAGCAATAAAACCACCCCCACCCATTCAGTTTAGAAATTCACCACAGAGATATTGCAAGTAGAGAGAGCCAGGAAAAGAGTGAATGTAAAATACCTTTAAAACCAGGCATCACATTTCTCTACAACGGTGGATAACCTCAATCATTTTCCCTTCCTTCACGGAGCACGAGGGATATCATACTCATGAGAATTACACCTCAGCCCTTCAAATGCTACTGACCCTGTTATACTGCTTAATCAGAGATGACATTTGTTTGAATGAACTGGTTGCAGGCAGCCACTGGGCATTACTGTGGAAACAGCTTTCCTAAGTCTGTCGCACACTTCCCAGCAATGTTACTAAAATTTTGATGTGTTTTCCTAAGGATTTTAGTGGCTGCAGGTGATTATGGGATACTGTGACATAGCAAATAATGGCATTTTCTTTTTGAGAGCCAGGTAGGAGTGTTCTTTGGGTTGTGTTCCTTTCAGAAGGAGCCTTTTACTGGTTAGAAACATTGGTTGGCACTTGCATAACGTAAGTTTTGCAGTTTTCTCTGTGGCACCTCATCCAAGTTACTGTGGCAGCTGTGGCCTGAGAGTTGTCTGCCTTATGGATGGGCAAATAATGTGAGCATTAAAGATGCATGCTGGGGTCAGAGGTTGGCTGATGTTTGTTTAATTGAGTCCCATGGCAGAGGATGGAAAACCCTCAGCAGGGAGCATTGTCATTTGGGGCAAAACAAGAATCCCAAAATAGGTCAAATAATTTGAGTTTGACCCTCCTGCAGCTGGTGGAGCTTTAGGGTTTGGTGCACAGTGATTTTAAACTGCTTTTTCAATTTCCTGATCCTAAACATGCTACATCTATTCCTGTGCAATAGTGAATCACAAACTCCAGACCCTATAATGTAAGATAGCTACTATCAGGTTTCTAGTTTTGAATTAAAATAGGATAGATTCTGCAGTGCTTTAGCATTTTCCTTCACATCCAGTTTATGGAGGGGAACAAAAAGGAAAAAGAAGGTGAAATATGAAGAAGGATAAATTTTCTGTAGTTTAAAAACAATTCTGTACCTGAATGAGATATCTGGCACAAGTCACTGATGGACACGAATGCAGAACGATGTGCTGAGTTTGCAGTGCAAGCTGAAAAGGAAACAGATATTTCTGAACAGGGAGATGGGAATTTCCCAACATGCACATAGTGCCAGTGTGTGCCAGGAACAGCAGCAGATCTTTAATGCACAGAAGGGATTTAATGACTTAATGAACCTGCTGTACTGAATCAGTCAAAACCCGGCAAGTAAAGGTTTTATAAAAACATGCTGACTTCTGGCAAGGACTGCTTATTTACTGGACTTCGCTTATTTTATGGGCCACGATAGATCATTACTTTCACGTTATATATGAGGATAATTACCAGAATTTCAGTGAAGTAGCTGCCTCTTTATTTTCTGGGAAAAGTTCATGTATATAGAGAAAAAAAAGCTCATTTATACACATGGTTTCCCTCAGAATACCCAAAAGCCTGAGGATGTTTTACCCAAGTGTTCTCCCCCTTGAAATTTAATTTCACTAATAAATGAATATACCGTGGGCTATACCATCCAGGAGAAGATTAATAATGATAATTGTGAGAAAAAACAGAAGTATTTTAATGTATCATAAAGGTCAGACCCAACTAATCTCCAACAACGTCTTAGCAGAAGTAAGGCCGCATGTAAAAATGGGTTTGAAATTCTGCATGTCCTCCCCCTGCATAAGGTGGAATAGATTCCTCATGCCCAGTCAAGCTGGGACAATTTATGGCATCTGGCAGCTCAGCTATGCACATTTTGAGTGTATAGATTCAGAAGGGAATATAATTTTAAAAGCTTGCAAAGCATTGTTTTCAGAGAAAAGGAAGCAAAAGTTATGTATTGCAAAAAAATTCGGACATGCCTCAGTTTCAGTTTTAGAAACCTGGCCTATATTCCTGAAGTGGTTTGGAACCGCAGGCCAGCTTCCAAGGGGAACACCCTGCTCCCCATGGGGAAGGATTTATGATTTTATTCAGGATGTATGAAATGTGATGATTTTGGCTGGAGTTCAGGAAACAGAAGAGGGGAGCAGAGTCTCCATTCATTTACACCCCTGCCTGTTGTCAGTGAAGTTTTAATGACAATGAACAAAGGCAGAACGTGGGCCGCAGAATGGGAACTCTGTGCTTTGTAAAAATGGCCAAAAATCGAGGGAACAAATTGCTGACCCTTCTGTGTGCTGGCAGAGCTCTGAAAAGCAAGGCTGCAGCCGAAAACAACAGCAGATTCTGAGAGCCCCCGTCAGGGACCTTCCTTCTACACCCTGAGTTCTTGTTCTCTCTGACCTACTGAAATGATCTGTTACAATATGATGTGAGCTCAGCCTTTGGAAATAGATGAAGCCAGCTGTGTTTCCAAAATCCATGGATGTGCAGACAAGTAGCTCTGTTCCCGGAATATGCAGGAACTTTTCACCCCCCTGAGCTGCACAAATGGACATCTGTGCATTTTGAGGGAAGCTGCTTGCCATGGAATTTTAAAAACCTAAGTAAAGTTCACAGTGTCCAGACATTTGAAGGAAATGCTTCCCACTGTTCCATCTTGCTGATAGTTTAGGGTTATCTAACACATGGCAACTTTCCTTTAATGAGAGCGGCGTGTGTGGGGAGAATCCCTATCTGAAAGGAGCAGTGCTGAGCCAGATCCCTGGCTTGCATGCGTTGCCTTGCACGAGGGAATTCCTCAGTATTCCTGAGCTGCAGGAGCCTGGTCCCCTTAGTACCCTCTCACTGTGCCTTCCATGGGAGCACGCCCGGGACGTAGCTAAGGCAGGTGTAAACCATCTGTGAACTCTGGCAAGCCCCAGCTGCTGCAGCAGCCCTGGGGAGAATGTTGCAGCTGAAGACAATTTTGAACAGTCTGAAGCAGCTCTGACCTGTTGAGTGGGGTCCCTGCAGGCCCCTGCCTGGGATGGAAAGTCCAGAGATCCTTGTGGATCCTTGTCTTGCTGTGGGAGGTGGGGACAAAGTATCGGCACTGAACTATGCCATCAGTACCATCAAAAGAGGCTTTGCTGGGTGGGAGTAAAGCCCCTGCCTGTCATCTAAATACATCTGCATTTTGTAAGCAAGGCAAGAACTTCATGAAACACTGGAAGCAGCAGGTATTGCCTGGGAGGCTGAAAGTGAGAAGGGAACTTGTGAGCTGGGCTCCACCTGGGATCCACGAGAGCCTTGAGGTCATTGACAAAGATGTCTTGACTTGAAACCATAAACTTTCTTTGGGATGTGCTGTGCACCGGAGTAATCAAGTATGAAATGATTTATTGGTGTTTTATGCATAGATAGAAGATATATGCATAGATAGAAGAGCTGCTCTAAAGGGAGACAAACTTGCTATTGAAATGGGTTTCTTTGAGGTGGAAATAGAAATAAAAGGCTTGGCTTGTTTCATATCATGATGTAGATTGAAATCTTCTCCATGGCCTTGGAGAGAGAGAGGGCTCATACCCACCACAGATGTATAATGTCAGCTATCATTAAACTTTTCACACAGTATCCAACACATGCACATTATGGATCCCTGATCAAGGGAAAGCTTCCACAGCCTCAAATGATTGAAAAGCAGCAGCATGCCAGAACATCACCACTAAAAGTATTAGCCACTGCGAATTAAAAATCTAAGAGTCTTACTGTACTAAGCTGCTCATGTCTTTCTTCCTTCTCATGTACTCCTAAATACGTGGTAAAATATCAAAATGTAATTACAGAGTAGATTATTGACTTTCCCTCACCTGTAACACACATCCAGCTGCTTTGTTAATATTACCATTCAGGTACAATTTAAAATCAGCAGAGAAAGTCATTCCAGAACCTGCACCAGAAGGTCACAAACTCCCTTTGAAAGCACTGATACTTCCTTTTGTTCACTCTTATGTATCTGATTACAAATTACTAAATCCTACTGCTATTTGAGAACTTTTAGATTCTAATCAGTACTTTGATGAATGTACAGCACAATAATGCAGATGAGTGATGTCACCCTTTAAGCACACAGCAGCGTGCATGGAGGAAAAAGTGGAGAAGCCATTCAAAAACTCTGGGACCCTTGTGATCTTGGAACTTCCTTTGCAATTCATCCTGACTTTAAATTGTTGCCTAACAACTTGGCATTGTTAAAGTGTCTAATTAAACACTAAAAAAAAACCACCACGCAGATACAAAATGTTCAGCTTAGATTGTGAGGTGTTGCCTTTATGTTGGTAAAACAGAATGAAAATCCGGGATAAGGAAATGTTACAGAAGTTGACTTGAATAAATAAGAAGGAAACATGAGTAAGTTCAACAATGTCAGCATCAAAGGTCTTTTCTTTTGGAACTAGGTAATTTCCTAATGCTTTGTGCTACAGCATAAGGGACTGTTTATTAAATGAAGTAGAAGTAAACATCACAGACTTTTTTCATGTAATAAAAGCAAAACAATGTAGCCAGGTGTTAAAAGATGAGCAAAAAGTTCTTAAAAGATAGGCTGTTTTTGTAAAATACGATGAAACCAAGAGGTTGAAATAAAAATTTTAAGTATGAACTTCATCTGTATGAACTTCATCTGTGTAATCTTTCTACTGCAGATGACAGGGTCATCCTTTAGTCTGTTTAGCACACTTATGTTCAGTATTTTCACTGGGTATGAAAATTCCATTGGACAGTTCTTGGTAAAACCAGTGCTGAAGGCTGTGAGGGCAGTGCTATGAATTTAGGAAAGGGAAGAAATGCAGAGGTCTGCTTCTGATACCTCTTCAACACCGGCTGGCAAGGGAGGATGCCTGTCCCTTCTGATACAGTCTTTATAATTCTTTGCCTGTGTGGTTATGCATTAGGATGTTAATATTCTTTTAACTTGGATTATGAAGGCGTGTCCTTGCCTTATTTTAAAACATGCACCATTAAACTAGGATAATTGGGGAATTTCCTGTAAAAAGAACTTTCCTGCCACCTCACACTGTGTCTGGGTAGTTGTGTGTGTTGTTCTTCTGAGGCTACCCAAGAAAAGGAAATGTATCCATAGTGTACTTTCCTAAAGTTTGCCCCTCTGTGGTGCACATCTTCAGAGGTGCCACTACCTGAAAGCATCCACCTTTTAATAACCTTCTTCCTTTTCTCTGCCAGGGACTTCTGACACTCCCAGCCCTATAGCCTGGTGAACCTGAAGTACAAGAAAAGGACTTTTCTCTCCATTTTAGATAATCAATGCTGCTTCTTGGTTGTGAGTGGGATTAAGTGATCTGGGGATTGAAATAGTGTAAAAATACTAAACCACTTGCAAGTCTGCCACCAGAAGTGAACAGATAAGTGAACAGATGCTTGATGGTGCAAGGTCCCATGATAGTTAATAATACAATATTTATTTTCAATTCAGGAATTATAAATCAACTTCTCTGCTCCACGCTTGGAAATTAAGCCTGTGTCTTTATTTTTCTATCCCCCTTCTTTATGAGTATATATATACATTTATGCAGCTGCAGTTGCCTGTGCTGTTTTATCTGGGAAGCCCACTGTACAAATCTTTTCCCTACTGAAAATAGGTTTTTCTTGCAGTGTCACTTTGATTATGGCAGGGTCCTGTCTTTTCAACACTTAAGCATGTTGTGTCACCACATGATTAACATTTAAAGCCGCTTTAGCAGTGAAAGTCAGTCTCACTTACATACTTTTCCCCCCTGTTGATCTTAATATGGGAAGTCACTATCCTCTAACTGGACAAATTTGTTTCAAAATGAGCTTGAAATGCACACGGGTCAGTTCATATCATTCCCTCTCCTTCCTCTACTTCCATCATCTCTAATACATCTGATGCACTTTAAAAGATCCTGGGAATAAGATAAGCTGGAAGAAGTCTCCAGTTATTTCGAAAGGGATCAGGGAGTCTGAAGCATAGGAAGAGGTCACCTTGAATCTTGTAAGTATGAGAAAGTCAGGCATGCCAGCCCAGATGGTGTTTCTTTATATTCTAATGCTATAAAAAGGGACATTACTGTTGCTTGGATGGAAGAGTTTTTATGATCAAGAGCAGAAGAAAAGGATTTAGAATTGTTAATATACTGCTTGAGTGCTTGGCCATTTATATTTACAGTAATTGCTTCTGGGAAAAAAAAAAAAGTTCTTTTCCTGCCAAGAGTAGGAAAAATAAAGGCTGATTGAATTAAGTCTGGGAACCAGTTTGATTAGAAACTGAAACAAATCTCTTAGGACTCCAGAAACCCAGTTCATTTGTGGCATTCCTTCCATACTCTAATGGGCTCTGATGCTTGATACTGAATGATAAGAAATGCTAGTTTCTGAAAACAGCTGTTGTGGGTTTGGAACTGCTTTTGAAAGCTGGATGTAAACCATAAATATATGGAAATGCAGACAAGTCAGATTGTTCCTCCAGATAGGACTGGAACCCATGGTCATTGTATGAAAAATGCTCACAGAAAAGTGATAGAAATACACCTTTCACTTTTGGAAAGAAAAGCAAGACCACCATTATTCCAGTGGGACTGTAAAGGGCCTGTAATGTGTCATGTCAGGGGTGTGCTTTGGGACTGAGAGCAGCCTCTGGGAGGTACCACAGGTCAGCATCCTGGTATTTTCTGTTTTCTGAACTGTACCCTGTGCCAGAGTGCTGGGGTAGTGCTGGTATGGCTCCAGAATCTGATTAAAAGAAAAACATTTCTGTTCTGCACTTGTGTTAATGTAACTCAGGCCTTCAAATGCTTAAAAAATTATGACCTTGCTTTCTAACTTTGCCATCACTCATCAAAATTTGCGAGGGATGCTTGGCTCTCACTGCCTTGCAGAGTTTGGAGCCCTTCACCTTTAGCATTGTTCCAAGTGCAAACTTGAAAATTGGTTTCTTAGGGCACTTTGTGGGGCACTTTGTGGGAGCTGAGAGCAAGACAATCCTTTGGTCATGGGATGAGCTTCACTTCACTCCTGTTGTTTCCAGTCACCACAGTTAAATTAGGTCTGAACTCCTTGGGCCATCCCTACCATAACCCACAGGTTAAAGACTTCTGTGTGTTGCAATCCCAGAACAAACTCTGTGGTTTTGCATATTTTTAAACAGAAAAAAAAAAAATTTTCCTTTGTTCTTAATTGTAAAGATGGTATTTTTGAAAAGAAGTTCTGTAGTGACAAATATGTTTCACAGGTAGCTCTGTTTTGCAGGTAGCTCTTCGAAAATGACAAAATTAACAATAATTTTAATTTTATATAATGTATAATTATCTATTATTTACAGAATAAAGAGTGAATAGTGGAAGTAAAGATCATGTCATAACCTGCAGCATGAAGTGCTGAGAAGAGCACATTTTTTATGTGGCTGCATCTTTCATCATTCAGAAATTGTGGGAAAATGATTCTAAAATACAGCATGGGCAGGCACTGAATTTCAAATTGAATTTCATGAAGCAGACAACACAACAATGAATTAACACTGACTTAATTTTTAAAACATTTAAACACTTGTTTTTTGGTTTCGACTGATCATAGTAGACATTTGTTAAATGACATTGTTATTGGATTATGTTTATGCCTTATTTTATACCAGGACTGAACAATGTAAATTTAGCCCACACTGTGGAAAACAGGTTTTCACCCACTTTGATGTGCAATAGAATGATATTTGACAATTTTGCAACACTTGAAAAATGCGATTTTTTCAGACAAAATCATGTAAAGAATTGTGTGCATATGGTGTGCAGTGGCAGTTTTCATACACAAATTTTGTGCAAATAGAAGTTTAAAAACCCATGTGGTGTAAGCTGGAAGTGTAATGCATAGAAACTGTATGTGTAGTTGTGAAAAAAGCCTTTTTATAACCTGGCTTCCTTACCACAAATTCCATCTTCTGCCTTAGCAACTCAAAACTTTTACAAAAAAAAGTAGAAATTGGAAGCTTTTGAACTTGAAACGTTTCCAAATCATTGAGCATAATCATATATCATTTATTAACTATATTCAGGAAGTAGATGGAATAAAAACTTGATGAGTTAATGTGTTCAGCTGAAGATTATATGACATTTACCAAACATTTTTGTGATGCAAATCTGGGGAGCAGATGGAAGGGATGGGGGAGGATGTAGCTGATATCTCAATAGCTTTTTGCACATTTTCTGTGGTTTCTGTTTGGTTTGGTTGTGTGTTTGGTGGGATCTGCTGCATGGCTCCACAATCACTTGGAGTCTAGGCCCAGAGCATTCTTGGGTACACCTGATGATTTTATGGCTGTTGATTATGACCTGTAGGATACCCCATTTCTTTAAAGAAGCCCAATTAGTTTTTAAAGGGTTCTGTGGACACGATTTCAGTCACAGACTTAGGAAAAAGAAAGGATTCATTTAACCCTGGGGACTGGGAAAAGGAAGGACAAGGAAGCGGTGGAAAGACAGGCGAGAGAAAGTGAGAGAAAGCATCAGGTCTAGAGGTGTGAAAGAATGAGGGGAGTATAAATGGAGAAAAAAATTGCAGTCAGGCATTGTTTTTCTTTGCTTTAAATACCCCATAAGCAGAGCAGTCAACAGGCAGACAATTACAGCACCAGGCACTTTAGATTACATTAGGGTGCAGAACAAGCTTTGCCCTCCATGGCTTATGATATCCTCTGAACCCTCTGGAAGGATAAATGATATAACTTGATGTGACTCATACAGGAAAGCAGATAATCAGTGGTGTGCCATAATGCAAGTGAGAAAAAGACAAAATAGAGTCAAAGAGTGCTTACACTGTGTTACTTCTATCTTCTGAGATTGTTTATCATATTGGTATTATCATTATTTGCTAATGTTATCATATCACCTAATGACAAAATTTCCAGGCTTGCAGCCAGCATCCTAGACAAAACATCCTAAAGCTTGTGGCAGTTTCTTCCTTTGCTGGTTATTGAATTGTTTCTGTGACTGAAAATAATGATAACAACGAGGAGAAATGCACACCATGCCAGGACCAATTTCTGGCCATGCCAGGAGTGATGCACACAACAGCCTCGTGCAGCTGGAATGATGCTCTGGGATGGAGGGAGCCTGAGTGAGGACCTGAGGAGTGGGACTGGAGTGACCTCTGAAATCATGCTGTTGGCACTGGGACCACGGATGCCTGATTCAGTCCTTCAGGCTGCAACATCTTCCTGTGCACTGAAAAATGAAAATGTGGGAAAATAGGTCTGGCAGGGCTGGGAGGTGTTCAGCATGGATTTTCTGAGGGGATTTCAGTTTCATGGCAAAATTCAAACTTTCCCATCCATATCTGCTTTTTTTCTGCCTTTTCTCTTCCTGTGTTTTTATTTATTAAGTTATGCTATAGGGCACCCGAGCAGACACTCTATGAAAATTGAGTGCCCTGGTTTTTCTAGAAAATGAATAATATTTTTAAAAAATCTATCATCTGCCGTTTTATGGAGAGCCTTGATTTATGTGCCATATTTTTCTAAACCCCTTTTGTTAATCCTTTTGTAGGCAGACTTGACATTTCCAAGAATTAGCTAATGGTATACCAGTAAAAATGCCCCTTGAAAAAGAGGAACTTTTCTACTGAGGGTTGCATTTGATCATATTTTTTCCATTAGATCATGCTTCTGTGGAGTTCTTAGCCTCTCAGTGGAAGAGCTGGATTTTGAACCACAGTAAGTGTCTCTTACATTCATTAGTAGCTTATATTGGAAGCAAAGGGCTTCTGGGCTCTTCAGCTATAATTCAACATTATTCTTAGGTGGGAAGGTGAAAATTTATTTACTGAAAGTAAAGTATTTTTTTTGGCCAGAACGCAATTTTTTGCCACTAGTACTGGTGCCTTTTAAATCAAATTTTGGTAGTAGCCTAGTAAGCCTGTGATTACAAACACAGGTGAATTTAATAAAAATTCAGTCTGGTCTCATTCCTTTTGGTGTAAATCCAGAGTATTTTACTGAAATCTATTGCCCTCTGACTAAACTTTGTTTCCAGGGGCTGCCAGTGTACACAGCATTTGGTGTTATCAGTCCAGGTATATTTAGATTTCCTCATTATCATAGAAAAAGTAGCCAATCTACTTTATAAGTAACCAGGTGACATAGAATCATGTTACTGATGTGACAATTATCTGGTTTAGTAATTACGACTAATGGCAGCAGCAACAACAACAACAACAATAAGAATAGTAATGGAAAGATGACCTTCTGAAGGAAGTGAGAATTTCTGTCCCTTTTCTGCAGACAGACTGACTCCAAGAGGTTAAACAGCCTGTCTAGCAATTCCAGTACAAAGTTTCACCTCTCTTTTGAGAGTCCCAGAACTTCCAGTTTTGATTCCCTAAACTGAGGCATTGGAAATGGAAATCAGGTGCTTGGATTTACTGGAATAAACTTGCCGTGGAGGCTGTGAGCATGGTGCACTAACAGCCTCAAGCACCCTAATGCAGATGCTCCGAGCTCAGCGGTAGGTGCCTGGATTTAGCAGCTAAGCCTAATGGTCCTGGTTTACACTTTTGGATCCGGCCTGTGCTTTTCCATGTCAGAAATTATTTAAACAGCTATTAGACCTGCAACAGATTGCAGTGGAAAGACCAACAGAGCATGGAGAAGCTCTGTTTACAAGGTACCAGTGACCAGTTTCATAACAAGCCTGTCAATGATTTATAAAGTGTACAGACGCAGCACCACAGAAAGTCTGCCTCAAAACAATTGGTTACTCATTGCTGCATGGTTTCTGTGATCTTCTCATCCTCCTGGATGTGCTGGACAGCAGGAAGGCCCTGCCTGTCTCTTTAGCACCTGATGATCCTTGGACAACTTTGCTGCCCCCTCTGTAAATGAATGTCAGCTTTCCTGCAGAAGTACAGGGCTGCCTGCTGAAGTACAGTGCCTGTTTTATTTGAATATTCTCTGGGAAGCAGTTTAGAGAGCATCCATATCAAACAATTCCTGCGCTGCAGTGTTTGTACCTCGAAGAGTTAGGTCAAGGGTTTTGGATCAAAGCCTAGCTGAGGCTGCATACATCATGGGGCCCAGGGAGAGAAGCATTGAATTTCTTGCTTAAAACTGGCTGTTAAAATGCAAATGCATCATCCTTTGTGCTATATAAAATCCAAGCTGAGTGTTCTGTATTTTCTTCAGGCAGCAAACTGCTGAACAGATTCCACTTCATTTCAAGGTCTTTCGATCAGGCTCTTGATGAATTCATTAAGCTGTATATTCATTATAGGTGATGAAAGGTATGTAACCTTTCCGGAAAAGAAGTGGTCTGCTCCATAAATAAATATAGTTTTGTAAATTAAAGATGTGCTAGATTGAAATACCTGGATCCAACAGTGCTGAAACATGAGCAGGGCAATTGTAATGGCAGCTTTGGGAAGGAGGCTGCTCACAGTGGAGTGGATAAACCTTGTGAAGCACCCTGATGGTCTGAAACTTCAGGCTGTGCTGGATCAGGGGAGGAAGCACATTCCTTCCTGGATTTTATTCTTGGTTGAAGCTTGATTATGGTATTGTTGCTAAATTTGTTGGCAGAGGGAATCGCCCATTGGTGCTCTTGTTATAGCAGTTGCATGCCAGTGGAAAATGTTTTTTAGCCATGGCAGTGTTAGAGGATCTTAGTGGTTTTCCTTAATGACTGGACACAGACCAGTCACAAATATATTAGGATACAAATGTAATCTGTGTTTGTGGAAAAAACAAACATCTCAGCTAAGACCTGAGCGAATCCTCCACAGCACTGACTGCGACCAAGGTAGGAGCCAGGTCAAGTACAGAGAAATAAATACTGACCTCGGTATGAAAGCTGTACTGTATTAAATCTGTGGCTGTTTTACTTTGGAGTACCAATTCATGATACAACCAACTGAAATCTGTTAAATGCTACCATAATTCTTTTTAAGTTGGGACTCTCCCTCCCTGCTCTTTCCCAGTAATTCCATTTTGATCTCATGGAAGAGATTCTGTACTGGATGAAGCTCTCTGGAACACTGCAAAGCTACTGTGCACAGAGGGGCTATAGTCAGTCACTTACCAGACACAATGTACATTTTTATGGTTTAATGGAGGCTCAAAATAAGAGCCACATTCTTAAATTTTAGCATGACAAGTCATGTGCACCCACAAATCATGCTGCTGTCATCAGGATCTTAAAAAGCCATATTTTTTTGAGAAAAAGTAGACGAATGCAGTTAAACAAAGCACATTACAGGAGAAGGACAGGCAAATCTACTGAAGGGAATTTAGTGTACTACCTATTAGTACCTTCTAAAATCCCTCTTCCGTGCTTCAAATATTAGATAGCAAGCTCAAAACAAAAGTATTTTTCCTGCAAGGATGTATTGCTTCCTTCAACATAAATATAGTGTCTTAAAATGCAAGTTTGTCAGTGCATGAATTGTATTCTTATTGTGCTGCAAGCAAATGCTGTGTGCTATTGAAAGAGTTTTCCTTGATAAAAATGCAGAGTCTAGAATGTTAAATCTTTTGAAGTTGCTTCTAAACATGTAATATTTAGCTTGAGAAGCAATAGTGAGGAAATGAACATGATAAGAGCTCATTCAGTAACAGCCCTGAATTGATTATTTCCTTCCTTATGTAAACTTATCAGTCAGCCCTTTGGGCTCACTTCCGAATACCAGCTCAGCACAAGAGTCTTATCACAAGGAAATGGAATGTAAAAGCCCTGACAATTTTGATAAGGCACGTACTTTGGTTATGATCCTATCTCTCCCCTCCTCCCTTTTAAATAATTCATCTGCACTAAAAGGGGAGATGCCCTCCCTGTAACTTTGGTATAAATAAAAGTTAATGTTCTTATAGTCAGAATAAACCCTGATTATTTATCCTGCTGGTTTCTCAGAATATTCTCAAGCAGAGACTAGAAGATATATCGAAAGTTGCAAGCAGCTTTGGAATAGAGCAGTGTAGTGGTCTGGATAGATGATATCTGAGTTTTAGAGACTCTTACGAGTTTTGGCCATAATCTAAAGATTCTCAGTAGAGTGGATATTTTAGGAAACTTAAGACTCTCATTTTTTATTTGCCACTTGATTTATTTGCCACCTTTACTCCACCCATGATGCTGTGGGTCTGACACCTACTTGTGGTGGCAGAAGCCAGGCTGAATAAAGATCCAAAGAGTTCATGGTGCAAAAGCCAAACAAGCAAACTTAAAAAACCCTATTACACAAACACCAAACCACACACTCAAACACACATAAGGCAAAAAGAAAACTGACAAGCAAGCTCTACCCACCAGCCACCACAGACTAAAACTTCACGGTTTTACCAGCCAAAAAGCCAGCAGAACAGCCCCAAATACAAATTTAACTTCATTCATTTGTCCCAGTAAAGTAATAATTTAAAGGGGTGCGTAACAAGTTTTGTGGTTCATCGCATACCAGGACAGCAAAGGCTGATAGAAGCACTCAGATGACAGTACTGTTTTTGTTTGAGAGGTGATGACATGCTCCTTAAGCAAATGTTATAGGCAGCAAATCCATGACCCAGTAAAATACACTCCGGACCATCAAAGTAGTTCTACAGCTTGATGAAATCCACTAGTCTCCAGCAAGGATGACCTAAAACTCTTCAGAGGGGAAAAACAAGTGTGGAGGAATTCAGAAAGAATGTTTTTTAAGCAAACAGTGACATACCAAAGTTCAGTTTAACTTTTCAGTGAAACCTAAAACTATGCTAAACTTACCTGATTTGTTTTTTCCACAGAAACTCAAATCTTGGGTAGTTTTATGCAAATTATGGCTGAGTCTGGACTGACAAATAGTTTTGATTGGCTGCTTTGCTAAACTTCCTCTCAGGAATACTTATCATCCAAACAACATCTCATCACTGTAAATCAACAGAGGTCTTAATCCTGGCAGTGTTGAAGTGCATGGCATCAAAGACACCACTGATTTTAATAGGATTAGGATTTCTCCAGAATTTTCATGATGCTTTGCACGAGGAAGCCCTTAGACTTTTTCACAAGATATCCTAAGTGCTATATATTGAAAAAAAATGTTGCAATGAAAAATATATTTGGTGAAGCAGTGGCAAAAATAAGACTGGAAAAAGGTCATGGAGCAAATCCAGTATGTTCTTACAGGCACATGAGCACCCAGAGGAAAGGAAGGTTTTCTGGTGGAAGATGTGGGATCAGAGTAGATTAATCTATGAACTTTGTTAACTCTGTGCTTTCTATGTCATACCAATACCACCACACGTGCAGCAGACTGTACCTGCCAGAAAGAAAATCTTGTTAATATTTTTGGAGAAAAAAACCCCAGAGTTAGCAGGGATAAAATAAAAATAAAAAACTATACATTTGCAAAGTGAATGCTAGGTAACAAATTAAAAGAGGGTGTAACTGCCTTGTCTGTCATTTATTTCTTTGGGCCTACAGCAGCAAAGTCCTCAGGGGAAGAAATTACAGTAGCAGATATTATCTTTTTTTACTGCTGTATTTCCTATCTTAAATTAATAGTGCGTAGGATTTTTTGATTATAATTGATATAATTATTCATGAGTCTGTTTTGTTATACAAGCGAGTAAAGAGCACTTTGCTGCTCCATGAAGCCTGGCTTGTTTTATGGAGTTTAAATTAGGGCCTCAAGATATTAGTGAGGTGGACAAATACCTGTCCACCTATTGCTGAAATTCTCAGTGCAACCACCAAACTGGTGCTCAGAGCAGAGAGTGGATGGAAGGGCTTGGACTTTCCACCCATTTCTGCAGGGCTGAGCCTCCTGAGGCAGGGCTCTGCCACCCTCACTGAATGGAGCACTATACTGTGAGAAATGGTGCCTTGGAAAAATGCTGTGGTCTGCTTAAAGGTGGCAGAGTTGGTTATTTATTTAGGTAAAATAGACTCGAGTACTTGGAGACCTGGGGAGGTTATGTAATGCACTGGCAGGGTATGAAGGAGCTACCTACAGGAGGAGAGGCACAGATGGAATAACTGCACACTCTTTGAGAAGGTGTCTGATGACATTTCATGGTGACCTGGAGACAACCGTGTGGCCAAGGGCTTTCTAATAAAAATATCTGCAGAGTGCCAGTGAAAATAAGCCCCACACAATTCTAAAAAACTTATAAAATCGGACAAAACCAGAAAATTAAAGAAGATTTTCATATATTGTGCTTAATAGTCATGAGGTTCAGGAAATACGTATTGATCACCTGTTACCCAAACCAGTTTTCAGGCTTCTGTACTACTTTGAAAGAGTTTGGCCTCAATTCAAGTCTCGGGTATATGCTAAAAGACAAACCAGTACATTTTATTGTCTTGAAACTTGCAGGAGCTGTTTTAGGGAGCTCAGCTAGTCTGTTTGGGTTAAGTAGAAAGGCATACAATCAGGCTGGTTTATTAACCAACAATAAATATGTTTCCTTCTTTCTTTTTTTTCCTTCCTTCTGAAAGGGATTGTGGCCTAAATTGCCTGTGAGCTTCACATGGCAGCATCAGGCTGTGGAAGCAAATTATTATCACATCCTGGCTCCTTCTTCTCAGTGTTGCCCAGTGACTGGAAGGAAGGATGGTTGTCAGATCAGGTGCAGGTTGTGCTGCCTTCCTGAAAAGCAGCTGTGTGCAGGCAGCCTGGGGGGCTTTAGCCCTTGGCTTTGTTTCTGTGGACATGTCATACAGGTGAGAAAGCTGAGATCTGAACTACTGCCTGTAAAAATGGTAAAAATAACCTGGTGCAGACCAGATCCATGTCCATCTCAGGTGGCATAATGTGATCAAAGATATGATCTACAGTGGTAGTAAATTGATTTCTGGCATAATAGGGTTTTTCAATGTGTTTTTTTCATGACCCCACGAGTGATATAGCAAGGAACATCTCATACCAATCTGTGAAGCTGCTGTATTTTAAGTGTAAGTTAAATTCTCCACTGTACAGAAGCTGTACCATGGAGCAGACTTGTTACCTCTTTTGCAGAGTTAATCTTGTGAATTAGCATTACAACGAAGCCTGAGGAAGCTCCCTCCCCTTCCATTTCCTTTTCTTTTGTAGTGGCTCTGTTATTCACGGGACACTCTTTGTTTCTGGAACCACGTCTTTGTTTTGCCAAACTTCTTTGCACCCCTGTGTCCAGCAGAGACCTGTTCCAAGATGTGTTCCACCGGCTGGGAACCGGCACAGGCAGCAGAAATGCTTTGCTTGCAGAACAGCCTCTGCAAGCATTTTATCTGCTCCCCGCCCTAAAGAGGAAAGAATTTGTTGAAAACAAGTAGATCTGTATGCATTCCCCTCGGGAAATTCTCCTTTATAATCTGCATCTCAGGAAATGGCCTATACATCTAAATACATAAAGAGATTTCTCAGAGATCTTCTGTCACAATCTGTGACACTTCAGTGCTGTTCATGTGTGCCACCATGGGAACACATTAATGAAGGAGCATGGATTCTTCTTCTTTTAATGCTTCCAAACTACCGAGTCAATTCTGTGAAGTACATTTTGCTTAATTATACCCATTATAAGAGTTTCCATTTCTTTGGGTGCTGGATTCTCTGCCAGTGGTGGAAACTGCATCTTCCTCTTCACAACCAACAATCTTAATGACTGCAATCTACACGCTGTACATTTATTCTGTGGGAGTCATGGACTCCTGAGATCTGCATAGCCAAAGGTCCTGATGCAGATCCATGGATATTCCCAGGGTCTGCACTGTCCTGTGTGAATTTCAAGAGGAAAATGATGATAGGAAGACAAGGAATATTAGAAATGTTTTATAAAGTTGGAAACTTTCCGAGTCCCACCAAGGCTCAGATCCATTCTTTGTGGATGAAATGGAAGAAAATGTTTCAAAGGAGCTGACTGTGCAAAAGGTGTGATTCAAGCTCATAGAGGAATTTGTTCAGTATGCAATCTTTTGTAGAAGACAGATTTTCAATCAAGGCTGAGACATGAATTTGTCTAAGATAAAAATACTTAGTATTTTTTTTAAAAAGTGAGTAGCCCCTGTGTCTTATCCTTATGCACCTGTCCTAGTGCCATGTAGATGGTTTCTGTAGAAAATGTTCTACAGAAAATGAACGTGCTCTTTAATTGTCTGTGGGCTTGCCGAGGAATTGGTTTGTTACTGCAAATAAAGGAAGATCTCAGTATTCAGTTATTTCTTTGTCTAAAAGAGGTCATTAAATTTGATGATAGAAGCTGTCAATGTATAAAAATATACAAGTGAATGGGACGTGAGAACAAACGCTGACAAGTGCAGTATACAACCGTGCTCTTGACGAGACACAGGATTGAACTGAACAAATGGCTCATAAAGCTCCTTAGCAGGAGGACAGTAAAAGCCTTCCTCTAAGGTGATTTAGAGTTTTAGTAAGCATTTATATGGAGACAGGGGTCTTGCCTGGTGGATGGGGGTGCTTGTTTTTGCCAGGCACTGCAGACAGCGCTGCAATATAACTTCAGTTTACTATGGCACTAAAACTATTAAAGTGTGACTGTCTTTTTTTTTTTTTTCACTTGAAGTGAAGTTTGTCCCTAACCAAAAGGGGACAGCCATTCTTTTCCCATTGTTTTTGATGGGCAGCCACCTCATGTCTTTTAAAAAAGCAAGAGCTCACTTTGTGCTAAGTGGCTGCAAGGGAAAATATAGAGTTAACTGCAGAGGTTGATCAGTAACTCACAACTGCAGTAGCTCCATTAAACATATAAAGAAGTTAAAACACTTCCTCCATTCCCTGTCTTATTGATTAGCATTATCTAGACGATAAAAATTAGTGATGTCCACTTCCCTGGGGGACAAGAGCTGTGGTGGGTGTAGAGACAGCTCAGGTCAGCAACCTTCCCATGAGGACAAGGATCTGAATGATGCCCCAGGTAGCAGAGAGCTATGGTGGCTTGCTCCTAGGAGACAGTCTCCTTTGTGGGTGGGTGTAGGAGCTGGATATGTGGAAACCTCAGGTCCCTTGGAGGCAAGTTTCCATTCAGGTGGGTGTCCGTGCTGGACTGGGGAGGTTGTATCAGCAAAAGGCCACCATCCCTCTGTCTGATGTGCTGGTCTGCTTGTGTCCATCCCTGGTGTGTTGCTGCTTCTCGTGGTGAAAGGCTGCTCCTGTGTCCCTGTCCCTACCCTTCAAGTCCCCCCCTCCATGGCATGGGGCTCCTCCAAAAACCCTGGCAGGCCCACGGTGCTGGGTTCATTCCTTTATTCCAGTTTGGGTGCTTATTCTGGGGAGATGCACAGAAGCTCTCATTCCAGCTTGCAAAAGTGTTTTCCAGAGTCACTCTGAGTTCACAGAGTCCTCTGAATCACTGAGGTCACTTAGACATAACCTAAGTGTCTTTGAGAGTCCTTTGAAAACTGCTGCCAGTATTTTCTCTGACCGGGTCATTATCTGAGAAATACTGAGAAACAGGAGGTTTTGTAATACACATTTGCTGTGGAACTGAATGTTTGCAACATGCAAGTCCTCATTTGGGCTGGAAGCTCATCTTTAAATTCATGAGATGAATTAGAAAAAAAAAATCTGAGAATACTGACAAATCAACACTTTCAAACCCAGATTTCTGACAGTGTTTGAACCTCATGAAAGCTTTAGATCAATTCTTTATTGATTTTATTCAACTGTTTCTTCAGATAGAGTATTTGGATGAAATCATTGCCTTCCCACAGCAATCTTTTTGTTGATTAAAAAGGGATGTGCACTCTGTTATAAACAACCTCTGTTGCAGGAGCTCTCACATACCTGCTGTGTTGAAAAGAAAAGAAAAAAATATAGGCAGCTATCACAGACAAGCATGAGTCCTCAATCAAGGCCAGGAGCTGTGGGTCTGGTCCAGGGTGACAGAAATCTGCTGCTGTGCAGAGCCTGACCCGAAGCAGGAGCCTGCCAGTGCTGCTCTCCCCAGACAGGAGGATGCCTCAGCAGAGCAGCCCCCTCACTCCCTAGGAAGCCTCAGCAAAAACCTGAAGGTTTCACTTTAGTCCAGGAACACCAAGAACTTGCAGAGTTGCATCTGTTCCATATGGACACCAACCATGAGCTTTAAGCCATCTTAGAGACATTTTCTAGATCTGTTTTTTCATCTTTTGCTCTATGACAAATCCCAGTGAACGCATATTAGCAGATTGTTTTTATTATCCACAAATCCCACCACACTGAGTTCTCCTCTATATCTCTCTCACTCCAAGACAGAAAAATCCAAATATTATAAACACTGCCATGTATCCTGGTCAGAAACCACAGTTTATGTCACGCCTGTTATTATTCAGGTTGACCACTCTACCCTGGCATATTTTGACTTTGAACCCATAGCTAACCTTAACTCCAGCATGATGGTTCTGTTAAGATCAGACCTTTAAAACTTCAAGCCTTTGTGGTCCTTCTGAAGACACTGTTCTGGGGCTTTGAGTCATTTCTGCCTAACTGAGCATCACAAATTATGCTTAAAATTTTATTAACACCCCGAATGCATTTAACACCTAGCAAAACAAAACTATAAAATAAGAGCAGCAGCCAGCAGGTATATCAGGGAAACATGTCAGGCTTGCACAGAATGGCAGCTCTACTTCTTGAGGGAATGAGACAGACAATTATTTACTACATTTTGAGAGCACCTGGCACTCAGTCTCTTGGCCATCAGGACAGCTCAAGGGAAAATGGTGTTAATCACAGTGCCCTGTTAAGTGGGTTTGAGTACAACAGAAATAAACAAAACAGCCTCTGGGAAAGTTTCAAGATTCAAGCTGGTGAGTGCTCTGGTGCTGCAGACAGCTCGGGTCATTTATTAGGAGCCAAACAGCACGAATGACAATATGCACTTTTGTGTTTCTTGGTTTCTTCCTTCTTTCTTTTTCCTTGTAAAGAAGGGGGATTTTATACAGATATAATAACCCCATCACTTCAAAATAATCTCCAGTCTGCCACTCTGAGAGATCATACATTTTCTTTGAATTTTTTTTCAAATTCTTTCCTTTGCTCTGGTCCTCATAAGGAGCCTCTGTGCTGCTCTGCTTTTCTCATGTGACATGAAGGAGACACTTCAGGTTTCCTGTGAGTGTGCTAAGTCATTTAAATCTTTAGTAACTATTGCAATATGTGCTGCCTGCTTTCTGGAGTGCTGTGTTGGTAGATGATCTAAAATGTATGAATTTCATGCTACAGATTCCAGGATGTAATCATCTTATCATCTTGCATCTTGCTTGCAAATGTTGCAAGATTTGCTTATTGGCTGTTTTCTGCAACCAGATGTTGAATTCCTAAGTCACAGAATGGGGCCTGTACTTCTAGCCAAATATCCCTTCTTCATTTCAAATGACTAATGTCAAATCATTTCTGAATTCAGCATGTTATCCAATTTCCCAGGCCCAGAAAATTCAAGAAATCCAAGACGGAAATCCAGGATTTTGTTTTCAGGTCTAGAAGCTTTGGCTGACATGAATATCAATACTATAAAAAAGCAAAAAAAAAAGTCAGCATTTTCACCTCACCATGGCCTAGTTTGAGGCAAAAAGTAGTTTTCATTCTTAGCAATTCCTATTTATTAATGTTAAATTTATTTGCATCTTCAGTTTTACATTTTGGGATAAAACTTTTGCTTCTATCTGGTTTGGAAGTCCAAGTACAATTTTTAATTCCTTAAATTATGCCATAAGAATCTCCCTGCTCAAACCAGGTCCAGCTAGACCAGGTTGCTCGGTCTGGTTCAGTCAAGTTAGGAGCATCTTTTCCAAGAGATGGGTTAATAACTTTCAGCTTTCAGCAGTTTTGATAGCAGAGCAAAGCTGTCATGGGAGAGGTGAAAGGAAGGATCCTGTAGGGGAAATCAGACCTTGCCAGAACCCTTATGTGTGTTGTGGGACACAGAGTGTGGACGGCATAAGAATGGAACTACAAATATGGGGATCTACCAGGTGTACTCCTGGAGTCCAGTCTGGCTCCTGTTGGGAAAGGATGAATAAATAAATCTGCATCCAAGTGCTGAATTAAGATGGGTGTCACAGAATAAAATGATCTCCTAGAATATATTTGAAGCTTTCCATGTTTATTGCCACACCAGAGAGAAACAAAATCTCCAAAATCATAAGCTGACTAGGAATTCCACCAAAATAAGTTTTTATCAAAGAAGTTGAGAAAGTATTATGTGTGATGCTTCATTCTGATCTTGATTTCTTTTGATATTTCCCCCTGTATAAATTATTAAATGAAAAATATTTTTTAGAGGAAAAATGAGGAGGAAGCCCTTCTTCCTTTCCCTGTGTTTGTAGGTAAATAATAACTTAATTTCAAACTGAAATGTTACAAAAATAATTTATTTCTGAAAAATGGATTTCTGTTAATGGTTCATATCTGTTGATGATTATGTGAGCAATTGTGCTTTAGCCTCTCCTCTTGAGGGATGTATTTACTGGTGTGATGTATATTAAATACTCAGCCTTGAAAAGGGCATTCTCTCTTATGCCTAAAGTCTCCACAGACCAGGAAGGATGTTTACCCCTTTCCCTATATTTATTTAAATTCTCTGATGAGTGGACTGCATTCTCATTAATCTGCCTGTGATTTTAGCAGCCTAAACTGCTTCTTCTTTCTTACTGAAATAAGATGATGGAGAAAAGAACTATGTCTGTAAATGTGTGGTGCACTAAAAATACAGCACACATACATAGATACAAATGCTTCAGAGCTACTTATCACAACTATGGAATACTAGCTTCTGGTTTAATAACTTGTGAGATTTTGCACGTTGGCAGCTGAAGCTTCCCACAGTTTTTCTAAACTGTAGGGTTTTTTTGCATTAAATCACTGAAGATTGGAAAAGTGGGACTCAGTGGCTTGATTGGCATATTAAGTCCTTGAATTGCAGCTAAGAAGACTGCACAGAGTGGTTATCTAAGGTGTCACCTGCTTATACATTTAAGCAGTAAAACTTTGGGAGA
The DNA here is from genome assembly GCA_013400515.1 of Erpornis zantholeuca. NCBI lineage: Eukaryota > Metazoa > Chordata > Aves > Passeriformes > Timaliidae > Erpornis > Erpornis zantholeuca. Next base: position 664,659 of record VZTN01025343.1, on the reverse strand, counting down.
TTATGTGAGGGCTCTGCTTCAGCAAAGTCCTTAGTCTCATGCTTGACTGGAGATAAGGGAACTCATTGCTTGTAATGCATGTAATAATGCAGTTTACTCTTTCCTAGAAACACGTTAAAAACAGCTCCCAAATCACTTTGAAGCAAAGGCAATTCCAAAACCCAGCAGTTTGTGGCAAATGCATTGCATTGTTGTGGCAGAAAGCTGAAAAAAAAAAATCCTAGTGGACCTCCTGGCTCAGCTGAACCTCTTTCTAACATTTCTCTTAGCCTCTACCACCCATGAAAAATGTATATTGTATTAAAAAAAGAACTTACAGAGCAAGAAAGTTGCAAAACCAAATCCACCTTAAGGGGAAAAGAGAAACAAAACCAAAAATCCAAGCCTGGGTCATAATGTTGCTTTTCTGTATCACACACTCATTATGGAGGTAGCTTTTACTTAACCTCTTGGTTCTCACATCACTCATGTTAATGGCCAAGTTTCTGATACCGGTGGCATTTATCAACTGATCATCTGTGACTCCATGAGTCACTGTCTCCAGGCTTGACATAAACCACTCAGACTCTGCGCTAGGGTCACCTGGACTTTGTCACTATTTAACAATTGAAAAGGAACAGTATTTTCTTAAAGCACAGGCCAGACCCTCCACTGATGGAAAGGAGAACAAGGGAAGTAAAGTCAATAGAGCACTGATGTTTTCCTAGGGCTCCAAGGCAGTTGAACAAATGTTGAAGCTCTGTTTTCCCTCTGCACTTTCTTTTCCTTGCTCATTTGTTCCTTTGCCCTCTTGGTTTCAATCAAATGTACCTAGGTACAGGCAGTACTTGTAAAATAGCTGTTGGGGTTTATTGCATCCAAGTACCATGAGGCACTGACTCTGTAATAGATGAAAATTTTGGGGCCATCCATCTTCTGCTCTGCCTCTACTGTGATTCTATAAGTCCTGACAAGATTACTTTGTTGTCTGTTTTTAAAGAAAAAGTCTTCTGAACACAGAGAATGGTTACCTTGGTATTTTGAAGTTATTTTGATATCTTGAAGAGTGATATTTTGAAGAGTGTAGAAAGGTAATGTAGGCATAACACCTAGGAAGGAAGTGTTTTATTGACCCTGGTTTTAAATGCAGTGTTGCATTTTGACCATCAAATGTGATAACTCTGAGTGGAAGCCACGATTTCTTAGGAGGCAGAGCATTCAGTTCAATCCCATGGCTAGTTCTTACCCATGCCTGCATCTGTGAAGAAATTCTCTGGTAAGAGGGAGGAATGAAAAGGCACTCTCTCTTTAAAGACACTTTACCTTTCAGTTCCTGTGCAGTTTGAAATCTGTATCAACCCTGAGCCCTGCAGGTGGCTGGCGAAGCTGTAGGGCCCAGCTGCAGCATGGGGCCAAGGCCTTGAGTCAGAACCACTGAAAAACTGGGTTGGATTTAGTCCTGCTCTTGGCAGCTAGCTGGAGAATATATACTGATTTTTCCAGGTCAGCTTCAGCTTCTTCCTCTTCCAAGCCCCAGGAAGTAAAAAACGCATATTTGACGAACTCCTTGAAAATTCCAGTTCCTGTATGCCTGACCTGATAATTAAAACATGTTGCTGAAGTTCAGAAATAAATAGTAGGGGAACTTTCATCCAAGTGCCCAATATATATTTCTTTAGTACATGATGTCTTTAAGATTGGGCTAGGTCAGGAGGATCAGACCACTGACTCAACACAGAGAATTTTTCATTGTCAAAACACTGTCTGAAACTTCTGCTGGGAATTTAGTGCTGCTGCAAGTGTGAAGTGCTGGTAAGTCAAAGGACGTGCTTATCCACATGTCTCTGCTCCTCTCCTTCAGCCCTGCCCCTGAAGAATGTGTCACAGGATCTATTCCTGGATCAATGGCAGAAGTCACCAAACAATCCTTTCAAATGATTCTGTTGACCAAATGAAGGCTTAACTCTCCTCTGAAGACAACGAGGCCAATGTAATGCTGAATGCTGTAATTAATTCCACGTGTTTTGAAGCATTAGGGTAGAGTGGAATGACCAGAAGTGTACTAATAAATAAAGACCATATCCTGGTATTGATCTGTGTGTGGAGCTCACCGCTGGAATCAATAGGGAGTACTGAAAAAAATCAATGGCAGGATATGACCCTGAGATAAGCTGGTTTCAAATCATTCTGTCTCTCCACTACAAGAAGACAGGTTACTCTGTGTTATCTAAGCCCTCAAACATCCTCAAGAAGTTTGAGAAGTAGGAAAAAGCCCCATGGAAGGGAACTGCCAGGGGAAGATTAACGTGACAAAATACTCATGTTTTGTAAGACCCTGTTTAGCTGTTGCTTTGCAATATCAATTCTTGGGAAACATTTAGATGGTTTCTTGTAATTAGTACAGAGAATACCTCGGGGAAGAGTGAGTGATTGCTTTTCCTCTACTGGATACCAAAACTGCTGCTTTTTGCAACTCATGGCTTATATTCCTTGGCTCTGTTTGCTTGTGTTAAGAAAGTGCTGTGTGGCATCTCCTGAAGCACCAGAGTGCAAACTGGGACCCTTCAGGCTCACACACTTGATTTTTTGCCTTCAGAAACCAAAGAGAAGGGATGGGCATATGGATGCTTGGATGCTGTCTAATACAACATCAAGGTAGAACTGAAGCTTACATCCAGCCCTGTTTAAATAACTTTATGGTTCCCATGTCCTGAATCAAAAAAATACCTTTAAGTTGGCTGCAGGGGTACTCCTCTCACTAATTGTTTTCTACTACTGTGAGTATTCCATTTTTTTTATTTCTTAATTTTATTTTTTGGGAGAGAAGTCCTCAGCAAATGTTTCTGGAAACAAGAAGAACTTTTTTTAGTACCTCAAAGTTTTTATGTGTGCTTAGTCTGAGGAACATTGAGGCAATTTGGTATTGAGGCATGCTCCGTGTCAGCTAAGAAGAATATGGAGAAAATGGTAGACTTGAACCTGAAAAAGAAAAAAGAAAGAACCAAGGGCATTTACCCAAAGAGTTTCTCTCTTCAGAATAACTCTCTTTACTTGCCCTTGCTTGTCTTCTGTCTCTTTTCTGCTTGTTTTTTAATTGCATACATGCATGTAATGCGTGTGAAATGGTTCCCTTTGCAAGATGTGGAATAAACCTGCCCCCAGAGCCTTGTGAACTGCTGGTTCCAGACACTGGAAGTTGCAGGCCAGCCAAAATCCCCTCTAGATGGCTCTGATGCTTTCACTGCATTACCACTCTTTGCCCACATCCTTGTCTGACTCTTCCCTATCTGTAGCTTTGTTCTCACTCAGAATTGCAAGTTGGAAAGTTCCTATTTCTTTTTATCCATGAAGGAGATCTATCTCAGTAATACAAGCTTTTGCATGCTGCCCCATTAGTGTCTCATCTTAATCCATGCCTTGAGGGTCCAAATCCAGGGAGGATTGGATAATTGAGTCTCCATGCAGATCTTGGACTCTTCTCAAAATGTGCCAAAAAGTGTACCAATTAAAACTGCGCTTTCATGACATTGCAAGCCAGCCCCGTGCAGAGAATGTGGATGAAAAAAAAGAAGGTTTATAATTTAGGTTTCAGAAAAATAATTATTTCCCTTCCAAAATGATCTGACTTGTGTCATTCACAATTTAGTCAGAACCTGGAATGCTACCCTCAGATTATGGAAGCTGGCAAAATTCATAACCTGGCAAAAGGGGAAAATATTCACATAATTCTCTCGGCAAGAAACCAAATCAAACTATTCTTTTTAATTGCAGGTGAGTAATAGCACTCTTACATTTCATACAAATAACGTCAGCACTCTCCTGCCCTGTGATTGATGGCATGTTTTAAGTGGAGTGCTTTAACTCAGCACAGCTGGTCTCTTGTTGGATTCCTCTCCTAGCTTAAGAAATTTTTGGGTTTGGATGTACTGGCAACAACTTTCCCTGTTAAGGCTGAAAAATATTCCTCAAGAGAGTAGATGTTGAATTGTCAGCTCTCCTCTTGGTCTGCATCCCTGCTAGTGAAGACCAGGGATTACTGTGAGTTTTGTTTGGTTGGCTTTTTCAACCAATTCATTTGGTCTTCAAGGTCTTGTTTGAGCTCTTGGATTGAGCTAATGGTCTTTCATGAGTAATGTGTCTGTAGCCTAAGTGCTTCCTTACAGTGCTTTCAGAAGGAGTTTTCCTTTTCCCTGGATCTCTGCCATTTTGCTGGCTTCCCGTGGGTGTCCAGGGAAAGAAAACTGCTGGGTGTTTGAGAAAGGAGGAGGACTTTAAACCACTTATATTAGACTTCCAAAAAGCAGAATGTGCAGCAAAAAGTGGGATTCTTTCAGGATCTTTCCATGCTGCCAGCAATGGATTTCAGTTGAAATAGGCACATATCCATTTAGTGTGTTAAATTCCTAGCATTAGACTCACATGGATTTATTCTGTCTCTGAGTAGAATCCACACAAGCTTTCAGAACCCTGGAGTACATAATAACAGGAAAATCGTGGCTCTAGTTAAACACCTCCCCAGGGAAGGCCTGGTAAATGTCCAGGGTGGTGATTAGGGAAGGTTAACTTATGATGTGACAAGGAAAGTAGTACAACTTAGATAACACTAATAAATGACAGCGGTGCCAAAAAATGATAGATTATTCTGGGGTGTTCTGTTAAGAAAAAAAAAAAGAAACCAAGCAGTTTTTAGAGGAAATATCCTGAATCTATCTGTGCCCATGTACAATTATTTACTATCCTAGCATATCAAGTTGGATGTCTAGGTGTGGAAAAAATATGTTACAAAAGGAATTATTTAGTATATAAGGAATCATCTGGTGTGCCTCATGCAGGACAGGACACTACACAAACTTCTAATTTGTGTGGGTGTCATAAGTGAGCACCCACATTGCCATCTGTATTGTAGGAAAGTACCAGTAATAGGAAGCATTTACTGAATGGCTGGAAACAAATTTTCAAAGGCAAGACAATTTTCTCTTTGTTCTTGTTGGTTTTATGCTCCATACATTTTAATTCTTAGTTGTGGAGTTAGCAAATTGAACTGTGGAGAATTTTTGCCATAAACAAAGGAAACCCTAAACTTATAATATTAAGAAAAGCCTTTTTTCCCCCTCGAGGATTAGCCATTTCCTTCTTGTTGATTTTCTTATGTTAGAATTTACATCACGGTCTTCTTTCCTACTGGTGTGTGAATGATGATAGCAAATACAGATTTTTAGACTTCATTCCTTGTTATGTTGCAAGCTCTTTGTCTTGCACAGGCTGTGAGATACACTCTCCCTGTTATGCAGCGATCTGAAAGACAGATTTCAGAGGGGCAGCTCAGAATGAAGAAAATTAAGCAACACTACTTTACCATTTGGGATCTAAATAGCTCTGTCTTGCTCAGTGTCTGAATAATTGCTCAATATTCCGGACTTCCTGTGATGGACCCAGCCTGTCTATCCAGAGCCGAGGGCCGTGGTGCTCAGATATCTGATCTGTCTCTGAGAAATCCTGGATTGTCTGTGCAGTGCTGTCTGGAAATTGTAGGGCTGCTCTCACAGCTCGAGCAGAGCCCTGCACCCACACACTCCCGCAGAATCCAGTTGGGAAATTAGTTCTGCTGCTGTTTGTTTGGGTGTCACTGTATCACCCTCCACTGTGTCGATGCACTCAAGTGGTGTCTTTAGGGGAGCTGGCAGAGACAAATCTCAGCAGAGTGAAAAGCAGAGACTTCTTGCTGATGCTTGGAGATTCTGTGTGTATCTGTAAAAAGCTGTTTCCTCAGCTCTGGTCTTGAAGCGTCAAACAGATGTTTTATTACAATTTTACCAGCTCTAAGGAAAATAATCTCTCCACTTCAGCAGGGAGATGAAGCCTCCTCACACCAAAATCTTTGTTCCAAACACTATCATGTGTGTTGTACGACATGTAAAGAAAAAGCTACTCAAAATACTAACTAGGGAGATGCTTTCCCCACCTCTCCCATAATGGACAAACACTTGCCTGTATGGTGCTCTTACAAGTCACACATCTATTATGCAATAATGCCATAAAGATAAAACCTGAGTGTTTATATCCAGAGGAAGGTGATGTTCAGAGAGGTATAACATACATGCCTGACACCATGGTGTACCAAGAGGTCTGTCTGACTGCATGGCATGCCCCTCATTCCTGTCCAGAAATCAGGAGCTGACTGCAGATGTGATTCCAATGGAGGAGCTCTCTGTGTTACATCAGCGTCGGTATGGCTGCTTTCTCCCTGGCACAGTTTCTTATTGCTGCTCCTGCTCTTTTTTTCTGGCACAATGGTAAACATTTCAGTGTGTTTACCAATTTAAAGGTGTTTCCAGTACTGCCAGGTGGTGCCTGACTGGGCTGTGGGAAAGCAGGACTTTCCGTGTGGAAGTTTTACCGAGACAGCTCTCAAGGTTTCCCCTCCTGCCCAAAGTGCTGCCATTTCTCTCTTTCTTGAGCTGTGTTGCCCGCACAGGGAAGTAGTTCAAAACTAATTGTCTTCTTGTCTGTACTCCAGGAGGTTGATGGTCTAAAATACAAGAAGGAAAAGGAGAACACCATAAAAATTTGAAAAATTTGTCCTTTTCAGCCAGCTAAAAATGAGTGTATTTACCCCTGAGATCATACAAAACTTTGTTTTTATCAGCTTAATTTACAGGACAACTTAATAGAGTTCCTTTACATAAAGGGGCACATATCAAAAGAAAAAAAAAAAGAATTCTATGTAAACTTCTCAGGAAAAAGGTACGCTGTCATTTTCACTGTATGATAAAAGAATCACTAAACAAGAGCAAAACCCAGAAGAAGGATGTATCAAATTGCATGTGGTTATTGTAATGCCCTTGCTTTCCCTCTAATTCATTTAATAAAGAAGGTGTTCGTAATGTGTAATGCAATTTTTTTTCTGGCAGCAGTCAAAGCTGCAGTCTCTCTCTGTACACCGAACTGAATCTTGAATTCTACGTGGTTGAGGCAGTTAAAAATACCAAAATGACTTTCTTCCCTCCTGCTCCTCCAGGCTTTCTTCTTTGCAGATGGCAGAGGACAATATGCTGGGTCTGCAATAACAGTGACTCAAAATTCCGTGCTAATTGTAAGATAACTTCCTAAAGATTGCAAGCAAAAGGAAGTCAGAGAACAAAGCAATGTCAAGTATGCACATGTCACAACACAATGTGCTGATTCCAAGCCTTTGGAAACCTGCTGAAAGACATGTCTGGAAAAAAAAAATATCAGGGAAGTGCTTCCACACGGGCTTTCAGCGTGAAAACAACAGCTGAATGTGGCTGTTCCCACCAGGAAAAAATACCCTGAAATAACAAAAGGTGCTGGAGAGCTAGAAATGAAATCATCAGATGGCAAGAACACTCTTTTGTCTGTTCCTAAAATTTACATAGACTGCACTCCCAGTGCATTGTAAATCAAGGGATCAATCTGGAGTAGTGTTTGACTGCAAGGTGCCAAGAAGACCAAGAAAAATGGAATGTATGAACAGGTCTCTCTTACAATAAAGGACTAACAGAACAAAACAGGAGGAAAGCAAACAAAGGGCCACACTTTCAGATAATGTATCTGCAGGAATGCAAACTCTGTGCATTCCTGATCACTCCTGTAGGTACTGAAGGCACAAAAGACAGACTCTTGAGCAGAATGGCATACACAGCGTTTCTTTGTGAAACAGAGCCTGCACACATTCCCTTCATAACCACAGGTAAATCTTTGCATGATTGGTGTGGTCTAAAGATGTAAGTACTTTCAATTAGGTCTGTCACTGTTGGCTTGCTCAGTCCAATTTTCTGTCATCTTAAGAGCTGAGGGCTGAGTAAATTGCAGGGGAAAGCTATGGGATCTCAGTGAAAGACGACGTGCACATCGCAAATGAAGTGCTGCATGCATCTGACTAAAGATGCTACAAAATATCATCTCCAAAGGCAGAGGGATATCCCACCTAAGTTCAGATGAAGCAGCGCTCAGGGATGAATAATAATGTGCTCAGGCATTTTTTTCTTAAAGCTGGCAGAAGGAAATAAAAATTATCCCAAGTTTTTGCAGGCAGAAACAAATAGCAGGTTGAAAACCAAATCGCCTAACATCGCATTATCAGCTCAGGAATAATGTCTCCATCTCCAGATTCTCAAGTGACTTTATAAAACTGTTCCTTTTTGTTAAGGGCTGAGCCCCAAAGAGCACTCAGGACAAGTGCTTGTTTTGCATTTGATGCTTCTGGTTGTGCTCCCAGAGATACATGCCATAAAATTGCCTCACAGTTTGCTCATGCTTTCTACAATGTGCAAAAATAACCCAACCTTACCTTAAGCAAGTGATTTAGGTAGATTTTTTTGTTGTTAAAATCTAGCATAAATGTTTCTGCCAGAAACAGAAAAAGAGTTTCTGTGATTACAAATGCTAAAAATGAAATAGCCTGAGAAAATATTTCTTTTTCCTGCCTGCAAACTCTCTCTCAAACCTATTTCCCTGTTAAATATTCCTTGTACTTCTGGGGGTTTGGGTCTTTCTTGCTGATTCTAATTGGGACTCCAACTGTATGAAGCCCCATTTAAATTTGGTGTTCAGCTGTCTTTCTTAGACTGCCATGCAATTAATGGATTTCTTCTTCCCTCTTGGGCTAAATTGAGACTATCTGACTCTCAGTCCCAAAATAGCAAGTTCATGGAAAATATGGCTTCTTTAGAATCAACACAAGTTTCTTTTCTTTTATTATTTGTGTAAACAAGAGCTTGAGCAAACTGAGCCTTCTATTTTAGAAGAAACCCTCTGCTGTAGTAAATCACTATTGTAGAGACTCTTGGAGGCTGTAACAGAGCCAAGTGAGGGAGTGAGATACTCTCTTACTGCTGTGCATGGCCACATAAAATCTGGGAGCTGGCACGAATAGTCAGGCAAAAAGGCACATGAAATTGTTAGGCAGTGAAGGGAAAGAGAAATACCTTAAAAAGAGCTTTTGGGCTGCAATTTTGTTTTTCCTGCCAGAGGTTTTGAAATAAAACAAAGGATGAGCTTGTTGTCCTGGGAACAATATTCTAGCAAATTGCTTTTCCAGGACCAAGGGAATAGTGTCTTTCATCATAATTCCTCCTTTCAGACCACTGAATAAATGAATTAAAAGCTAACTTTAGGTTAAAAAAAAAAAAAAAAAAAGAAAGAAAGGAAATATGAAGGTTAAATCCAAGCACTATTATACTGTCCAAAAGCACTGAAGAGATTGTGGCAGGTGGTCCCACCACCTGTGCCTGTCTACTTCCATTCCAAATAATCTCCTTATCAAATGCAGGGAGAAGCAGACACCCAGGAGGGTCCCACAGGAAGAGCAGTGGCTGAAAAACAGAGTGACTAACCAGAGAGATAGGAACCTGCAGTGCAGGGGATACAGAGCTCGGGGAAGCTGAAACAGTGAAAATCACTAGAGACAGATCCTTGTCCCATTTTCAGCTTGGATATCTACAGCAATACTGCTGCCTCCAGCCTTCCACATTTAAGTCCTGGTTGTAATGGGTGGGAGATGAGAGATCCTGCAATTCCAAGCTAGAAGCACCCATGTCCTAATGGCTTTCAGAGAAAAAGGCCAATCACACAATACTTTTATAATAGCACCTATTTTCTTAATCCTTGCTCCATTGCTGCAGGAAATGCTTTAATTTAATAGAGTCAGAGGAAGCATCCATTGCCTGGATTCCGGGCGGCACACTAACAGCGGAATGATTCCGACCCTCAGCATTGCAGGCTGTGGTTTGCTTCTCAGTGGGCTGCACTTACAATGGCTTTTTATGACTGTCAGGCTTCCACTAAAAGAAAACAAAGTGCTGGCTGAAAATGAAACCACAGTAAAGACCGTTCCTGTCATGTATCTGAATATTCCCTTTCGCTCGTTCCTCTCTGTGCATGAAATTCCTTAGGTAAACACTGCTGGGAGGGGAAAGGTGCCTCAAAGGGGCCCGCTGCTGCCAGTGTGTATCCTCACATTCAAGTGGCATCTTTTGAAGTGAAGGCATTCTCCATGTTGAGGACTTCTCTGTCAAGCTGCCTGTTGGGCACGATGCACACCCCGGAGGTGTTGGCTCTGCCTTTTCCCAGCTTGTTCCCTAGCAGAGCAAAGTTCTTGCTCGTTGGGTGGGAGCCAGTGTTTCCTTCTCACTGGATCTGCTCTCTGTGTGCAGCACCTCAGGGACACAGCTAAATGGCTTCTCAGGTGGGACCACTCTAGGCACCTCTTTGCCACCTTCCACTTTGCACCCAGAAGTGCTCTCTGGGCTCCTTGTAACTTCTCCATCTGGACCCAAAGGCTTCCAGGGCTTCCTGCCTGCACTGGAGAGTGTGGAATACTTTGTGATAACCTCTTATGGGATCCAGCCCTCACTGTTTTTCTTCCACCTTCATGGACATCTTCATGGACAGGACACTTCTCTGCCCTATAAGGATCACTTTGCTAGCAGCCCTGACACTGGATCTGCTGTTCTGGAAAGTCCAGCTCTTACTCCTGCACTTTTTAAAACCCCTTCTCAATTTTAGCACCACAATAGGATATGGGCAAAAGTGAGGCCTGCAGAAACCCATCAGAAGTGTCGAGTGGCACCCTGGATAAGGGTGACAGACCCAGGATCCACATTTTCCATAGTGATAGCTATCCATGAGAAAGAGCATTGTAGGAGAGCTAATCCCAAAACATCTAGCACAGCTTCTGCAAGCTTTAGGAGTTTGTCCTGCTGTAGCATTGCTTGATTTTGTTTTTTCAGAGAAGGGAGCTTCACTTTGGATTTTACACTGCAGTCTCAAAGTGGTGGCTCACCTTGATAGCCATTTGGCTCATTCATTTTAAGTGATGCTTTTGAGATCCTTGAGTGGAATATTCTGAGTGAAAAGAATAACACTGCAGCTTTCTTTCATGAAACAGAAATGCTTCTTTTATTTCTTGGATGATGTTGTCAAGACAACAGTGTCCTAATTGCACCTATGCTGTTTGCCACAGTGTTTTGGAGCACACAATATTTTGGAGCAGCTTTTGTTACAGAAATATTTCCAAACCTGGGCAGCCTTTCTTTTTCCCTTTTTATTTCTTTCCCCCAAGTATTTAAAAGTCTGTAAGGAAATATTTATTCCTGGCTACACATTTGAGATCTAGAATCAAGAGGCTCTTTTTTTGTTGTTGTTGTTCATATGACCCTCAGAGTACATAGGTTTTGTGCTAACTTTTAATACAAAAATGCCATATATAGAGGAGAAGGTCTAAGGTTCTAGAAGTTTAGAAGTCAGGGAGTGAAAAGTGATGACTTTCTGCAACTATGATGACTCAGAAATATATGACATTTTCTGTTATTCTGTAGGGTGATGACTTTATACCATCATATACTTAAACATTGCGGCAAATTTTATAGTAACTTCATTAATCAATTTGGCACTTTTACAGTCTCAACTTGCATTGCACTTAACATGCTTTTCCAATATTTGATTTCCCTGACTAAATCCATAAAACAAAGAAAGGAGAGATTAAAATAACAAGAACTACATTGACACAAATTCAGCTCAAAGCTTATGCTGGATTCAGCTGTACACTTTCAGCAGGGAAGCAAAAAGTTTGCTCTCCCCTTTCCTGAAAGGGTTGTGTCAGAACAGGACAGGCCCTAAGGGACTTGGCATGAAGAAATGGTAGCAATTCCTTCAGTTCTTCTCCTTCCTAGGAGTGTACAGTTCTGTTGGTCAGAAGGTTTTTGGTAGGAAGGTTCCCATCAGTATGAGGCTTCCCTAGGAATCCTGAGCAGGCTTTCAAAACTGGCTGGGAAGGAACAATTTGTGTTGCTCTGATTCTAGAGTGAGGACTTTGATAACAAAGCAGCAAAGCATGTGGTAAGATTCAAATCTGGGCAGCAATAATCTTTATTTCAGTGTGCCCATTTCGATACTGATCACAGCCCTGGCCAGTAAACAAGGGAAGATGAACCAATTTTATATAAAGTTTCTGCTGAGTTCACTGAAGGCCACAGTCACTCTTCCCATTTCAAGAAGAGCATCCTTTTACAGATGACTCCTGATATTCTTCTTTCTTCAACTCAGGTAAAGAGAAAACTATTCTGTGGCAATAAATGCTCAGTAATTAGGCCAGAATTCATTTCTATGTATGTATAAAAGCCACCTGGAGACATCACCTGACAGAAATTCTGTGCTAGGATTGCAAAGCTAAGAATTTAAATGTTAGGAAATGTTTTATTCACAGCTGCCCACAGAACCTTAATTCAGATGCTTTTTGTGTTGAGATATAGTCTTTAATTGCATAATCACATACTATTTTTTGCACAGGACCTCTGTCTCACTCGGGGCACAGGACCTACAAGAGGGCCAAGTAGAGGTTATGCAGGCACACATAAATCTGCCACTTCCTAATTTAGCTGTCCTTGACTTTGCAACCTACATAATTTTGCTTTCAGCGAGATAGATATTATTTTCTTTTCTTAAACCAAGATAGAGGAGCTTTTCATAAGTGGTTTCTTTGGGTGGGAAACAGTTGGATGTCAGCTTCCTAAAGGAGTCATAGCTAAGAAATGGATAATTCAGTAAACACAGCCTCTGTGCATTTTTAAACATGCATAGACTAACACTTCATTTGCTCTCAGCTTGGAGTGTCTCATGGTGTTTCAAGTGCTAAAAGATTTACTATGGTTTATGACTTAAATATTTCTAACTCAATTTGTCGTTTAGCACCAAGCCCCCCTGTCCTGCAGCACACTCAAAGGCTAAAGGGCACCGAAGCATTCTCCTGCTTAACTGCCCATGGACTGGGGCAGCTCTCGTGACCTTCCTAATGCTCTTGGGATCTTTTATGAAATTAATTATTAAAATGCAAGGCCTCAGGTCTATCCATGGTGTAATGCTTGAGGTTTTCAGCGCAAAACCAGATTCCCTCAGTCACAATAATTTTTGTACATTAAACAGTTCTGCTTGAAAAGAGTTATACAGTCCCTCATGACAATTTTGATTTTTCAATCCAACTTACTACTAGTTTGCACAAAGCACTATTAACTGAGTGCATTTCAATTAAATTGCAAAACACATCTTAGACTTTCTGACTGGATGATCTTTTTAAAACACATGAGTTCTGGCAGGTATGACCTGGGGTGCAAACACAGTTTTATTTGCTAAGAGTAAGCTATTTAGCTGTGTAGTTTTGCTTATGGTTCCATCATTAAAGTGGTGGGACACTACTGTAAAAAAATGGACTGAAGTTGCAGGTGGAATGAGCAGGACACAGACAGAGATCAGAGGAATGAAGTGTGATGAGCAGGCTGTCTTCTCCAGCTCTCCAAACCTCATAAATGGAAAATACCCAACCTTGACTCACATCAACTCTTTAGAACAACTTAGGAGTTATCAGAAAGAGCCCTTCGGTCCAAGAAGGCTTTGTTTAATAGGTGGCCAAGTCAGTGGGCTTGTAATCTGTAAAAAATAATTTGCTGCAGTCTACTGCAACAATAATTATTGAGTGGCAAATGCATTTTAAGGCCTTTTAGTGGCAGCTCCACAATTGATCTTATGGAGACTATTTCGAATCCAGGTTTTCATGCTTTCAGCAAATGCAGGTTTTAAGTAAGAATTCCACTGTGGAACATGGAAAACCTTTGATGCACATACATGCCTGGGCTGTGTAATGGATGAACAATCTGAGGCAACACTGAAAGAATCCATTTTTCCCTTTCCAATTTCTCCCCATCTGGGTTTACTAGATTACCCAACAAATATGAGTTAATATTCTAGCTTGCAGAGAGTTCTCCCCATGCTTGGAGGAACTGTGGATTTCATAACAGTTTTATGAGTTTAGTGTTGCTTTTTGGAAATGTGCTTTTAAACAGAGGATGTGTTTTATCTTTCTTTAGAACATATTTTCTTGATTTAACTGGCGTGGGTTCATATTTTTTTTTGAGTAATTTAAGCAGTCTGGGTCCAGGGTCCAAATTGCGTTGACCTTAAATATAATCCTGGTGGAGTGAATGTTGAAATAGCAAAGAGAAGTTTAGTTTTGTGTTGAAGACCAGGGTCAGTGGGAGATATTTCAGCTGTTATGCTGTCCTGATTTAGAAGGCAAATGAAAGGCTTCTGTGCATCGCATTGACGTGATGTGACTGAATGAGTGCAGATGCATCATGATCTGGAGTCTGCTAAACTTGTGTTTGGAGGACTCTGAATACATAAGGAAGAGTCTGTTCCTGGGAGAAGTCAAACACAGGTTCTGGAAAGATCCCAGCAAATCACAAAAAAAGTTATGCAACATTTATACCAATAAATGGATGTGGATGTGGAACAAAATAGATGATTTACCAGTTTATTTGGACTGTCTGAGCACCATGGGAATTAGTGGTTTTCACCAGTGTCAGGTCAGGAACAGGGCCCAGGAGTTGCCCTAAAGGCTCAGAGAAAAGTGATATGTGCATAAAATTATATTCCTTGTGGAAGATGCTTTTTATATTGTGTTGAATATTTGAATTTTCTGTTGGGCCGCTCCTTGCGCAGGAGACATAACAGGGAAGCACTGAAACAAGCCCAAGGAAGAATGATTACAGCAACTGAAAATATCTAAGGTCTTGTGCTCCTGCAGGACTGGAGATCCTTTCCAGAAAGCTGGGTTCCCAGGGAAAGTAGAATCTCAAACCTGTTACTACTGGTCAGAGCTAAGAAATAAAACTTGCAGTCCATGGGGTCAAAAATGCCCTGTACAACCCACGGCAGAGCTGTGCTTCAGGCAGCCATACCCAGCCATACCACAGGTGGGATTTGGTATTTCTCCATGGTCCAGACATTAACCCAGGCACAAAGCCTGTATCTGTGCTTGGGATAGTTAATCTCCCTCAGCTTAAGCATTTGGCATGGAAAAACCTATAGCAGAACTGTTTTTTTTTTAAAATTGGGTGGAGTAGGAAGGGAAGGCAGCATGTTCCCCATCCGAAATTTATTATTTGAAATTATTTCTAGTATTTGAAAAATTAATTGAATAATATTTTGGTAGTATTAGTCACCCATTTCCACCAATTATTGATAAAGTCTCAGCACAAATAACATTTCATTTTTCAAGCTGCTCTCTTGCTTGAAATAAAAATTGGATGGAGAGAAAAAGGGAGATTTTTGAAAGAGATCTAAAAACAATGGGGTCCTCCTGACAAAATAAAATAAAAAAATAATGGAATTTGTTCAGTTCCTTTAGAAACCCAGCCCCTGCCTTCAGAGCATTCTCAACAGTCTATATTTTTTCCAGTCACTAGCAAAACAAGGGGAAAGGCTTTCCCAAGGGAAATCTGCTTAAGCCTGCTGCAATGTTTGCAAGGAGCATGGGTGCTGGTGGAGAGTGATACAGGGAGGAACTGTGCTGTCAACAACAGGAAGCTGGTGAAAAACGAGCAGTGCCCCTGGGGAGGTGAATGCAGAGCAGATGGCTCTAATTGTGAGTCACACTGTGACAACTGACAAGAGAAATTCTGCACTCTTGACACTTTAAAGATACCAAAAATACCAGAGAGCACATTCCATGGCTTCTTGAAGACTTCCATATCGAGATAGCTTGGGGGGGAGAGCTCCAGCTCCTCCTGTTTCCATCACTAAACAGCCCATAAAATTTGCTGTTGATAAGCTTCCAAGCAGCCAAGCATTCTAATAGTTAGATAAGTCACTAATGTTAATAAAACCACTGAAGAAATAAGAAGGAAGAGGTGCCAAGGGGATTCATGTGCAGGGCAGCACCAGTTGCTTTAGATACTGATCCTTTCAATTAAGGGCAGTTCTGGATAAGAAAGGGGAAAGTAACATCCTTGTTTATAAGTACTGTGAGATTTTGAAATCTCTCTTTTATTTTCCTTTTTTATTTTTTAATCCGGAATGACTGCAAGCATTTTCTTGATGTATTCCAATTATTGTCCGGATACAGGGTTGCAGATTTATAGTGTGCTGCTTTAGTGAAGTTACAAAAAGTCAAGACCAGCAACCATTCATAGCTGGTTGCCAATTTTTTATTTTGGGACGAATGCCTGGCCTGGGTGGGTCTCCAGATGTCAACAGTGCTACTCCAGAAATGTATTTTAGTTGCTCTATTTGCTCCCTTGATGCAACTGCTTTACCACCAGTAGTTTAGTACCATGCTCGGGTAGTCTGTCCCATGAGCATGGCCAGGTTGTTTGGTGTGCACCAAAATAGCATAAATCAGCTCCTTAGCTTGGAACCCTGTGACCATTGATATCTGGCTGAGGCATTATTGCTCTTTCTCCTCTGGTCCCACGCAAAAATTTTCCCCTGGGTATTTGAGGAGGTGTGTGTGTGTGAATTTCATAGCATTGGAAATATATTTGGGAGTGTCTTGTTCTGAGTGGATTCAGACATCTGATACTTTGGTGATGTCCACTGTTTTTCAGGTTGTTGATATTTGTGGAAGCTGCCAACATTGGAAAAGTGCATCTGGTCACTCGGGAGGGGACAACACTGTTGTCCTGAACACAACTCTCCCTCCTGCAGCTGCTGGGGCACTGCTCCAGGATGCACTTTCAAAGCTGGTGCTGGATAAGTGGTCCTGAAGAGAGGTGGTGGGTGTACCCCAGGCAGGTCACACAGTTCAGAGCCTCCCAGCCCACCTCAGTGTTTCTGTGTTGAACTTATCTTTACCACTTTCTTTTATTATTACTTTGTTTTATGCTATGCCAGTTAAGCATCTTTGTGTTTTGCAGGAGCTGTGGTAGTCGTGTCATGTCACACTGCATCATCTGGAAATCCCACTGCTCTTCCCCTCTGCACTGCTGTGATACCCTCCTGGGGTTACACCACTGGGATCTCCTTTGGGCCAGTTCTCTTGTGTCACTGATGGGGTTTGAGATGAGAATAATTTAAATTATTGGGCATTTTGGAACAAGACTTTCCCTTTGTAGCTGCTGTGCCAGACTGACATTTGACCAATTTGCTAGCAGATATTTTATTAGAGGTCAGGCCCTATTGATGTTTTAAAGATGCTGTTATTCTGTGAAAAGCCCAGGATTTACACTGATTGGAATTAATCTACCAAAATATTTGTGTTGTCACACTTGAGAACTTGTAAGTTATGTAACACCCATGTACACCAGGTTACATTTTCTAAAATAATGAACCTTTTCGTATCCAGCTCACAAATATCTATGTGGGTACACATACATGAGTCTTCCAAGGCATGCAAATCTCTGCCAGACTTCTGTTGTATCACCACGGCCAGAGAAGTCAACTGCAATGCAAAGACAAGGAGCAGGACTCAGGGAAGCCCCCTACTTTCATGTTTCGTGAGAATTTCAAAGTCTGTCTCTGGGGTGTTATTTTTTCCTGCTGAGAGTAGGAAGAGGAGCAAGCACCGTGTGATATGGCGTTCTCGAATCCTTGGCAGGGATTTTGAGACCACAACTCTTCTCTGCTTCCTAAAGGCTTTCCCTGGGAGAAGCGGTAGGATGCGGCAGAATTCCTTTCTTCTTTGTATCTGTGTTGGCTAAAGCAGGACAGAAGAGCTTGAAAAGGCTCGCCCTCCTCAAGGAACGCTATCTGATTCATAAGCATTCCTAGAGGTTAAGGCTGGTGACTATCAAGAAAGCAAATACTTCACGCAAGGGTAAGTCCTCTAATTGTGTTTGTGTTGAATAGCTGCCAGATCCCCATGTCAGGATGTCTGCAGTCACGGCTCTGATCTCACCATTCCTTCCTCGGCTGTTGCACAATTGTGTTGCATGTTTGTGGTACGGGAGAAAGTTGGAGAGCTGGGCTATGAAACCATCTCAGGGAAGGAAGCCATGTTTTATTTTAGTTGCTTGGTTTGGATAAAAGCCTGTAGGAGATGGAATAACATAAAAAACCCCATAATGCAGCCCATTCATGGAAAACAAACCTGGTCTTCTCTACAGATATGTGAAATATGAGGTTTGATAGCCAGGTTGGAAAAGGAAATGTCAATAAAAATGTGTTTGCTGGTGCAGTGGAAATCCTCACGTACATATGTGAAGTTATTACTTGTTCTACCTGGACTCTCACCTGTGATTGCAAGGTCTATTGGGGTCAGGCTCGTAAATCCAATAAGGGAACGTTTGAAAAACCGGTTATGAATCTGCTCCACTGATGGATCATGACAAGGATCTGTTGTGGCAGAGAAGTGAGACAAACAGCGACAAATAACAGGTTATTAAAGAGGAAAGAAACCCAAAGATACTGCAATGAGCTTAGCAGGGGACAGGGAAGGGAAGAACATCATAATTCCTTCCAGCCACAGCAGAACACTTTTGGGGACTCTCAAAACTCGCAAGGGTTGAAAGCCACTTGGGTTACACAAATATTCAATCCTGGAAGAAGACAGCAATTGCCTTAGCCACAGAAATGTTGATTAAAAGTAATAGCCTGATCAGTCTCAGCACCATAAATCTTTTTTAAATGATAAAGCTGTGCATTACTCCTCCTTGGCTAGAACAAAGCAAATGTCACAGAGGTGTAATTTTAATACAGAAAAATAGTAAGAGGTTGAGTTAATCTATGACCATCATATTGTCTCACATAATAAAATCTGGTGAGCTGGTATCAGTGCTCCAGGAGGATGTCAGTTCCACTTCCTAAACCAGGAAGGGGAGAATTATCCAGAGCAATAAAGAGCTTGTACAAATAATAAGAGGGAAATCAGAAGTTAATCCGAATACCAACTCACTCAATCTAATCAGTATGAATAGTTCCCTGCCAACTGCTCTGTTACCTGAAACAGGGGTCAGCTGATAAACATCAGCCAGTCCTCTCATTAAAAAAACACAACTAACAACCCCTTCATCTCCGAATCTCAAATTCCATCATTCCTGATAAGCGCTAACCAGTTCCTCATCTCTCATTTGCAGTTCATATCCTGAGCTACAAAGATTTGCTGTTGGAGATAAGGATATGAGAAAGCAGAGTGATATTAATACACATGTTGCAACCTGCGAGCCTCTCTGGGGCTGCCGTGCCTGGCGCTGGAAATAGGGGTGGTCAGCGAGTCTGCTCTGGGATTTGGGATCTGGCCATGTGCCATTTGTTTGGCAACATTAGCCCAGATGAGCACCGTCAAGGGAAGCAGTATGAGCCACCTGGGTGGGAAACAGATGACTGGCAAAAGAGGGAGCAAGCGAGGAAGAATGGGAGTGAGAAGGACCTGCTGTGTGTCTGGGAGCTGCAAGGGGCAAGGAGGACAGGGAGCTGTAATTCCTGTTGTGAAAGATGTCACCCAGCTTCAATCAAACCATTGGATTCTCATCCCGTGCTCACCACTGTCAGATATTTGTCAAAGTTAAATGCAAACCAACATTTTCTGCCTTTCCCTTTCAGCATGGGTGAGGTTTCACTGTCCTAAAGCCCAGGTAATGCCAATCAATGTTGGCATTCAGGTTCTGGGGGTTCGAGCCAAACATTCCTCTTCAGCCATTTATCCAATGTTTTTCTAAATTTTTGGAAAGGTAGAGAAGTTGTCTTTTTCTGCTTTTCTTGGTAGCTGAGAGAAATAAGGGTTGAGTCAGCTGCACCACAATGCAGAATTCATCTTTACAACAGGTTAGAGGCTTCCCAGAGAAAATCGCTCTGTTCCGTTCTGCAGACTTTGGTTCTTCATGTGTTTTAGATTTGCAGATACACTAGTCAAAACTAATCAAAAGCAAAACAGAACACAACCAATACAAAATCCAATACAAACAGTCTTTTTAAAGGTCAACTATATTTAGTTTTAATATTTTTTTAATTCCTGTGTGTGGGAAATAAGCAGGAGTTATTTCCTCCGGCAAACCGAGGTTTTCTTAGCCTGTTTTTTTGACTTCAGATTTAGCTGAAGTCAAATATTATGACCTGTAATAATCTGAGAACAGTATGTCTTTTTTACACTCAAATGACTCTTTACTGTCATTTGTTAAGGAGAAAAATAAAGCCTGTTTCAGTGAGCCACAGGTAAATTAAATTTAAGTCAGTTCTAGGATTAAGGGTAGGGGTCTTGGAGAGAAACTGCCTGTAGCAGCTTATGTATATTTGCATTTATGGAAAGTCTATCCTCAAATCAGAAATAAGTCAAAATGACTTCAGTGATATGTTTTCCTTTTCAAAAATTTCACTTTTGTCAAAGTAAATAATATAGAGGAAACTATAAAATTGATCAATTTAGATCATTATTTGTGGAAAATAGATGCATTCTTTCACATTATGTTTCTCTGTGAGTTGTCATGTCACCCATTTTTCTTTCCAAGCACATGCTCTCCCTTCCACTATTTATTTCTTATTTCAAAGGGGGAAATAATGGGACAAGGGGTTTTGGATAACTATTTAATTTGAAATGCCTAGACAGAAATGAAATAAAATATCCTATGCATCATTTAAAAGCCAGACACCTGCTATTGAAGGGAAAATAATTCCCCTTCCCCGCCCTTATTCCCCCCCCCTCAAAAAAGAAGAGAAAGGAAGAGAGAACAGGTGCAGTTAATGGGCCAGGCTACAGTATCATGGGAGATTTTCAAAGCCACAGATGAATTTAGCTGCACCACTTCCAAGTAACATAAATGAGTGTTGTTTCCTGGGGTTTTCTGAAGTTTGAAATTATCCTCTCCTATGTAGGCTTTGGGGGGAAGTCCACTTGAAATAATTGTAGGCGTTTGGAATTGACATGTCAGCACCACCTCATGTGACAGGGATGAATGCCAGTCATTCATGCACGGATTTTCCACAGACAACCAGAATACCAGAGAACATTACCAAGCACTGCCAGTGAAAAGCAGGAATATCCTTGCCTTACGATTCCACTCTGGGGAACAAGGTCTGATAGTTTGTCTCAGGCAGGCAATTTTGTCTCTTTCCTTTGGCTTTAGCAGAACCTTTCCTCCTACCTGCACTCCCTTTTGCATTTGTTTATCTAAAATTGTCCTGGAAAATTATGAGTTGATTAAAATGTAACCTGTCCCAATTCTATGAAATTAATACATTATTGATTAAGAAGTCTTTCTTAATAGAAAGTCATACCCCTACTCCAAATACATACATGCACTGACACACATGTGTTGAATCCATTAAAAAACAACTTCCAGGAACCTTTGTAATTACACAAAAACTGGACAAAACAGCACATTTAATACACCATCTGACTTATTAGTGGATAACTTGCTCTTCTCTGGGCATCCATCACCTGTTGTGCTGATCCAAACACACACCCAATTAATTTAAATGGAATTTACCTGTGATGTTATTCTAAAACCTTAGTTCTTTGCAAGGTCTACCATTTTGTAAGGTCACTGTGGTAAGACAGTGAAAACTCTTTTGAAATGCTAACTGTTTATTGATGTGCTAATGGCTTTCCTGATTTCCATAAGGGAGCTTTTTCCCCTTGTGCGTTCTAACTTTAGTTGACCACATCAGCACTTTATATACAGTATTTAAAAATTGTTATGGCAAAGTGGCTGTGTAGTCAAAAATGCAAATTACCTTTCTTGGACTGTTTTTTTCTTATTTTTATTTTTCATTAAATTCCTCTCATGTTTTTTTCTTTACATTGACCCACTGCAGGTAAATTCAAAGCAAGAAGCATGTTATTTCTTTTGTTCTAATGACTCACTTCAGTTAGGAACAACTTCTGTTGTGTTAGTTGTTCCTTCTAAGATAATATTATATGCTGCATTCCAACTTAAAAATATTTTTTAATTTAAAATCATAGAAAAAAAAGGAATGATTGAAAATAACCCATAGGTAATGGATCAAGCTACTGTAGAATCATCCTCAGGTGTCTGCTCACTGTCTGTTCATTTGTCTCTTTTTTCTACAGATAGGGGGAATTTTTTTTGTATTTTTTAAGACAGTTCTTAATGCTTGAACAAATCCCTTTTTCTTCCCTTCGGTAATGTGGTTAACTGTCTGGAATGTGAGCCACTGGAAATTCTTCCCCACAGAAGAATCTCCATTAAGCTTTCAAACAGAGTTACTTCATCCCCACAGCTGCATGGATAGAAGGCTTTCTAGTGCCTAAATACTTACTATATATGTCATCCTTAAATTTAATTTTTTTTTTTCCCAGCCAGAGCTTTGGGAGCAGGTGCTAGCCTTTTGCTTCCTTTCTGCTTCCTCTGTGGGGAACGGGCTGGAAAGAGCCAACTAATTAGAAAATTCTACAGGGAAATTAATTCTGCAAACAGCTGAGGAATGGCATTTCAGTATAATGCTCACTTTGTCTGTCAGCAGAGCGCTGGTTGGCTTCACAAGTGGCAGCTCTCCCAGATGTTACACATGTTGTGAGACCAGGACTGCATCATGTGTTGCCCGTTTACTAAAAGTCGTGGTGCTCTGGAAGAGTAAATACATTAAAACCAACCTCTGGGACATGCTGTGTGGTGTCACAAGGCAGCATCCTGGGTTTTTTTACATATGCTTGAAGTGTAGCTGTGAACCAAATCTTTTTTAGCGAGCTTAGTTCCCAATGTTGCCTTCGCTTTCATGTAGGGCTGGGGGTGTGGGGAAGGAGGGTGTGAGAAGCCTCACTAAACCACCCTGTGTGAAGGCCTGGGTCGTCAAAGCATGCTGTACACTTCAAAAAACATGTGCAGCTCGGTGGCATGTCTGAGCAAACCCCTCACTTACCCAGCTGGCTGCTCACGCGCTCATGAGGAGAGTTGGATTTGCGTCCGCAGGCTTCCCTCTTCGGAGGCACCAGCAAAAGAAAAATGCAGGCACAGTGCCCTTGGAAGGAGCCTGTTCTGAGATGTTAATGGAAAGAGCGCTTAGTGAAGATGAGGACAGACTATGCATGTCTCAGAGACCTCACCAGTACTGATGCCTTAGGTTTTAACTTTTATATTTTTCAAATCCTGCACTGCTAGTGTAACTCTGAAGTTTCCTGTAGCTTGTTAAGTGCTGTTCTCTCATGCTCATACAGACAGAACAAAGCCTCTCCAACTTGCTTTCCATGGACACCCAGACTGTCCATGGAAAACTGTAAAACTTCATCTTGAGGAGAGGGGGGCAAGCTTGGGGAAATTCCATCCTTGGCTGGGTTCTGGTTGGTGAATTTATGCTGATATGAAAGTGGGAAGAACTTGTGAGCTGTCACTGTCCATGTTGGGATGCACTGAGGCAGGAGCCTCTGGAACCCAGAGTGTACCTCTGAATGCCTTTCAAGAAAATCTCTCCTTTATTCCTTTATTCCTGTCTAGTCTCTGTTTCTGGGTAGCCATTTAAGGCATCAGTACCAGTGCCATTACCTTAGTACTTACTTCTGGGCTAAACCCCACCCAGCCACTTGCATTTCCTTAAGTGATATGCCTGGTTCTCAGCTCTCTTCTTGCAGGAGACCTCTGTGACCCTCAAGCCCAGTGCTCCTCCCAGCCTCCATTCCTCATCTATTCATTCCACTGCTCCCAGGTTTTCCCCCAGCTAACCTTCAGGAGCAGACTTCTCATGCACATTGCTCCCAGATTGGCTTGGCATCCTTTGCTTTGAGCTGCCAGGAGAAGGCCCTGGGCTCCGTTTTAGCATTCAGCTGTGCACAAGTGGCCCTCACACTCCAGATGTCTGGGAATTTGCCTTGGATTTAACATTGGAAGAGTGACTTGTGAGTGGCCATTCAGTAATACAGAAGTGCTGCCTTATATTTTTGGTCCCAACATGATGTTGAAGCTTGGAGTGCTCTGAATGCCTCTTTCTGGTGGTTCATTTTTCAGGTGCCTTACTCTCCTTCTGTGGCTCTTGTATTCTTGGGCTCTCTTTTTTTGTACTCTATCTCTGTCATAAATATATGAATGCTTTTCCTTCCTGCATCTCCTAAAAACTAATATGTCATATATAAGAATATAAAAAACAGGACATTCATCCAATTCCCATGGAGATATGTTGTTTTTCTGCTGCTGAAGACTTTCCAAAGCATTTTTCTTTGCCTTATCTTTGATTGACTGTAGCAGGACTTGATTTTTTTCTTTTCTTTTTTTTTAACTTTCCTTTGTCCTGTAGTTCACTAATGTAATATAATAATCTTTCTATATTCTGTCTCAGTCAAAAATCTCGTAACTCCTTATTTTCTTATCAGTCTGCTCTCTCCAGCATAATTACATTGCTTAATATGTTGCACAGTGTTGGGTTCAAGGACTGTTTTTAATGGTAAAATATCCATATCCTATTACCAGTCCAGTGTTAACATGCAGATGTTTTTTGAGAATTATTTGGTTATGAACTTTATGTAAATAAAACCTTGGCATTTTGGCTATGCTCATGTTGATGTGTGATCATCTTCCAGCATGAAGCACTAAGCAAAGGGCTTTGACTTCGAAAGAGGCATTTTCACAGATGGAGATCATGCTTGCAGAAGAAAATAATAACATTACATCTTTGTCTTTAATAAAAATCAAGCCAGTTCCTATATTTTCTAAATTTACTTCACGTGTTAGTTATTACAATTTTCCTGATGAGATGTAGTTGCTCAAGAAACCATTGAAATTAAATCCCAGCTAAGTATTAACATCTTCCCCTCATCTAATTCATAATTTGAAAACATTCTTTGCATATTTTAGTTGCTTTCTATAGATGCATGCATTAACAAATTGGAAGGACTAAAAACATCTATCTCCAAAAGAGAGGTGCATGGACTTTTGGATGTGAGCAACTGGAGTCTAAAGTCTCTTTAAGCTAGAGGGGTCCTAATGGCACATATAGAAGATTTATTCTGCAGTCACATTTTCTGAATTAATGGACTTTTTAATTTTGAGGTCCTAGATGCATCATTGCCTGGCAGTGATCCAAAGTGCATTGTGATATAATGATGCCTACATTATGGCACTTTGTCAAATGGTCTGTGCTTAACACAAGGACCTGTTTGCACTTAAAACAAGAACCAAATGAAATTATTGCATATTATTATCACATAGTCTTCCCAGAATCACATCCTTTATGATGGCGTGCTTAATAATTGCAGGAACATTGTCAGCTGAAATTTTTGAAGTGGTTGTCAAATAGGAAATAAAATAGAAAATGGGAAATAAAATGTGCTATTTATTGCAGGTCAAGCTAGATTGCCTTTATATTCCACCTAGATAAAAGTTCTTAGTGATTTAATTTTCTGTTTATTGTCATCCAGATGTTCAAAATACTGACCCAGCTGGTATAGATATGTCCTTTTTTCCAAATTATGATAATGAATTAAATCATTTTAAAAAATCATGAAACATCTCCATATTCCATCCATGAAGATTCACTAGGATGATTTGCACTAAACGGATTTTTACATGGAATGGATTTCTATTCCAAAGTTCAACAAGAGTCAAGACTACATCCGTATGTGTTTAGGAGCCAAAAATTGTAAGTAAAAGACAAAACACATCTGTGTGTGGAAGTTCTTGAATAATTGCACTGTTTGCTTAATGGTAAAGCTGATGTTATGTGTGCTCCTGGAGAGTACAGCAGAGCTGGATGGAGCAGCATGGATGAGGAAGTTTTCTTTGGGGTAAAGTGAAATGCTTTGTTTTGTGCTTGTGTCTTCAAGAGGACTGCATTTCCATTTTGGCTTCAAGAGGTCTCCCCTTTTAAAAATTGATATTCTCTTTCAAAAAGTAACACTGGTTTAAGAAATTAAAACTTTTATTTATCTACTTAGTTCCACTTCAGAGCAAAGCAGCTCACTCAGACATTTTGGGAACAAAGGTACTCACTCAAGCTGGTTAGAGTTTGCAAAGGGTTTTAATAAGTCCAAGATTTCATTTTTTAGTCAATTTTGTATTCATCAAGAAATTTCATTCATCTCTAGCTGTAATGTTTTGGTTTGCAAGATTTTTTTTAATGTGTTTACCACCCATATTGCAAGAGTTAATAAATAAACCCAAATTGATTTATGGCTTGTTTTGCTTGGACAAGTTTATGAATAGAAATGTTGTATAGGTTTTTTAATTAAATTCTTTCCTCCAAGGATGCCACTATCCAAAACAAATTGAGAATTTTGTTGAGAAAGTGTGCTCACACTTTGCAATATTATGGATGCTCTTGAGATGAACTTACATCTGGGGTCGATATACATAAGAATGGTTTCCAAAGTTCAGAATGGAAACTTTTAAACTTTCATGCTGTCCTTATGTTTTAATATATGCCTGGCTTGATACTGCATTTCAATATTTACATAAATTCTATATTTTGCATAACAGATGCACCTCAGAAAAATGTAAGCCTTTTCTTGCTATGTTTTGGCAGCAGCTGTGAGTAACATCCCTTATTGAATGTCTAGATTGTTCACCGAGGTTGACATGCATCAAGCATTTTGTCTCCTACGCTTTAAAGATTCTCCTCTATTTGCTCTAGAAACACAACTGTTACTCTCTTCCCTGAAATCCCACCAATTTGTTATTTGTAGGCATAGCCTGGAGAGGAAGGAAGGAGGATAAGGAGACAGTCGGAGTGAGTCAATATTTTATGGTGGTGACCCTCTGGTGTTATTCCAGCCAGTCAGTTTCACTCCTAGCCTGCTGACTGCAGTGCTATCCATGGCTGATGCTCAGAAATGAAAGGCTACATCTTCTTTGTTTTTAGTTCACGTGATGTGGCTCAGATGAGAACACAGGCAGGTATTTATGCCAGCTTTATTCTCTGACCGAAGAATCTGACAGGCTAAAGCTGTGCCATGTC
Organism: Erpornis zantholeuca; assembly: GCA_013400515.1. Lineage (NCBI taxonomy): Eukaryota > Metazoa > Chordata > Aves > Passeriformes > Timaliidae > Erpornis > Erpornis zantholeuca. Next base: position 638,055 of record VZTN01025343.1, on the reverse strand, counting down.
TCCCAAAGGCCTGGTGTGCACGGGGCAGACCTGTGTCCATTGTATTTATCAACAATATGCAGAAATATAAGAACCCAACTGTGCTGAGGATTCATGTAAGGATGTTATTTAAATACCTGTATTTCATGGCCAGAAAACCACTCTGTTAAATTCATCTGAGGGCCTGCTTCCTCCGTAAGAGGAGTGTGTTGATGTGTCTAAGGGTACCAGGTCATGTCCGTCATGGCTGAAAGAAAAAAAGTCATGGCATGTGAGTAAAACTCCAGAGATTTCCAGAAAAGGCTTTGTGGGTTTTTTTTGTTTGTTTGTTTGGTTGGGTTTTTTTTTTGCCATAAGTCAATTTTTTTTTTTTTACACACACTGATACAACATTAAGCCAGTACTGGCTGCTTCTGGAATCCCACCCTTAACAGCAGCCTTCTTCAGTGCCAACCTGCTTGCCTTCTTTCCAAATGTTGGAAAAATCCCTGAAATCTCTGCTCCTCACCCCAAAACAGAAGTGGTTAGTTTGTGTTTAGTTTTGGGATTTTTTGGTAGGCCATCTAGAAAAAAAAAATTGAGCGGAAATCGGATGAACATAAAATTATTTTTGACACATTTGGCAAATAGTAGTGCTTATAAAAAGTCTGCTCACAAACCCTGTTGTGTAAGAAGCTCTTGCTCAGTTTGAGTAAGAGGATTTCTTGCCAGGAAGCAGAAAAAAAAGATCACCAGCTGCGGATTCATCGTCTCCACTCCTATTTTCCTTGCCTGCGATTCCCAAAGTGTTTGGTGGAAATGTCAACATTGTACTTTTACAACTAAAGCACAGGAGATTAAAGTTTTCACATTGTGATATGAAAACACAAATGCTTGAAAAGTTATGTTCCTGGAAAATAAACATAGAGGAGCTGGCAGAGAGAGCTGATGCTCAGGAGTACACTAAGAACCTTCAGAGGTTGGCATTTATGGAAAACAAAGCACTTTTTTAGGAGCCTAACTTACACACTAAGCAATGGCCCAAAACTTTTATTACATTCTAGGAAATTAGCAGGAGAAAGAACATAAAATAATCATAGTTATCTATACTAAATATTAGACTGGATATTTTCTGCTGTCTTTAATGCTGGAAGAAAAACCTGAATGGTCTGAATTGCTATAACTTTTTTAAAACTAGAAACATGATCTGGGAAGAAGTTTTTATGCTGGGTTGTTTTTAGCTGGGCTGTTTCTGAGGAATTAAAAAGAGCTGCAAATCTCATATTTTACATTGCATAATCAATGGGTCAATGACTGACCAAATACCTGTTGTTTTGTCCCATTCATAAGATTATGCCATACACAGTCAAGTGGCATTTGTCCAGAAGCTGACATGTCCTTTCATTGCTAAAAACCTTGGTTTGGAATGAAACGGAGTCAAGCACAGGAAGGAAATGATTATGGGAGCTGTAAGAATTTGAGACCTCGGCTATCTTCAGACACAACAAAACATTTCCTCCTCTTATCGGCAGGTATGTAATTACTGATCAGACAAAAATGCCAAGAAATATTTCAAGAAGGTGTTTGGCTTCTGGAAGCTAGTTCTGCCATGATAATGCTTATCAGACATAAGAAGAACATCACAGTGGCATGTTTTTTCTTATATGAAGTAAAAGAGAGAAATATTTGGAGCTTGGGCTTTTACTGCCTGTTTCAAGAGATCCTACTGAACAATTTTGCACGCTCAAAAGATCCTTTATTAAAAGGAAGATAAGCTCCAAAGAATGTTGGTAAACTAATTTTTTCGTTCATTAAGTGCATAAGGTTGTGATGGATACACCTGATTACATTATCAGAATCCAGGAATTTTAAGATCAGCTCAGGTTCCAGAAAAATCGAAGCTATTCACGAGTTTAAATAATTTTCAAGTGCATCATGTGAAAGGCAGTTAGAACTACCAATGTGATGCTGATGCAAAGGATTTTCCAAGTTCGTCAGAAAAATTGAAGTGTGGCACTGACTGTGTGTGCTCAGCCTTTGCACAATAACAGTGTTTCTTTCAGCTGGAAATTATGAAGTCAAGCATAAAACGTTTGCATATCTAAAATGTGTTTTAGACCTTAAGCCACTTCAAATACAGCCATTTTCAGATAAAATTTTGAATTTTGTCCTATCTAACAAGTCATTTTGGTTCTCTTCAAATTATATATTGTACACAACAGTATCAAAATAACCGCAGTATTCTTTTGCTAGAGTGACAGAACAAACAGACATAAGTAAAAATATAAATTATTTACTGCACAGAAAGAAGAAAATGTGTTGAGCATGGATAATAGTTACTTACCTATGTTTTCAGTGGAAACCACCTCTTTCCTGCATAGAGCTGGTTATTTGTACCTGCATCCCCATAACTTAAAATGACCTAAAAGAATACTAAGTGAAAGCCTATTTTAATTAACTACAATCTGATCAGTTAATATATGAGGGGATCAGCTCCACATGGAGGTAAGTGCAGGGCTGAATCTGCAGAGAGGACATTTCTGGCTAGCACAACACCTCACTTTAAGGCATCCTGCCAGCTAGCAAGGATTTTTGCTCCAAGATTAGGCACATCTCTTCCTTAATGAATGGAGGGGAAGAGCTAAGTCAGCTCAGAGTAATGTTGCTGGAGAGCAGCAGGCTGAACTCTTCCAGGGAAGAGCAGCAAGATGTCAGCTGAACCCCTGAGAGTGAGGCGTTTAACTCTGCTTAGGTTTCTCTGCTGTGGATTAAACATCTCCAGACTGGCTGAAGGAAATCCCAGGTCAATATTCAAAGCATTCACCTGTTTTCAAAAGCCATTCTGCTTTAACTTGAAAACACATTTATCTGCCTTCCAGATTCTTCTTACTGAATTTTTTAAAAACAGAAGAGATTGCATATTTTGAGGGATGAGGAGGAGAGTGAGGCTGATCAATCGACTTGATAAGAAGATATTCCTTGGCAGAGGACAGAAAGGTGTACAGGTCTTGGGTGCAATAAATATTTCTGCAGAGAAGGGTTGGTACCTGAGAAACTGCCAGGATTTCTGTGGCAATCCAGTAAATCTGTGCAATAAGTATTCAAACACAGCCACTTATATATAGGGAGACAGAACATCCAGTCAGAGACCTATAAATACAATATTTCTTCATGTATACTATGAAGTGAACTGTCTCAGTATAAAGGACAAAATAACAGCAAATACCTCTGCCATTTCAGGACTTATTTTTGTAAGTAAATCTTCACTTTATCCAGTTTAAAATTTTTAAGACAATGACTTCTCAGTGCTAGTGACAAAGCCTGGACTGACTGAGTAGGTCATGCAGACCTGTGTTTCCCTGAGGGCACAGACTGCTCAGTAAATCTGCTTGCTCTTCTCGCTTATGCATTGAACTTAAAATGTTGCTACAAAACAAGAAACCCACCCCTAAACACAAGTAGCACTCCTTCTCAGAGGATGCTTAAGGGACTTATTTCAACTTGCTCTTTCTCCCACTTACCTTCTATGGGAGGAAATATTTATGGAGGAAACAAACTGAAAAAGATCCCAAAGATCCTGCCACACAGATTTCCTGGTGTTATTCTACGGAGGAAGAGGCAAAAATTCTTCCCTCAAATTCCTTTCCCCATGTAAACAGGGGAAAAATATTGTCTTTTGTCAACATTTTGTTTTGTTCAATTGTTGTTATCTTCAAAACTATTGTATGAACATACAATTTTTAAATCATGACTGGTGTGTTCAATAACAAAAACGATCCTTTGGATATGCATTTGTAACATGTGCTGAAATGTATTGTTTTCTAAGTAGCCTTATCTATAATTCAGAGAGCATTTTTGTGCTTTGGAAGATCATTTGGCAAAGTCTGTGAAAGGAAGTAATTTAGTTATTTGGCTGCCTTAAGGATGAAATTAATTTAAGATGAATTAGAGCTTCTAGAAAAGTGATATGAAAAGGACCCAACAGCCAAAGTTCTTGGCTTTGGAAGAGGCAATTAGCCAGTAGTGGAAGAGCCTTGGTGAACATGCAGTTGGATATCCATTAGTGGATCTAGAACAGCAATTTAAGGAGGTGTTCCCCCTGGTGAATGCTGGTAGCCTGTCTCAGTGACAAAACAGATTAATTTAAATCACTGCTTTAGATTATTCAAGGGCAGATTTCATTTCAGTTTGAGTCCCTCTCTCCTCCCTCTTGTTGCTTCACAGCCATAAGGACATAGAGGAGATGTTGCAACCCAAGGACCCAAGCGAAGGCAAAGCTCCCTTTGAGGCTGACTTGGGTTCCAGAAGGTTCAGGATCACAGCATGCATTTAGAGACTGGCTGTTGAGCACTCACTGGTTGGTAAGTCTTTGCTGAGTGAGCATTCATTTCACAAGCATTTGTTTTGAATCTTTAGCAGAGTAGTGATAAATCTGTGCAATTTTATTTTCGGCTCAACGGGACACTGGATGATGCTAAGCTGTTTAATGTATGTAACGTGATACTCTATGATAAAAATGATGCATTAGTGAGCTGAGTGACAAAAAGAGCGTGTCTAAAAAAGATCCTTAAGGATAGGCCAAGATCGTTTGCATTTATTTTAATGATATCCAAATGGTGTTCTAACTAAAGATGTTAATAATTAGAATGAGCAATAAAACTCTAGAAAGAGTTAAACTTACTGGCAGGCTTTATTCTGCTGCAGTCTTCTGTTTGACATTGTTCCATAACCTCTTCCCTTCAATAAATGTCAACTACTTTGTTTTATTTTTTTAATTTCTTCAATGTCTTAGCTGTGAGGAGAGACAGAGCGTGGAAATTGCCAGGGATATATCACGTTTTGCATTCACGTGCTCATGGTTTTCCTTAGGGTGACTGAAAGGTCAGAGAAGATGCTGAAGGAAGACTTTGAAGAAACAATAAATATGGAAGTTGTTCCAGAGGGTGGGACTGGTCTTCTGTTTGTCTTATACTAGAGGCACTTCAGTGGGCACATGATTTGTAAGCGTTATAAAATGATGGAATCATAATGGCCTTATCCATCTCCTACCAAGAAATAAGCAGCACAAATAAACTTAATCCTCAATCCAGTCTGAACAGTATTTCCAAGGGCTGTTTCAGAAAATATAAACACGTTAAAGAATAGCCAGAAACCCAATCTGCTCAGCAATCACAGATTTCTGGGTTGTGTGTTGAAGACATAGCAACCCAAATTACACTTGAAATGACTCTATTTATTTCAAGTCATAAACTTTTCCGAGCTGTATTTTTAGACAACTTCATACTAGTAGTACAAAGGCTTGCTCCAGACAAGGACTTAACTTGGGTTTATGTTAACATGTAATTTGTAAAAGTTTGTGATAAACATCCTTCAGTGAGACTGGCAGAAACTGTAGGAAGGAAAACACCACCACTAACTTTGGCTACTTGCTTTGATTCAGACCTCATTGTGCGATGTTTGTTATGAGAGCTCCAAAACTGCACAGAAGTGATGAATTGTTGTGTCACCAAGACCAGAATTTGCAAAGCAGCCTTGTCTTTTTAGGTTTTGACTTCCAGTATAAATATTCACCAGAAGCCTGGTGCTTGGATCGGGAAGTGTGCTAGCAGGCTTTCATTCAGACAGTGCGAAATATGCATTGCATAATTCCAGACCTTAGGCCTGAGCTGGCCTCCTGTGATGCACTCACTGAAGCTGATGAAATTTTAGGGTGTACAGCAAGTGCTAGCTGAAGTCTTACAGATAAACACTTAGTGAACATTTATGTAGACATGGTAAACAGGAAAGGAAAGTGCCAGTATGTTCATGCTGGTGGTCAGTCTGAAATCGCTACTCTTCTCAGGCCAGTTTTTATATCCTTTAGAATAATAGGACCATCGTTATTTTTCCAATGCTGGGATAGTTTCCCCTCGGTTAGTCACACAGACTAAAAGCAGGTCTGTAATCTCAGTTTGGCTCCATTTGGAAACTGGTCTTGCTTGTAAAGATGGAAGGAAACAAATCAGGAACCTATTTCTCTGCAGAAGCATTCAGTTTTCCCTTGGTCACACTTTTCTCCATGCTGACCAGTTTCTCTGCACTGGGAAAAGCTTTTTCCTTCAAAATACCTGTTTATCATTGATACAATTCAGGATACATCAATGACTTTGAAAGGGCATTCTAGAAACTGCTGTGATGTTGCACTCTGTGTGTTCTGTTTTATTATTATTGAAATTATGTAGTTGTTCTGGTCGAAATTGCTCATGACATTGTTTAAAACACTGAGCAAGCTCATAATGGGAAAAATCCATTTCTCTGAAGTGCCAACATTTTAATAATTTAAAGCTATGCTTCCTGTTCTTCCAAAAGGAAGCTTAATCTATTACTAATCTGTCAAGGAAGCTACTGTTCAAAGGTGTTGGACAATCTTGAATTAAGTGGAAAAAGAGCTGCTGGAATGAATTAAATAAATATTTCGTTATAATAAATGGTGGCATTTTAATAATTAGTGAGAAACCTTGTGTTTATAGATTTTTCATACTATGGCATATAATTAATGAAAACAGAAGGTTGTTTATTCAGCATATAAAAGCCAATTTTAGAGGAATAACAGATGGTGAGTGTCAGAGTCAGAAGAGAGTGAATATTTTTTAAAAGCTATGTGATCATGTAATTGAATGGATTAAACATGAGAATTCACAAAAATTGAGGTGAGTTAGGTTCTGTTCTCATTGACACTGGATAAATAAAGAGATTTCTGCTTCCCTACATGTACACACATTTATTACAGTTGGAATTAAAAGCATCACAACCATGCATTCACCAAACCTCAACCTTCAACATGACTTAAAGTGATCAGTTCCACATAGCAAAGTGTTTATGTGGAGAAACCAAACAGCAGAAATCATTCCAAATTGCTGAAAATTGATGAGTCGTACCTTGTTAACATTTGTTTCATAAGCATGAGCAAACCAGCGAAACAGAAGAGTGCCAAGATGTCAGGAAGAAGAGTGGGAAGAAGAGGGAATGACTGACCTTTCCATTATTACAGAGTTTGACAAAGCTGGAAATAGTTCCACCTTCTCCAAGTCATAGTATCTCAAAAGACAATATTCTCCTTAAGAAACAAATTAATTTTAAAAACCTGTAGGAACATGCTAAAGGCTCTGTGTGTCTATTTAGGCCAATTAACTGCTGTTCCTTTGAAGAGTTTCACCATCCTTGAGGCTGGGTTCTGCTTTCTTTTAAGTCATCTCCACAATGTTTTTTTCCAATCAAATAATTTACTTTTATACATGTTTTCTACTGGAGGGAGGCTGTGTCACAAGCAGAGCCTGAAATACACAGGGCACACTTCTGGTGCTTGCTCTTTGATTTACTTCCTATGGCTACCTAGATACAGAAACAGAACTGCCTGTGACCAGCTGTTCCCCCTGAGGTCTGGAGCAGATACCTTGATAAATTCGGGGAAATTTAAGTTAACAAGAATCATCTGCAGCGTCTTTTCCAAATATACCTAAAGTTTGGATCTCCATTTTCCCAAACAGAAAATGCATACCCATTAAACCTGTTCATATCTTCTGCCACACCACTGGAGATAAAGCAGGCACTTGACTGACTTTATTGAGGTCACATGGTTGCTCTGTTTCCTCTTTTATGGCACGTTCTTTTTCTGTGTTAAACTCATATGTAAATGGGGCAGCTTTCATATGGTTTTGGAAGTGTGTGACCAGCCATGCAGTCTCTAAGAAATAGCCAGTTTTCTTTTCATTTTTTTATTGCTGTAGGTCTTTATTGGGTTGAATATCTTCCTCTTCACAAGCACCTTTCTGCCAGAGAAGCAATATAGCTTCTCCTGCCTTCCTGGAAAGTCCTGCTTGGAATAGTCTCCCATAGCCCACAGGTCTCACAGCAGTAACTCAGTCAAGTGCACAAATTCCACTCTGACTCCTGCGTTTCTCACACTGATCTGACAATCTCTCTGGTGAATCTGAGGAGCCTGGATGGCTCAAAATATTGATGGACTGCTGAAAGTGTGGCTACAGTTTCTGTGGAGTCACGAAGGAATTGACTGTACACTCTCGATTAATCATCTTGTGGCTGAATCTCTCAGCTGATGCTGAAGGCTTCATCCCTCCATTTGGCAATTTGGTCAAAGGCAGGCTGGTGGCAACTGAAAAGTGAGAGCAGCTCACTGCTGTGTCCAGTGGTAGTTTGTGAAAATTGCTTTGGTGGTCTCAGTCCAAATTTTACTGACAGAATCTTAGTATCTCCAAAAATTTCATCCAAAATAACTCCCAGTCAAAGGTTCAGGGACAGCCAAGTTTATAAAGATGAGAAGGGTGAAACTGTGTCTTCCCAAGAAGTATTCTCTGTACACCAGCAATGAAATGCAAAGGGGTACATTGATGTTAGCACCACCCAGGCTGTCAATAAAGAACTTCTGTCCTCAGAAATACCAAATCAAGTTCATATGAATTTCCCACTCTTCTGAAACCACTTTCCCACCAAGCAGAAGAGATCACAAAACTGGAGAGCATTCCCTCCTCCTCACATTTCTGCAGTTTCTAAGCACTGTGCCTGTCACAACATTCCCAGGAGGTTTCCTTTACCATCCTGTCTCATCTCTGCAAGCAGCTGCTTCCGTTTTGCGTAAGAGTTCTTGGAGTTCTTGCTTTGCTTATCAAAGCTAAAGCACTGAAAAGCTGATAAATAGCTGAGTTCTGTTGGGAAGATGAAATCCCTCTGCAGATGGAGAGGTTTGCTTAATCTACAAAGTAATTCTGGAGCAGCTATTGCTTTGGCAAAGTTCTAAAATGTAACAAAGTTTGATTGTTCTTGGCTCCTCCTAATTTGCTTTCCTTAGGGTTATTGGTGCTCCTCACCCCGCAGATGTTAGTCCCATTACTGTTCACAGGAGGTAAATACACACAGATATATAAGAGGGACTCGACCATTCACTCTCAGTGTTCCAAGGTCAGCTGAAGTCTGGACATTTTCCTTTCTCTATGCTTCACCAAGTGAGAACAAAACTTATGCAAGACTTCCTTGGGGAGCACTGGGCCCGAGGTTTTTACAGTCCACAAGGCTAAAATTCAGATATGAAGCACAGCTGTTTGGACAGGAGTCTTGGACCTCTTTGTTTTGAGCTACAGTGACCCACTCAGCCTCACCAGCACATCAAGCACAGAAACTCCTGCACAGCTAATGACTGGGATGTGAAAAGTGCCTGGCTGGCAGGCAGTGACCAGTTTAGGGTGCTCTGGGATTTGCAGGTGGAAGGGCTGTTCTTTCCCTTTCTTTCCCCTCACTCACATTGGTCACACACCTCGTTCCATCCATGTGCAGGTTTGAACCTCTCTCCACCATCCGAACTGCTGACCCAGTGATCCTGCTGCAAAGGGTGCCATTCCTCCCTTCTGGCAAGGACAGGCATTCCTGAGCCCCTGGCAACAGGTAAAATGAAAAAGGAAGCAGTATGGCATAAACTAGTCAGTTAGTTTAATTAGAGGTAGACCTCCTCTTTTAAATACTTTTTTATGCCCTCTGGTAGTATTTTGAAGTGTATAATACATATTAAAGTGCTGCTTAAACCTTCCCTTTGATTTAGCTACAATTCCACAAATATATGGGGTATCAGCAAAGAGTAACTTTGCAGAACCAAGATAGGATATGCTGAATTAATAACCAAATGTTAAATAAGTAGTTGTATGGGCTGGTGGTGGCCGCTGAGGCTTGGATGAAGTGGAGACTGCTTGGTTGATTGGGCCTTTCTTGGAGTCAGTGATAGATCCCTTTACACCCCCTTACATTTAGAATCCAATTCTAAATCATCCAATCATCCAATTCAATTTAATATTCTTTGCAAAAATTATATATATTTTCTATATTAATCCATGGTCACAACAAGATAAGGGGTATTTTGTTCTGTTCTAAGTGTCTGACCTTTCACACTCATTTTGCTGTTGTAAGGCATGTGTAATGCAATGGAAAGACTGTGGAAAAAACCCACAATTTTTAATGCAGTGATATAATGAACATCTTTGTGCATCCAGGATAATAGGAATTCCAGCATTCGTGCTTAGAATAAAATACAGCATGCAAAGACTAAGTAAATCCTGATATTTTTAATGCAGAAATTATTTTGACTCCATCTTTGGCTGGATATGACATGGAAACTGGTGATTGTTTATGCTTTGCTCCTTTTTTTTTTTCGGTCTGCATTAAAATCCCACATGAGAAGCAAATTTTTTGTCTAGGAACACACTGTTACTTTTTTGGGGACTGCGTTCTAATGAGTTGGGGAGTAAGTCTGTTTCTTTTCAGCTGGGAAAAGGCGAGGAGTATAAAATCCAGATGGAGAGCACATGATGCTGGAACCAGCCCCAGCCAGTCAGCCACGTCACGCTGATTAAAGGAAACCTATAAGAAATTAAGTAAAAGTCCAAACTCCAGATACCCAGGGCAGCAAACTGGCTGCACTCTGTGGCTTCATCACAGCTCTGGCCTCCCCACACCTCACTGAACGTCAAGCTGTATTTAATATTCATTAAGGTGTAGGGAGGCAGGCAGGCCCTGCAGAGGGATGGAGCAGCATCTGGAATCCCCGCGGATAACTGCAGGAGTGCTTATTCTTCTTTGTTTATTATTTTGAGTGTGTGCTCTCTCCCTCTTCCTCTCTTTGTCTCCCTTTGTGTAATAAAGCTCCTCTAGGCGTATAAAGCAAGTCATCTGGAATTGTGCAACTCCTTCTGCCAGGAAAGGAAAAGCCCCTCTCCTGTGCAGAGAGAAAGGTACGGGCTCGTCACAGTCACTGAGAAATTACAGAAATACAGCATTTGTCCCTGGGTTACATTTACATAGTAAAGTGCTGTGGCAAATAATTGTGCTTCTCCCTGTTAAACCAATCTCCTTTCATCCTGTCCAAGGTGTTATGTTTATTTAAAACTTGAAAAAAATAATTTGCATAGGTTCAAGTAACATGAAGCCTGCAAAATACATTAAAAGGCCTCAGTGTCAAAGTTGCTTTCTGTGCCAACGGGTGCAGAGAAGGAAGAGGAAATAAACAGAGAGGAACATCTTTTACAGCCACATGGCTAGTGAAATTTTGTATTTATTCTTTGGGGAAAGGGCAGAGTAGCTGCTGGCTGGATGGGAGCCGGCAGTGTTTTTATTGGCAGGCGAGCCCGAGTGGCTGAAAGGTGGCCATTAACACCCTGACACGAAGTGCTGACAGGGCGATTATAAGATTAACACCCTGTGTTATATTAACAGTGTCAAAACCTCCCCTCACCTGTCACGGAGGAATAATGGCACAAAGAAAAACATTATAGACAAACGGAGATTTTAACCTGAAAATACCACACAGCTACTCTTTCAAATTGGTGTAAATATCTGAGTGACCTGTGAAAGCCCAAGAAAATGACAGAATATATTTCAAATCAATTTTAAATTGTAGTTTCACAGGTGTGCTTGGCCACTTGCCTTGCCATTTTTAGTCCACAATCCCCCCCTTCCTTAATTATATTTTATGTTGTAAGCAATGATTCTATATGTCTTTCATGTTTGTATGTAAGGTCCACAGATAAAAAGCATAGCACATATTCTTTATGTATAATTCAGTTTCTAAACGAGATGAAGGTAGAGTCAAGGCATCCAAAAGGCCAGAAAATGCTAATATGTTGCATAAGGCAAGTTTAGCTGTTAAAAGTCAGATTTTGGGGGTTTTCAGAGGGCTGCAGTGCCAATAGATGATGAGAGTTTAGACGCAGTTGAAACCCCCTAACAAAATGGGTGCAGTTCACTTACGACTTGTCACAAATTACTGAAGTGCCAGCTGAAAAGTTCAAATGTCTCGGAAGCAGATCCAACAGAAACATTTAATAGCTAAACAAGGATAAAGGATGGATTTATGAGCACTGTTTGGTTTGGGGGCTGTTGGAAGACAATGCGAAAAATTCACTAACACTTTCAGAGCTTCTCTTATGCTCTGCAGAAAGCAGAGTATTTATTATAGCAACTGATGAGAATTGCCAAAGGTAGGGAGTTTCCAATGAACAGGATTCTAGTTTTAGGAACAACCTGTTAAAGTATTTGTTTGTGTAATTTTATTACAGCATCTGCTTTGGCTGACACAAAGGTCTCCAGGGCAATTCTGAACTTTCAAGTCATCTATAGAATCGAGTGTTTTCCTCTACATATCTTTCGTGCTTCAAAAAATGGAAAATGTGACATAATTCAGAGAAAATTATGTTTAATCATGTTTTATTAATGATATTCAGGCTCTTTTCCATGCTGACAAGAGCCTCAGCATATTTTCTGAAATGTCAGAAATGCCTTTAGAGATTTTTGGCATTTCAGAAGATTTCTTTTCTGAAACGAGGAAGAGTCAAGACACGCTATCAAGATAGTAGCATATTCCGTGGTCTAATTTATGATAAGATCTGGTGGCCACTAAAAAGACACTCAGACGAATCTTGCATACAGTACAGTTTTGGGGGATTTTAAGTGATAGATGAAGGCTTTGTTTGCCGAGTGAATGACACAGACTTGAGCTATAAAATGCTCAACTCCACTGTTTTAGCTGCTCGGAAAGGTGTAGTTCACTCTGCTCTGTTCTACTTTTCTTAGCAGGCTTAAGGCACTTTGTGGGAGCCCTGCCTTGCATTTATTTACCTCTGGAAGCAGGCAAAACTCCTGTTTCAAAGGAAAGGGAGGATCGTGCAACTCTCCTCTTTGCTGGGTGAGACAGAGGAGCTCTTCGTGTGCTGCTTCTTCCAGGAAGCACTGAGAGGGGATTTGTTGGTGTTAAAATCAGTGATCAGTGCATGCCACAGATTCGCTGTCTCTGAGCTCTGAATGGGAGCAGAGCAACAGGCTGGATCTGCTAATCCTGATCCCCTTCTTTCTGCACATCTCGGCTGTGACAAGGAGAGGTGACAGGTCACACTCTGCCCCAGCCCAAGATCTCCTTTCACAGTCGCAAATCAAGACACACTTTGGCAAAGCTGGGGTGGCAGTCAAGAACAAAAAAGCACCACACCACAATGAAAGCCACCAAATTGTTAATAAACTATGAAATCACGTGTGGACATGAAAGTGGGAGGGCAACAACCTAAGACCTTATTTACAAAGGGGCAAAGACATAAAAGATGACCTTCTGTGACTACTGAAGGGATAACTTCATCAGGATGTATTTGTGCCAGAACATGACTCCTCCATGTCAATCATGCTGAAGTGATGGGAAAGTTACTGCAGCCATTTGCAAGGGGTTTTGAGTGAACAAGGTGAGTTTGTTTGGTTTGTGTTTGCTTTTGTTTGGGTTTTTGGGGTTTTTTTTTGTTTGTTTATCTGATGCCTTTGCTCACTGAGAAGAAAATGAATATACACTCTTGAGATAAAATTCATGGTCCTGCCACCACTGTGCAGACCAGTCAAAGACAAAACTCATTTTAAAGTGACTTGTGTAACCATGTGTTGTTTTAGTGTTGTGTGACAAGAAGTAAATCATCTTAGTGCCTTCTTTTTTGTTTAAATAAAAGCTGTGCTTTGTACCTTTGCCTCAAACTGCTGAGTGACTTAAATCCCACCTATATTAAACCCAAAATTCCTTCTCCTCCAGAAACAGCAAGTCTGTATTGTCAGTGAACAGAAATCACATCTTCTGTAATCCCTGCATTATCTGTGATGTGAGGTGTGCATTCTCAGATAAAATATGGGCTTATTTTCTGTGTTCTGGTTTTCCCAGAAAGGCAACATGTTACATATTGTCCAATGAAAGGATTTTATTAATGCTGATCTAAATTTTAGGAAGTAAAATGTAAAAGTTTGTCCTATAAATGTTGGCCTGCCTGGTGCATTGACATCTATGAGCATCCAGAAAACAGTGGATGGAGATGGAAAAGAGCCCAAAGACAAACAGCATTTTAACATGGACAACTGCTCTCTGTCTCAGTGTCTTTTCATCTGCACAGCCTTGCCTTCCTAAACAGATGGCTGGGGAATGATGGACTTTTAAGGCATTTATAGCATAGTATACACAAAACAATATTTTTCCATCTCTTTCAAAAATACTTCAGTGCACAAAATATTTAGAGACCTTTTTTACATATATAATTGCTTGACATGCATCAATTTTATTTTTTCCCTCTTTGCTTTCCAGGCTATTTTAAGCACATCAACAGATCACTCTTGCTGCCCCTTTTAGACTGAAAAAAACCCCAAATTCTTGTATATATCAGTGACACCATGGTGAAATTGCAATAGCAACAGCAAGCCAAAGAATTGCTGCTTAGACTATTGCAGCTTGGAAATGGGTCAAGTCTGGACAGGGTATTGAGGGATGGCTCCTGCCAGCAGCTGACTTTTCCCATACAACCCTCACAGATCCCGAGTGGGAAGTTTACATCACTAGCATCCCCCAAGGGTCAAGGATGTAATTCAAGCCTTGCCCATGGGATTGTTTGGGGGCACCACTCCACTGACACACACCACAGAATGATACAAGCCCCAAAGACTTTCCTATTCCCATTCCTACATCTCTGTGTTGGAGAGTGGACAAAACACTTCCATGTTTGAGGAAAGGAACCAAGTAAAGTGTGCAGGGCAGCTCTGTTGGCTCCCTTGCCATTGTTGCTGTTTGTTTATTGTGATCTGTCAGGACTGACGGGTGTCTAGAACAAAACAAGCCCTGGTTTTGAAGGGTTGCTTAATGGAAGAAACAAGTTTCAACTTTATTCTGTGCCTTCACACAAGCAGAGGTTCTGTTTATTTAGAAAGCTAACATTTACACAGATTATGCACTCGCCGTGGTTCCGTGCCAAAAAACACATGACTGAAATGGGTCTTTCCATCACTCTCTCAGTGTTGACCTGTGATTGTTTTTACAGGAACTGGATCTTTTAAGCAATAGCCTCTGGTAGAGTAAAGGGGAAAGCACAGCACCTTGTGCAATGATTTGCAAATGGTGGCCTGGGCAAAAGGGTGTGTTGGGCTCACTCGACTGTCCTGACTACCCCAAACACTCTTTGATTAAAATAATTACCAGTGAGGGTGGGAAGGGTGATCAAGCAAAGCTGGATGATGGGGGGGAAGGCCACCAGTTTAAGGAAGTCAAACTTTTATGCAACATGGCACTTTCGATTGATTAAACCCTCGAAAATTTCAAAGTATTAAAAACAGTAAAATAAGAATAATTAGAGATGGCATATTGAACTTGAAAAGTCACTGTGTAATGATTTAGGCCGTGAATTTGAGTGTGCTCCTCATTATCCTGCTCTAGAAAATGTTAGAAATTTTTCCTAAATGAGCAGGGTCCTAAGAAAGAATTGACCATTCTGTATGTTGCCATGTAAGGGCATATTTAGAGCTCTTTTTCAAAATCCACTCACAGAAAAAAATGTAAAATTATAATGCTCAGAAGGATCTATCTGGCCACATCCTTTGTAATACATTATTTTGAGGAGTGAATATCCAGCCAGACAAATGTCCTGTTTATCAATCAGTGGGTAGAAATGATAACGAGGCATGTGGTTAGAGAGTGCTGGAAAACTCTTGATTTTTCTCAGTGGAATATCTTTCCTGGGACACAATGGCTTTTCCATGGAACCATTCTCCAAATTAAGGATGTATGAAAAAAGAAACATTTTTCTGCTTTTCAAAATTCTTCCAGCTGAGAAACAGTGACAAAGCTTAAGGATATGATTTTTCTCCCCTGCTCCACATTCTCACACTTTCCAAATGTTTTCCAGCTGGCAAAAGAGCCACTGTTACTTTGTGCTCTTTCCTGCCTTTCGAAAGAAAGTAGGTTTAAAGGACAGGAAAGCCTTGTTTGAAAACAGTGCTCGTATTTCTCTGTTCTCAACTATTTTTGGAGACAAGAGCAGAATCGAATTATTTTTCTTTTCATAACTGTGAAATGAAAAATTCACCACTTTGGAAAACATTCTCCTCTGAGCCATCCTCCCCGAAGTGTGTTTTCAAACTGCAGTTATTTTTCACCCACCTTTATGTGGCCAAGTTTGGCCAAGTCTCTCTTACAGTGACACAGTCTCCCGGCAGATCTTTTGGTGTTTTCCTTCAAATAGACATCTGTGGGCTGATTTGCATCAGCAAAGTGTTCATTAAAAAGGATTAAGCACGGTTAGGTGCTGCGGCCCCATCAAAGACAGCGAGGCTAAACACCAGGCACCTTCCCTCCATTGAAGGTGCCAACCCAAGCGTCCTAATTTGGGGGCTTTTTGCCTCCAATACATCAGCAAACCTAAAACTTTTCATAATACAGCACAAATTACCACTTCAGCAAGTAAATAATCACTGTTGACTTCTCTCCTGCAAAATATTTGTCTCAGGGTTGTGTGTTGGTGGCATGAGATGTGCTGAGACTTGGGGGGCACGAGGGCCAGGGGCCCCATCAGCCATCCCTGTCTTTGCCCCTGTGACCACCCAAAGCAAGATTTAAGTGCCTAATTTCTTTTTTCTTTCCTTTATCAGTGGCTGTACAGGTTGTGGACCCACAGTGGCTTCAACTCCCTTGGCACAGGCCTTGAGGCTGCTGGTGGAGGTAGATGAGCCTCACTTCTGCTAGGGGAGGTCTCACAGTGTGGGGAAGATACCCCAGACCCAAATGAGGGGGAGAAAAGCATGACCTGGAAAGACAGCAGGGATTCCTTTCCTTTCATCTCCTGTGCTTTTGTTTCCATCCAGGGAGAGGAAGTTGGAGACTCATTTCTTTGAATAAGTTCTCCCCATTTCAGAGAGAGAAGAAGAAGATGCTGAGTAAGAGCAGATCCAGAGCCTGATCTGTGTCTTTGCAGAACATGCACAACTGCCCCAAAGTGAGGAAAATATTGCAATTTAATATTTATTGCTGCGCTGCCCCATTTCATCATGTCACTCTTTTCAACTCTGATATGTAAGTGCTGCAATCACCTGGAATGCTGCTGTATATGAAGCAAATGTAAATTTCTTCTCTTGGAAAAAGAGGACAGGGGGGTCCAAACTATATTTCCTACAATCCTACAAAGTTTACTGAAGTGGTTGGAGGGTTGAACAGATTGTCATCCTGTAATTACATGTTATGTCTCAAGACTTATATTAAAGCTGGGGATGGAAGGCTCTCTTTATTCAGAAAAATCTGCCTGGAAAGCTCATAAGAAAAGGCTTTCCTGTGAGATTTTCTATACTTCCTTCTTGAAGAGAGGCTGGAAACCTGAGAAGAGTCATTCTGTTCCAGCAAAAGTGGGTAGGTGCCAGGGGTTTAGGAGGCATGGGGAGAGGCGAGGGGAGGAAAAGGGAGTTACACATTTTCTTCAGGAATTTGGGTCCATCTTGAGTTTTTTTGGAAGAAGCTAGTACTTGCTTTTGTTTTGTCTGAACAAATTTCTTCCCTTCTAATCACCTAGCTGAAGTACAGCCTGAGCCTGGCTTGCCTGAGAGCCCACACAGAATTAGTAGGTCTGTTCACCAAGCCTAAATTGAAGTCTGTTTGTAAATCCCTGGGAGACCTAATGTGCTCCACACATCTCCTGCCAAACACACGGAACCTCTTCCACACTGCACACGGGACCAGCTCAGCCCATGTTGCTGGAGACAAGCTTGTGCCTGGCTTGACCCAAATCCAGAGCTGAGCTGTGCTTCCAGGATGGTCCTTGGTCCAGGAACATCAGTCAACATGAGCTTGTTTTGATGTGAGGCACCCCATTTTCAAAAAAAACCAGGCTTCATTTTCCTCTGCCACTGTTGTTTAAGACATCTGCATTTCAGTTTGCAAAGTGCTGATAACCTTTTAACAGCTTGGAAACTTGTGACCTGAAATTGGCCAGTTCTGGAACGGGAGACCACAGCAAAATCTTAAACAAAAATTAGGGCATAAAAAGCAAAGCACCTGGCAAATTCTTCACCATATTTTCCCCCCTGAAGAGGAAAGTGCACATGCATAGAAAGGAGGGATTGGAGGGTCAAACTACAGTCCCTTCAGGGGTACATGATGCCTCAAATGCCAGCCTGACAGAGGACAGACACATCTATTCCCAGCCCAAAAAGTGATATCAGAAAGATGGCAGCAAAAACATGATTTATAAGAAAAATCCATCAGCTTTTAGTTTGGCTTCATCCTGTAAATGGCACACAAAATGTCTTGTGCCACTGATTTGCTGCCACACTTCTCCAAAGCAGGGATGGGTGCTGTAATTTTCATGTGTCTGTATTGAAACAAGGCAGAATTAAGATTTTTTTTTCCAATCCCTCAAATATTTTCTCTCTTGAAACCAGTTCCTGCCACAGCCAAGGCTCTTCCAGGAGAGTAGCTCTGTCCTATACTGTGCTACCAAGAATAAACACTCTGTGAGCATAAGTGCCAAAAGAGAAAAAAAAAATCCCTCCCTTTCATTTTTTTCTTTCCTTGCAAGGCCCAACATGCTGTCTTTGGACAGATTTCAATCCTGCTTTAATTCATTAAAAAAGTGAAACAAAATCACCATTTACATCCTTGACAGCTGGCAGGTTTTATGTGTTCTTACTGCTCCTGCCAAGTCCAGAAAAAAAGAAAAAAGTTTTCATTCAGCTCTGTCATGGATCTTTGGAGTGCTGGAAGTGTGAGAGATGTCAAAATGTACTCATAACAATGACATACAGTACCTGAAGGCAGGAACGTATTATGCTAATGTACTGGTGTAAAGGAAGTTACAATTCTCCTTTTCACTTAAAAAACAAAACAAAACAGACCAACAAAAAGCTCCATGACAACATCAGAAAACATACATTCTTGAAAGAGGCAGCATTTTGCTTTTCTCAAAGCCTTCTGACATGCTCCAAGAGCTTTCTCTTCACAAGATTGCATTCCAGTCTATACTAGGGGGCAAAAAAAAAAAAAAAAAAGAGGCAAAAACCTGGTGTCTTATTAGCATTTCTTGATTCCTGTTGCTCCTGTGAGGTGAGAATGGTTGTGCAGTTCAGGTGCTGGGATGGGCTGCCAAAGTGCTACGGGCAAATCCTCCTGCTGCTGCTGCTGCTGCTGGTGCAGACCTGGGGAACTCGACTCTTCCCTACTGGCATCAGGTCCATGGAATGCTGGAGTTCACGGTCCCTACGTGGTAATATTTGCAACATACATTTTGTTACTACATGGTTATATTTGCAACATGCCACAAACAGGGGAAATGGATATACTGTAGTGATTGCAAGGCAGTGATAATAGTGCCCTGAAGAGGCTTTGGTAGAAACAGGAGCAGAAATGCCACTCGGATCTCGATGGGGGCGGAGATAAACTGGGAATTGGCCCTGCTGGTGTTGCATTTCCTTGCCTGGCTGCCCACCCCGAGGAAACGCAAATGTGGGGTGAATCCACCTAAGCACAAGTGTAAGAGGTAAAACTTCCCATTTCTGCCCTGCACAGCTGTTTCTGTTAGAGAGAAGCCCTTTTGGAAAAAAAGAGGAGAAGCACCCATGGTACAGCTACAAGCCATGAGCACACCTCTGCTACCATTTCCAGAGGCCTTTGGGAGGGAGCTGCCGCAGCCTTGAGAACCCAGTCCTTGCTGAGGAAGGACAGATGCCAGATCATTATTCTTGGCTTTAAGGTAGAAAATACCTTCTGGGCACGAGGAGCTATTGAGTGCCTGCAGGGTGTTTCAAGGAACAGCTATCTTGTCAATCACACGCTCTCTGTACTGCTCGACTAGGTCATTTAAATTTTGCTGTGGTTAGTTATTTTGGAATCAGTGTTGCTCTTATGATCAGCTATCCCTTATCTAGGGTGGTGAGAATAGCTTGGGGTTGCGACTTAAAGACCACAAGTATGACTAGTCTTGGCTCTGAACCTTGGAGACCCATCGGCACAGTCTTTTCTTACAGAATGCAATCATTGTGGCATGCACACAGCCCTGAGCTATTTCACTTATTAAGCCAACAACTGCTTAAAATGGCAAAGCTGCTCTTGGAAAAATCAACTTGCTGCTTTTTGCCTGTACAAGATCCCTTTTGATACACATGAATTTTTAGAAAATCTAAGCCTGGGGCCATTGTCTACCTCTGAGATGCAGTTACAGCAGGATAATGAGGAGACTCTCAGTTACACTGCTGTGCTCATCTTCATCTGCACTCTTGTGGATGCAACAGGCAGAGATGTTTTGTTCTCTACCAGAGTTACTTTAAAAAAACCCACACCAGTGGAAATGTGGCTTCATGTGCGTATCTGGTGTCAGGGAGATCCAGAAAAAAACGCGCTGAGGGAGCAGGAATGGTGTGGTGTCTTTTAGCAGGGCTTGTTCTGGGAAGTTTCTGGAATGCTTCCCTGGGAGGGTGGTGAGGCACTGGTGCAGGTTTCCCACAGAAGGTGTGGATGTGCCATCCCTGGAAGTGTTCAAAACGAGGTTGGATGAGGCTTTGGTCAACCTGGTCTAGTGGAAGGTGTCCCTGCCCATGACAGGAGGGTGGAATGAGGTGATCTTTCCAAGCTCCTTCCCAACCCAACCTGATCTATGATTCTCTGATTATCAGTGATGTTTCTCAGAAATCCTGGGCTATTACAACCCGAGCCACTGGAGAGGTGATGTGTGGATGTTTTGTTGGCTGATCAGCACAGAGTTTTCTGACAAAATCTTTCATCCACAGAGTCTCTGGACAACCTTTCCTGTGTATAACCATGATCACGCCTTTCCTGTGCTGGAATTGGCTTTCAGCTCCCCTTCCCATGCAGGTTTCAGTGCAGGGAACACTGGCTGTGCTCCCCACAGGGAGCGGCACCTCTCACTAGGCCCTGTGGCTGGACACGTGCAAAGCACTGGCAGCTCTGGGAACCTTTGAGATAAAATGCACTTTCTGAAAGTAAGATTACTCTTATTACTTAGGAATTGTTAATTTTATCGGGTATCTTTTCAAATCGTTTAATTATCATATTAGTTGTGTTCATAGCTTGTATTCTTAGGGCACAATTGTGTGAGTGAATGAAAGATTGCCTCCTGCCAATTTCATTGTGCAAACAGCCTGGAGCTCTCTCTGCTTTAAATATATATCCAGAAGTGGGATGAATGTGTGTGGGAAGTGGAGAAAAACTTTGGAAACAAAAGGAGTTCTTACTCAACGTCTATTTTGAAGACTTTTATTAATATTCTAAAACAGCAAATGATCCTTGGAAGACTGGGGAAATAAAATTAGTTCTGTACTCGGCTCAATCTGATCAAATGGTTCCCCAGTAGTTTATGATCAATAAGATTTTTCTTTGGCCCTATCAAGGTAAATATAAAAATAAAATCATGAAATTCTGCTATTCCACATCTGGGAAAGTTCAGCTTTTCCACATGAAATATATGACAAGCCTGGAATATTGGGGCTGCCAAAAAAGCATATCTCCACACCATATAAACAGTGCAGTTAAAAAAATTATTACCTTATGAAACTTATAGCCAGCAGGGTTATAGAAAATTTATATATAGGGATATAGAGAAATCAGTAAATAGAATTGCTATCTAGCATGTTTTGTGGAGGTTTTTTTGCATCTATCTACATATATATATATTCCCAGTTATTCTCCCTTTGGATCAGGGAGTTAGAAATACAATGGCACAAGAATTCAGAAATATTTATAGAAAGGAAAAAAGCAACCTCCAGAAGGTGCAAGCCACTGTAGAACACCCCAATGCATCGAAATTCTTCCCTTTCCTCCTCCCAAAGAAAAAACCACAGTGTTTCATCTGAGAAAGCATTTTGGTCACAATGCAATGACACATTTTTCACAATTGCATTTTCCAGGTGAAATATTCTTCTCTCAAGAGTCTTGGTTGACCCTCTCCCTTTTCCCTCATCTGCTGGTATGTCACAAATGAAAAGCATCTTTGCTGGAAAAACCTGTGACCACCTTGCATTCTAGGTCAGAAAGCCCCGAATGGCATCCAACTCCAGCCCCGTATCCCCAGCCAGATGTTCCACAGGGGGCCAGGGGCTGTCCCCACAACAGCTGGGGACAGTAAGGCACCTGCACGGAAACTGCCCTGCCTCTCCCAGTGACCCCAGCTGCAGGAGCCTGGCTGCTTGCTGAGGCCCTGGAATGTTCCTCACCCAGCTGTGCTCCCCTGGACGCTTCCCAATGGACTGGAAGAGGACTGCTGACAGCATGGTGACACTAACCTTGGCCAGCTGACAACCAAAAGTTGCCTCCACACACCCTGGATTGGACCCGGTGTCCTTCCTTTGACCCTCAGCTCCTTCCTCTGGCTCTGAGTAATGAGTGTAAGCAATCCCAGCTATTCCAATATATCTTTTCCTTATTTTTCTTCTAGCAGAGATGATATCCCTCCTTCATTGCTCGTAGTTGGATTTGTCTTCTAAAGAAGTGGACACATCTGGTGGGGGGTTGGTGAGCCTGAGCTCATGCATTGGGAAGGGTTCATGGAATACTCGGTACTTCCCAGGTAACTTGGGATAGCAACCTCCTCACAGCTGGAGGATTCCCTTTCCAGTATATGAATAAAACACACCTGCTGAAGAGCAGGATCCTATACTGGGTATCCACAAACCGGACATGAATGTAAAGCAGACTAATGCGTTAGTGAGCACTGAATTCCCCAGGAGAATACAGCTGAACTTGTCCACAAGCAAGTCCCCGTTGTTTGCATACCCTGCTTGCCTCAGATTCACCTTCTCCTGTCCACCTGTGAGTGTTGGACTTCCGACAGTGCCAGGTCTATCAAACATTACATAATTTGGGAGCGTGGGGTGCTTTTTCTTCCAGGATTTCTTAAGTTTGCTACTGGCATGTTTTCCCACTGAATTCTAAGTCAAGACTGGTTGCAGAAAAGAGTCATTGAGGGGGTAAGCCACAGCTGCCAGCCTATTATCAATGTTATCATCAATATTGTCAATATATGGCAGCAGAGTTCCCCTCCATATGTCTGCATGGGAAAAGTCTTAAATGTAAACACAGAAGCTTCTGCAATAGATTAAGTAAACCTTCCTAAGTAATTGTGGGCTGGAGAGTTAAGAAATTCTTCTCCCTGAATGGGGCATTGTACACTATGTGTCTGTCTGAGAAACAGAAATGATCAAGATGAAATCTAAACACATTTAAGATGCAGAATTAAAATGCCAATGAGTCTCTACTGGCTGAAAAGTTTTTTTGTCGATGTGGAACCAATGTTACACACCACCATGTACAATTAGACAATCAGAGTGTTGGATAAAATTACAGAATCTTAATTATGTTTTCTAAATGCTGATTGTTCATTACATAGTGATCTTTTAGCCCTGTTGCTCTGAGCATCTCCTGGTCCTAAAGCCTGCTGTGTGTGAAAACTCAGAGTGGTAGCTGCAAGGGAAGGATTTTCCTCTTCATCAGCTTCCCACCGTGGAAAATGTCTACAAATGAACATAAAAAGCAGGGCAGCAGCTTGCAAAAAACCCAAAGTCAAGCTTACCTGTGGCCCACCTCTGCAGCAATCTTGTTTACACATCAGCACCTCAGGAACAATCCCTACTTCATTCACATTCCTCAACAGCAGCCTTTATTATATGGTGCACCACATCCTCACATTAATTTGCACCTCACCGGCAGGCTGGGGATCATTTTTCAAAAGGACTGCAATTAACAAAATAAAACAAATCTCTCTTTAGTTCGAGCAGGATCACTTCTCTCCCTCTCTTCAAAGTGAGGGGGTCAAATTGTTGCTTTCCTCTGCAAACCAGCAAAGGAAATATCTCCCAACGCAGGGTGGTTTTCACTTGCCTACCACCTTTTGCCTGAATATTTGAAAGGACTTGGCAAAAGGGAAGGGTGGGGAAGGATATTGATTTTCTTTGATTTTTCTTCAGTTTATCTGGGAGTTGGAGGCAAAGAGGTGGTAAGTAGCTCGCCTCAGGTTACAAGATGACTCATGAGCAGAGTCTGGTTTTGTTGGCTCTTGGATTATTCTCTCCACCAGATAATCCAACGAAGGTAATAATTTCACTGCGACTCAAAATTTGGTAATGTGTCTGCGACAGCTGGGGAGCCAGAGAACTCTTAATGTCAATGAACACAATGTAATGATTTCAAATACACTGTGTTCCTTTGGATGCTTTCATGATCTTCCCTCTATGGGGAAAACCCTTAATAGAAAGGGATGAAAGATTCATTTCCCTGTTTTTTAAACAAATTCTGTGGAAAAAAAAATTCTTGACTTGAAGTTTTGTGTATAAAACCAGCTTAGGTTTGTCATTAAAATACCATGGCTGAAAAAGGGTCAACAAAACATAAAAATATTGGCTGTCAGTGGTAATCCAGCTCCCTTGGAGGCAGCCAGAGGGTGCCATGGCCTCCAGGAAAAAAGGAAAAGGAACCCTGTTCCTCCCTCTCCAGATGTCTCCATAGGCCCAGCACCTTCATTGTGAGGCAGCTAACAAGGCAATTCAATGATTTGACCTCACAAACCTGGCAAAGGTCCTAAGAGAGACTTCCAAAATCACCCCAAATAACAGCAGAAAGGAAAAGCTAATTTTCTCTGTTCTGTTCAGCCCTCTTTTGGGTGAAACATGGCAAAGCCACGTGGCATGCTGGACTGTGGCAGTGCCTTTGTGTCTCCAGCAATATCTGCATTTTGTAATGAACTTGTAGGGCCTCCATGTGGCAATGGATGCTGTTGGCAAGCGCATGTTCCTTCTCCATTAAATACTCCTGTACTGGGAGAAACTGGGAGTGCTGGTGGGTTTTTATCACCTGGGAAGAAGAAGTAATGCTACATCACTATTGAAGATGGCAGAACTTACCCAAAAATGTCCTGGGGAGCAGCTGGGCTTTAATCAACCCTCTCGCACAAATCTCTTTGCTACACTTATAGACCTAAAAACCAAAAAAGAAAAAAAAAGTGATGGAAAAGGATCTGGGAAAACCATCACAAAGGGTCTAAGAGCTATACTGGAGGTATCTCCCCTGCAGGCATTATTCCTCTGAATAGGGCAGAGTTTAGGGCAAGTCAAAAGAAAGCTGCTGATGTGGAAATAATGGTGCAGGCCGGAAACACCCGCACTGTGCACAGCCCACCAGCTGTGTGCTGCCTCCAGCCAGCACCACAAAAGGAAACAAACACAGATCAGCAGCAAAATTTTTATTATTACAGCTCCCTCCAATCATCATTATTGTTATTATTATTATTGCTGTTGTTGTTATTATGCTCAGGCCATTAAAGGCGGCGGTTTAGTGGCAGAGAGGTGAAGCAGTGGTTTCAGGGATGCTCCTGGGAAGGGTATGTTTGTGCTGCCTCAAACCTCTCACTTGTCCTGCTTTCCAAGCAGTCCCATAACCTCTGATAATGCAATCTAAAAATTTTTTGCCATCACGTGTCAAGAAAATCATCCTGAGAAGATTCCTCCAGGCTGAACACAAGGGCACTCCTTAGGGCAGTTGTGGCCACAGTGAAAAAGTGTATTTTCCTGGCAGCACTGCTTGCCTTTGGAATTTATTTGAAAATACATGGAACGAGGGGTCCCTGTTTGCTTTTCTCACTGACAATGGCCAGAGCTCAGGTTACAAGTACATCAAGTCCCTGCTAAGAACACCAGAGAGTAAGTGTGTGGCTTCCAAGTGAATGTGGACTTTCCAGAAAACCTGGTACTATTCTTGTGATATTTCTCCAGGATGATGCTCTCCCCTCCACAAAATCATTAGATTCTCTCAATGGATGATGGAGAGTGAAAATATGTATCTATTCAGGTAGGGTACATCTTTTTTTTTTTTTGTGGCAAATCAGGCTACAGCTCTTCCCAGCAACTACTGGATTCCTACTGTTTTCCTTTCAAAGGAACCTAAAGCACATCAGCCTCAAGAAGAAGAAAAGTCCTTGTTTTCCAAATTGATGGATATTTAACTTCCTGTTACTTTGGGAAAGATATCAAATCACCACCTTGTGTTGAATCAACAGGTGGAACATCGATCATGGGCAAACCCAGTAATTCCTGTCAGACCTAACGTGTTAATGAGGATAAAATTGTATCTACTCCTGGTCTATACCATTTCAAATTATAGAGGACAGTACTTTAACAGCCAGTGATACTCCTTGCACTGCACCCACCTCTCTAAATCCAGTGTTTCTCCAAAACACCTGATTTAATTTTAAGTCGTAGAGCCACACCAGAGCCAGCAGATCAAACAAGAATGTAAAAGACAGCCCTAAACCAGCTGTATTTTTCTGAACATTTCCACCTCTTTGCATTAACTGTAATTTCTTTGATTACAGCTCAGTTTTTCCCCCCTTTATGCTGCTGAGGGAGCTTCACTCACTGTCACTGTTTCCTTTACACCACTGATTATTCAGCCTGCTCCCCTGCTCGTGTGGGGTTCTCATGTGAGTGTGAGAAAGCAGCACGGATAAACCAAGGAAAATATGAATGCAAAACCACAAAGGAACTGCAGGCATCACCCAGGCCAGGTGCAGGCTCTGAAACTGGGTGTTTCCAAGCCACCTTAGGACCAACTTGCAGTTAATATTGTCATTGTTTGATTACCAGGTTTGTTATGTTCTGAGCTCTGGGCGTTACTCTTTTTTAGGGCACATCATAAGAGATTCAAGTTCCACCTACCAAAGAGAAGAAAACATCTGGCTGTGAAATTCCATTGGGAACCACAGTGCTGCTTATTAATAAATAGAATATACATATATATATGTGTATATATATATATATATCTTTTTTTTAATGAGATCTTAAGTTCTTTAAGCAGAATCATGGGAATGTCGTATTTCACTGTAGTTGCTGGTGCACAGTTGCCCTCACTGTGTCCTCATTAAACTGCAGAAAAACGAGACCATTTTTAGGTTTTTCCTTCCTGCCTCCCCTTTGGTGACGATTTTTTCTCTTCAGAGCTTGCTGCCCACCCCCCTCCTCTGGCTGACCTTCCTCACAGGGTACATTCTGTTTTCTACCAGCCCTTTTCTCTCACATGGCTTGCCATGCCATCCCATGCCATCCCATCCCATCCCACCTGAAGGTGTCCAGGCCAAGGCCACCAGGATGAGGACCATGCCAGCTGCTCCCTGGGGAGCTGAGCTCTGGGACAGGCTTCCCTGCCCTCTTTGAACTTGGAGGAGAATCTGTGCCCGGCCACCTGGAGCAGCTGCCAGCAGCAACCCCCAGCCCTTTCATGCCCCTCCCTCACATTTTGCTCCAGCTGTCAGAGCCATTATCCCTCCTTTCTTCCCGCCTCCCCAAGCATTCAGGGCCACAGCTGTTTGATCAGGTCGTGGTCCCTTTCTCTCAGAGCCACTGGTAACCAGCGTGAAAAAACACTGGTGGAGAGATCAGATTTCCCCTCACGTTCCTTTTCCACCAAGAGAGAACTCTGCCCTGTTAATCTGAGGGCACAGGGGACACCAAGGCTGCATGGTGGCTGCTGGGGGGCTGGTAGGGCACACACCTTTAAAATCCATTTATTCTCATTTTCTATGTATTTTCCCCTCCCGTCCATGCCTGCAGAAGGAAGAGCAGGTGAGCAATACCAGGAAGTGCTGGTCACAATACTGCTCCTTCCATCACATCACGCATTATAAAACAGATCACTTTGATTGAGTGTGAGGTACCAGGAAACTTTTGGATGTCCCTGGTGTGTGATCTCATGCAGACAAGCCACCTGTTAGTGGGCTGCAGCAGTCATAAACTGGTCCTGGGAATGCTTGGATAAAGAACTCTCTTCTCTCCTGTCCAGTAGACCTGATCTAGCTGTATAAAATGTCTATATACTCTGAAGAAATTGCTGTTAAAAAATTATCTGGGTAATATTTTCCATTAGGAATTCCTAATGGAGCTTTCCACGCTCCCGTTTGCATGCAGAGATATTTATCTGCATGTGCATACACTGTGGGAAGAAAATGTGAGCACTGACATATAAATGCAACTGTTCAGGTCCAGTGGATATCGTAAAAGTTTGGAAATCATAGAATGAATTATTGTTAAAGAAAACCCAATCAGCAACCAATAAGCAACAAGGAAGTTTTAAAGTTTGTTGTAAACTTGTCTATGACTCCAGTTAAATTGCTTTCCATAGATAACAAAAAATTTTTGAAATTTACCTTCCAGAATTTTGCCTTTGCTACACGTCTAGCAAAGCTGTGGACAGATTCTGTTAGGAGGGCAATGCATTTATTTTAATTTTTTACTGATAACTTCAGAAAATAAATATTGATGCTTTAAACCTCTTTTAAAATTTTTTTCCTGTCCCTTTCTTCCTTTTTTCCTTTTTTTATTTTTGCCATCACCTGCAACCAACAATATAGTAGGAATATGTGTGTGTCACACAGTGAGAGAAAGGGAGAGCGAGTAGCAATGGGCTCCATTTCAGTGTTCAGAATCAGGAGCCTTCTGTTCCACTTCACCCCAAATCTAGCAAAAAACCTCTTCCCCAGACACAGGTCTTGTGCCAGCTTCCAGATAGATATTCCATTTTGTGTTGATTTTGGATGTGGAGTCAATATGGGCCTGATCATGGAAACTGAGTTCCACTTTTCAATTTTGAGAGGCAACGGGTTTCTCCTGAATGCTTTTAAACACTTTCAGCTCCTTGGATGAAAAGCCTGCTTTACCATTAGTCATTTGGAGTAAGAGCCCTGGCTTTGAAGGGCCAGCTGAACCCTACAAACGCACAACTTCTTCTTGATCAGCCTTTAGTTAAGCATTAAGCACCTAAAGGAAAGGTATTCATACAAATGAGTCATGTGCCAAGTGGCTTTTCTTTCATTCCGAAAAAAGATGAGAGGTTTACATACGTAAAAAGCACAGCTCCATGTGCAACACTCTTCACAGTGCATTTTCAGGCAAAATAACAAGCTGGATGCCAAGACTACAAGTTGTCCAACAGCAAATCCAGCTGTCATTAATGCAGGTATCCATCCTCCAGTGGAAACAGCCTCCATCAACAGCAGACAGCTGTGGCTTTTAATATAATTCAGTGGCAGATAATAAAAAGCAGTACTTTCACAGCCGGAGCACAGATGAAAAATGACACAGCCCAGGAACATGACAAGTAACAGGCCTGCAGGGTGAAGTTCTGACTGGCTTTAACTGAAAAGCTTGTTTTCTCTCGAGCACAGGTTTGCCAACTTCAAATGGCACTTACTATTTTTGGTAAAGTTGTTGCAAGCCCTCACACACGCTTCATCCAGCACCATTTCAATGGTATATGATAATCATTCGGTATTAAATGCTGGCAACGGAGCCAGAAGGTTTCCTTCATGCATCCTCCTACCACTGCCAAGGCAATCAAATTAATTCTGTTAACAGCCTGCCAAGTCACTAGCCCACTAAACTGTCCTGCCTTGAGAGTGAAACGGAGCCCTTCCCATCAGACGGTGCCGTGTCCCTGCGGAGCGCCATGGCTGGAGCCCTGCCAGCGGGAACCGCCGCTATCATCATGCCATGGCATGCCATGGCTCTAATGAGCTGACATTTCCTGTTGCTAAATTGCCACGTCTGGAAGCCAAAGCAAATAGTGTTCAACCCTGGCAGAAACCAGACGATGGTTTCTGACTTCTCCCTCTGCCTTCTGTTTCCTCGCTTGCGATGTTTCTCCATCCGAAGCTGCCTAGATAAAGAGGGAAGAAGTAAAAAACTGCTCCTGCAGCATATGGAATGTATCAGGCTGCCCTGCAGAAACCAAGCTGTCTCGTGTTGCTTCCCCCGTCCTCACAGAGCTCTCTACAACTGAGCCATTCCCTGTAAATCAGAACAAGGAGCTGCTGTGAGTGAGAACCACAACCATGGGCACAGGTTGCCCACACTGGCCTGGCTCCGCTGCTTTGCCCTGAGCCCACGCCTGAGCTCAGATTTCTTCCATGTATTTCCCCCTCTTCTGGCTGCGTGTTTCACCACCAGCAGTAGCAGATGGGAGATTTCACACACCCTTTCTAAGATCTTCAGGAAATCAGCGCAGAGCACTGAAGTTGCTGTCATTATTACATCTCCTGAGCTTCTCATAATCACCATTAGGCACAGTGAAACCTTAATGCTTCTCTTTCAGAATGATTTTTTACCTAAAGATTTTCACCTAAGGGAACATTCTGATGGGGGTCAAATCACCACTGTGTGTTGAAACCGCTGCAGTTTTAAGCCCAGCAGTTCTCACTGACACATCTGAAGCAGAGGCACAACAGGTACATCCAAGGAGTATTAATGGGAAGAAGAATTACAGAGTCAGGCTAAAAAACCAGACAGAAATCCTCTGGGGATCTTAACACAAGCTCTTCAGCATGAAAAGGAGCTCTTGGATAAGCCAAGTTGAACAATCGTGAAAAAGATGTTTTGCTAGGAAGAGGATGGAAATGATGAAAAACAACAGATTGAATTTTTTTCACCCACTGACAGAAGGCCACAAGGTTCAAAGGCAGTGTCGTTATTCTGTGTCACTTTCTAGGCTAGGATAGAGAAGGGGGTTAATCTACCTGCACCAAGCTGCTTTCCAAAGTCTATGCATTAAATACGGGCCTGTTTTGCTGGCAGCATAGTTTTCTTCGTGGTCTTTACTTTTGCCTTCCAAATGGTACATGAATTTCATAGACTTCGAACTAAGGTTTGCAGCCTTTTCCCTAAGTCATGGCACTGGTAGTTTTGGCTGTCCTCCATCAACTAAACTATTAAGTCTCAAAAGCCTGTTAGAGATGTTGTAGACTTGGGGGAAGCTCCTTTTGCTTGTGCGCAGGCACTCATCTGTTCAGTTCAGTTTCCTCTCTTCTGTATTGGCACATTTCATGTTTGTGGCATCAATAAATAACTGAAAACTATTCCACCAGTCTCTTTGGATTATTTTCAAGGAATGAAAATTCTCTACCAGGGGAAAATGTTTCTTCTGGCAGCAACGTGCCTTATGCAGCAGTGACACTAAAAAATCAGCAGCACTGGGAAGAACTGAATGTGTCTTTGCAATTCCAGTTTTCTATGGGTTAAAGTAAGTCATAGAATCATAGAACCATTGAGGCTGGAAAACAGAACATCAACCACAATCTTGGATGTGGGAGTCAGGGCACTGTGGTTCCATACGATCCCTACATACATCACACAGTCCTTAGAATTTTGAAAGCATCCACTCCATCCCTTCCCACAATAACATACCAAACGTTTTCAAAGAGACTCAAAGCACAGGGAAAATTAATAGAGAAAATTGGTACTGACATGGATGAAAATGATTTTGCTCTGAAAGCACAGAGAAAAGCCAATGATGGCACATATTGCTTGCTTCCCCATCTCAACCACTTGACCAAGACCTGGGCAGTCTAAGTCTGCATGATTTCACAGAATCAAAACAAGTTCTGCCTTTGCCTTTAATTAATGTTGCTATTCTGAAATTACTAATTGGGAAAAGCTGCTGCTTACCCAAGGTACTGAACTATATTGTGAAACCTGGACTATGGGCTATTGTATGCAAAAGAGATGCAAAGAATGATGTGTATTGCTCAGGTGATCAAAAGGTCAATATTATTAATATATAACCTTCACTTCCCAAAGGTTTTCTTCAAAATCTTCATGTAGCAAAGAAAAAAAAAGGCAGGTTCAATTTTAAATTCATAAGACTGGGTTACATAAACAAGGAAATAAAGCCTGAAAACCTCCCTTGCCCCATACCAAGAATAAATCTGAATCCAGTCAGGAGCGAGGTGGGGTTTTCAATACAGTGGACCTTCTTCTGGAATTCTTATAGTGCACAAATATGTGTTATTTACAATTCTAAGACCTTGGTAGGCATGTGTGTATATGTGTCTCATTTTCTGCCTGTGTAGAAGGTCAGAAAATCTTGTCATATCAGTTCAAAAGTAAATTATCACACTTCGATCACAGCAAAAGCTGAAGGTTTTTTTCTGAGATGTCAGTCTTTGATATTTTCCACCTTTGAGGAAACTGTGCTGGTTGATTTCTAACACTGGCATATGCAGTGCTAGACAGCACAACAGGTAGGTTTCAATGTGCTAAGTGGGAAAGAACATTCAGCAATTATCTTTGGTGTAGAAATGGATTTTGTTTTAAGGACAGTATCACCTGAAAACAAAAAAGCAATATTTAAAATACAGGGGGAATTATTTGCAATTCTTATGTTTGCAAATAGATATTTTTTGACTTTGTGTCAGACAAGAGTCTCCAGGACCTGCTCTTCTCTCTTTCAACCAGGAGCAAAGTGCAGGAAATAAAATTCAAGCATTTTTCCATTTGTATTTGCATAACAATTTGCTTTGGGCTACAGGCACACCAGGTGTGCTGACCTGCTTCTGGAAGGGCGAGTACAGTGGAAAGGACAAGAAAAGGAAGGTTCCATCCCCAGAAGATAGTGTCCATTAATTGATTACGTGAATGTGTCATTTCTGAGCAGGCTCAGTGTCAAACTCCTGCTTCTCTCCAACTCTGGCAGCATTAACAGAGTGCTGTTGATACTGTGGCTCGAGGTCTAACTTTGACAGCTCTGAAAGGGAACTTTGGAAGGATTTAGTGGTTTTGAATAGCTTATTTCACTAACCCATAAAGAAACACTTTCCTTTGACACAAGCACGAGTGGTTATTTTCTATACTTAAGAAGGCCAAGGTAAAGAAAACCCAACTGCATATTTTTAAATATTTTATCTTTACACAAGCCTGGGTTATGCAGAGCACAAAGCCATATACATACTTCATAGAGAAGGTAATAATATCTGACAAAATCTCAAGATCTCTCTAACTCGCATGCCAAAACTTTCAAGAAGGAGTACGAAATTAGGAAAAAATAGTCCCAAAAGAAATATTATTAAAGGTAGGAACTTCCCTACCTGATGAGAAGCTGCATCTTCTTCTCATCTCTAGAGACATAGAAGCAACAGAAGTCAACAAGTTCTCTGCATTTCCTACAGTGCCACAGTATAACATTAAGTACCCATTTTTTGTTTTAATTCTGTGCTAAAAATGGTCCTTCAGTCATATGCAGAACCAATCTATTTATCCTATAGATTTCCTAAGTTACAGGGTGAGAGTGTGAGAGAGCTGTGGAACTGAAGGAATTCTGACTTTTTCCAAAGTTCTTGGTAAGTTCTCAGCTGCCCCTGTTCTATGGGCTCTCCCCACTTCCAGGATTTTCTCACCCTTGGAAAAAGATCCTTCCTCACGTTTTTGAAAATTAAGGAAAGAATGGTGTTATGATATGTGTTGAAAAGCAATCAAATCAAATACCATCCATACAAACCTGAGAAAAAAATCTGAAAAGAAAACAATGTCTCCATCAGGGAATTGTTACAACACATGGCTGTAATAATTATTATAATATTATACTATTTTCCTTAGCAACAGCCTATGGTTTGTTTAGGCTATGCAAGTTTTTAAGAGGCTGACATTTCAATGATTCAGTGGATAACGCAGTTGGATTCTTGTTAAACTACAACTAAAATTTAATCCCATTTCATAAATGACCCCTGATTAAGCTTGCCCAACACCTCAGATGTCAGAGGACAGCAACCCTGACAGAAGAGCTGAGCTGACTGAGAAAAATAACTGGAGAGGACCAAAATAACACCAGTAATAATTCATCCTGCCATTTCAGTCTGAAAAGGAGGGCCCTGTTCCTGTTTTGCACAGCCTTGAAGAGAGTGACTTTCCCAGGGTCACCCAAGAGTACATGGACTAGAGCCCCAGTTGCCAGGATCTTCTCCCCATTAGGACACAGAGGAGATGCTTCATTCAGTGCTGTTCATTCCTTTGAGTTTCTAGGGCCATTTATGCCTTAAAATGTTGTATCTGGGATACCTATCTAGGTATCTTTGACTTTTGGTGACAATTCCCATTGCAGTGATCTTTGTGATTTCCTGACAGAGACCAGCCTGAGTCAGAAATGTGGAAATGGAATAGAAAACAAAAAAATGGGTTGCTTTGGAAGGCTCTGAAAGCAAGCACAGATGAGTCTTCGCTGTGGTAGCAGCAACACCGTATCCTACTGACCCACTTTCTCATCAGGAATGACAGGAAAGGGAGCTGAGGAGTCACCCTGGCTGCTGCACTGAGAACCAATTGCTTTTCCCTGTCCTGGAGCCATCTCCTCTGTTTTGCATTCAAAGCCTTTTCTGGAAAGAGTTATGGCTCTCTGAATATTATTCTTAGTCATACGTCCATTAGATGGGAAATATTTTCACCAAGCACTTCTTAGAAACATTATAGAACACTTTAGCAGTTTTTATATGTTTAGCCAATCTTATTCTTTGTCTTCGTGATTCCCCCTGTCCCTTTCCATCTCCAAAATGAATGAAAATGATGATTTAACCCAGGAGACATGCTGAGGGCATTGACAGCTGTGGTTTTGCTGCTCTGTACCCTGACTCAGGGTCTTCTCCAAATCCCCAGATGAAATCAATGCAACTGATTCATTGCTCCAAAAGGGTTTTGGACAAGGCTTTTTTCCTGGTCCTGGAGAAGAGACTTTTCCCCCTGTGCTCAGCACACTTCTGAAACAGGGAACCTGTGTTTGAACTGGCTTGGGAGCTGCCATGTGACTAACCACAAGTTGTCATGGTGATGGAGAGGGAAACAGTTAATGGTCCAGCCATTAACAACAGAGGTTGGAAAGAAGTAATTTCTGTTTATATTTCATTGTTGTTTAAAGCACTCAGAACTAAAAAAGGAAATATCTGATGATTGAGGTGGTGTTTATATTGACTTTCTTCCCATTCACATTTCCCTTAGCACAAAGAAATACTTCCTCAGCACAGAAACGTGGTATTAAGGGGAAGGTGTCAGCGGACAGAAGAAAAGTCTCTTTTGCACGAGGGCTCTTGTTTAGCAATTTTCAGGACTGACTCGAGCATGAGAAAGGAGTCACTTCTCAGGCCCCATTACGGCTGCTCCAAACTCGCTGGTGGGGCCTGGATGCGTTTGCGAGACCCTTCGGGGGATGCTCAGAGTCACGGAGAGGGGACAAAGCCGTGCCCAGTGTCTCAGAGAGGGGACAAAGCCATGCCCAGTGTCTCAGAGAGGGGACAAAGCCGTGCCCAGTGTCTCAGAGAGGGGACAAAGCCGTGCCCAGTGTCTCAGAGAGGGGACAAAGCCATGCCCAGTGTCTCAGAGAGGGGACAAAGCCATGCCCAGTGTCTCAGAGAAGGGACACAGCCGTGCCCAGGGCCCGGCGCTCGGTGTCCGCCCCACTCCGAGATGCTTGGCTTTGCTGCTGGGGGATTCCTGGTTCCTCCCCACCCTGCTCCCCACGTGTCCCTGCCTGCTCGCCCGGTCCTATGGCTCCACTGATTTATCTTTTCCTTCCCGCAGAGCTCTCCAGCAGCCCCGAGCCACGGGCCAGCTCCGGGAGAGGCAGCCGAGCCTCTCCAGCCGCTGTGCCAGAATATGGAGTGAATGCCCAGCCCTGCTTTTGCAAGCTTTTACGGTTCACACTTCCATCTGCCTCCCTCCCCCTTTCCCTCTCTTCCCCTCTCACTTTTTCTGTCGGATGTTTCAAGGAAAAGAAAATTTATGGAAGCGGTTCCAAGAGCTGGTTTCCCTGCCTTGGTGCTAGTCGGTGCATGCTCCTGGCTGGCTCAGCCCTCCCTTGCCTCTGCCCGGCTCCACAACTCCTTCACCTCACACAAAAGATAGATCATGTTACATTTCACTTGCTGCCTCCTGGGCCCCAGCCCCCGGAGCTGGTGAGTGCATCCTTAAACGTGCCAGGTACATGCAGCTCCCCGCTCCTCCTCTGAAGGATAAAATTCCCTTTCCACATTCCCACCCTGGGAAAAATGTGAATTTCAAGTTTTTTCCGAGATGAAAAAGTAAGCGATGTTATCTTTCTGCACAGGGACGAGTGGTAGGAAACACAGGTTTTCTTCTTCTCTGCTTTAATCAGCAAATTGCTTAATAAATGTGAGCTAATAAATCAGAGTGGTGACACGTGCTTGGTTTAGAGGACAGGCTGCCTGAGTGGCACCAGGTCCTCCATCCCCAGGGCCATCTTCAGGCATAGTCCAACAGGGAAAGCAGGACTCCCACTCCCTCCAGCCTCTTCTCCTACTCATATGCCAAAAGCAGGTCAAATGTCACAGATGGCAAAATTAGTTTTGCCAGGACTTCTGAATCCACAGTGGTCACCCAAGCTCAAGCAGCAGCTGCAAAAGGCAGTTCTGCCCTTCCTCTGCCCTCTTTCTTGTTGCCCCTTCTTTTGCAACTTTGCCACCCTCGTTTTCTCCCTGAATCTCATTTCAAGGCTTTCTGACTTCAGCGTTGCTCTGTCAGTGCTAAAATTGCAAAGAAGAAAACTTAAAAAAACCCTAATTAAGACTCTAACCTTGGTTTCATGCTCTTCTTCTAAACCCTGATGGCCATTTTTGTCTAGAGCTGGATCCTGATCTCAAGAGCAATTTTAAGGATTTGGGTTTTTTCACTGACTCCCTTCCCCTGGTTCAAACCCAGAGCAAATGTGGGTTTCAGGGACTTAATTGTCTCGTGCAAATTTCTGTATTCAGACTGAGATCTTGCGTGACAGGGATCAGTGACACTGGTTTTCTGGAGGTGAACTGGTAACTTCAAGATGAAGTGACAACTCTGATGGGCCCTGAGTCTGGGGGCACCTGTGGTGTCCTTTCCAGGACTGCCAGGCTGAGAGAGACAGCAACAGTACAAAAACAAGCCTGTTTTTAGAGGTTTGTCTCTTGGCCTTCCCCCACGATGATGTCTCACCTACGATACAGCCAGTGACTCATCCTTCAATTATTGCTGCTGTCATTCGGGTCCAAATTGCTCCGAGGAAGGGAAGTACTGACAGAGACACTTTGGGAGATTAAAATACCCGTGTCTGCGATGCTTTATTACAGCTTTGCTAAAAGGAACCTGCTTTCTCCATGATTACTTTGTTGTGAATTCACTTGTGCAACACATTCTTGGAACAGCATGGTTTGTTTCTGGAACCAGGAATCAGTGACAGGAGATTCATTATAGGCTGGGAATATTTTCTTTAAAGAAAAGCTGTCAGGTCAAGTCAGGCTTTTATATTGCTGTTTGTAAAACAAGGTGTTTACATACCTGTAAAGCTGCCACTTTTTTTTTTTTTCTCTTTTAATTTAAGTCACCTTTAGAAATGTAGGTGGAAACAGTTCTTTGGCACTGAAAGCAGAGTGAGAGCAGGAACTCTGCCTTGCCCTTTGGTCCCCTTACAAGGTGCCAGGCCCCTGGGAAAGTGCCCAAGATGCACCCCAAATGCAGGGAGGTGCAATGTGCACCCTCAGCTGTCAGAAGCACTGCCTGTGCAGGTGACACAGGCTCTGCCTGTGGTGTGACAAAGGGAGGGTGCAGCCTGCTGCCTGCAGCCTCCCTCCTGCCAATCCCTACATCTGTCCCCAGGGCCGTGGGAGAAACCCCTCTTTGTCGTGAGGTTAATGATTAAGATAGTTTAATCTGATGAATTAAAGTGCTAAGAACTCGGCGTGCTGCGTATCCCTCCCCTTTGCAGGCAGCTACTCAACTCTTTTATCTGGATGATGATCTCTGAAGGAAAGTATAACTTGGCAATCGTGGTCAAAGTGTTTAGACAATTCAGTCAATGGAAAACCTCGAGGGAAAAAGACAACTACAACAAAAGAAGAGGGATGTAACAGGAGAGCAATCTTCATCTTGAGATGAAGAGGGATGTAAGAGGAGAGCAAATCATATTTGATAAACTGTGTCTTTAGACAAAGCCCCTCCTCTCTCGCCCATGGTGAACACACCAGGGCTGTTTCTCAGCTTCAGTTTGCCTCCCAAAGATGAAGGAGAGCAGGTGACCTAGATAAACAACAAAAATTAATATAGAAATTAGATGCTCATCTCAGAAACAGGAAAATTGCAAACTGGGCAGGATCTCTGCACTTCTGCTTTTCCTGTTCCCCGAGGCTGATGGAGCCGGCACTGGATATTTTAATTCTGCAGCAAACACTTCCGTCCCCTAATTTACCCTGCCATTTGCCCACACCCAGGAAAACAAAATTTGCATTCAGATAAACACAGACCCATTTCCAAGCCCACGCAGACCATTTAATTAAGAGTTTCCAAGTGGAAACCGCACATTATTTCCCCAAATTAAGGGCTGCTCCATAGGAACCCTCCCTTCTGCTCCGGGATAAACAGAAACCAGGAGGCGAGGGGCCAGGTCATATCCTGAACTCCCACCCCTGCATGAGTATCAACCACCAGGCTGTGCAAACACAGACCTGTGCCTCTGGAGGGAAAAATCAAACCAGAGGGCTGGAAATGCTCGTCCCCTCCGCAGCCAAAAACCTGGAGTGCGACCAGGCTCCACTGGTCTGGCTGCTGCGGGGAGGAAGGAGCTGTAAGCCAGCAATTAGCAATTCTGCTCCTAACAGGAAAGATTGCTGGGAAGCATAAACAGGGAGGCTGTTTACACGGGAGTTAGTGCATGAAGTCGTGTTGATGATGATGGTTGGGGGCTTTTTCGGAAAGCTGCCTTGCCTAGCGAAGGATGCTAGTGGGAATCGCAGCACCTGGGTGAGGAAGAGCTTTGTGCACAGAGGTTTGTGGCTGCCTTTAGAGATTTGTGTCCCTGATATTATCACTTCCAGTCCAAACCATTATACATAATTCTGTATTAATGAGTTACACAGTATTAGAGGCAACATAAAACCCTTTGGTAGACACTGAGTTTTAAGGTTTCGTGGTGGTGTGCAAGGGGAGAGTCTTGGACCTCCAGGGTGGTAGATTTTCATTTTTCCTTCTTCTTTTAGCAGCATTCACATATTATCACGCAGACACAGATCCCTGCAGTTTTTGAAGGGACACGTGCTCTTCCAAGTAGCAGGAAAAATAAAACCATGAATGATGCAGAGCTTAGTCATGAGAAACACAGAATTAAGAAAAAGAAAGCTTTGGGAAGGGGATCAGTTTGTTTGTGCAAACAGCTGAGCAAGGAAATACACCTCTAGATGGACTGTTGGCACCACTTAATGATCCAGAGGCTCGAGATGAAGAGAATATAAGGCTATAAGGACTGGAAAGTAACCAGACTTCTAGTTCTTACAAAGGAAGGATGCTAATTTATTAATAGCACTAAAAATGAAAGACTATGACAAAACCATTCCTCTTGGACCATCACCTCGTGCATTTCATCGCACGTGTATATTTGAAATCAATCTCTTAAATATGTCAGCCCTGTGCCCACTGGAACTCACAGCCCTGTGTAGCTTGGCCAGTCCATCTAACTACTGGATTAAAGGGAAAACCAGACCTGCTGTGGGGTGCAGGAATTATTGGTGATGACACGAATCACACTGGGAGCAAAGTGACAACATAACGCAAAGAGGAAATTCTCTCTGACATGCCCTTTACTTTTTTAATGGCATATCATTCCTGGTCCAAACTATGTAGGGACCTCCAGTGCTATTTGACAGTGCCTGGAGGAGGCAACCTTAAAAATTTGCCAGTTCTGCCTTAGATAAATAGATAAGAGTTTCTCCAGTACCCCTTGAACTTCCTCCTACTTTAGAGTAGTGCTCCTAATCTAAGGCAGAGATATTAAGCTCTCCAGCAACTGGAAAGTTTTAAAGGATCATTGTATGTTTTCCTGCTCAAGTGATAAATCTGGAGGTCAGTTCCTGGCATGGCCAATGGGAGTGTGGATGTGTGCTGCAGAAGACAGGTTTACAGCATTACAACCTGGGAGAAGCAATTATGTGAGCCACTTTGGATGAAATCATAATTAAGCCTTATTGGGGTTTGAATGTTTGGATTTACAATATATTTCACTCGCCGTTTTTCATTTTCATTAACCTCTGGCAGTTTCTGCTTCCAGCTGGGACAAGAAGAAAAGTGGCTTCGCTGCACTATGAATTAAATAGTGGGAAACCCACATACTTTCAGGAGGGCAGTCTGGGAGAAATCTTGTTCTTTAGACACACAGAGCTCTGTTGTATTCCTCAGGCTGAAGAGTATGAGGTAAAAGTTAAATATCTGTGATGCATTGGGGGTTCATTCGAAGCAAAATCCTTTTCCATGGAAAGGAAAGACAACATCTGAGATTCAGTTTCATTTTCCCTGAGGAACACTTGCCTTGAGGCAGGGCACAGCAGAACATACAAAATTCCCATTCGGGGCAAGAATTAGAGAAAAAAGGACCATGTTACCTCAAAAGAGAAGTGTAAAGCACTGGTCTTGACCAGTAGTGATAACATACACCCGTATTGTGTTCTCCAGTTTTTATCCACTGTGCAAGCAGGAGCAGCAAGCTGGATGCAACACGAAGAATCCCTCAGCTCAGTGCCTGCAGGAAAACTGATCCTGCTCACTCTCTCCTTCTTGCTTTTTCACCTGGCTGAGGAGGCAGAAACTCCAAGGTTGGGTTTGCAATGGTGTGACTATGCACTTGTTTGGAATTTTGGCCGATCTGTTAAAAAATAACGTAAATATCAAAGAATGCAAAATATCGTACAGTGGCAACACCCATTACCTCCAGCACTGGCAAGGATTATAATATGTAAACATCTATGTAATACAAAAATTCCATTAATTTAGATAATAAAGATTACTAGACTAACCTAAAACCATACAGGCCCGAAGAGAGCTTGAATGTTTTTTCCATTAGGTCCTGGGAAAAAAAAAGGACTAATCAAAACCAACTTTTAGGTTGAATCACTCAATAGAGATTTGCTTTTTGGGTCACTTTGAGCATGGAAGCTGGATTGTAGCTGCCTTTGTGCCTCTTGGGCAGAATTCATAAAATTAACATGTTATCTCCAGAGGTGATTGAGATGGAATAAAAAGAGTAGAATTTCTTGGAAGAG
The DNA here is from genome assembly GCA_013400515.1 of Erpornis zantholeuca. Lineage (NCBI taxonomy): Eukaryota > Metazoa > Chordata > Aves > Passeriformes > Timaliidae > Erpornis > Erpornis zantholeuca. The sequence goes on along the minus strand of VZTN01025343.1, from coordinate 597,412 downwards.
AAACAGCAAAGTGGTGGAGGTGGAGGATATAAGTGGATGGATACCAGGGACTCAGCCTTCAAAGTGAGGGGTGCCATGACCTCATTTCTCACCCATAATACATGAACAGTTCATCCATGATATTTCCCAGTTTGATGCAACAGCTGTCGACAGGCTATGGACTTCTCCTGGGATTGGGGCTGGGCATAGATCTCACCACTTTTCAGAATCAATATGAAAAGCCAGATTTTAAGACCTAAAACCCATGCAACACAGAAAGGGTGTGGAATTAGTCTTCCATCTCGTGTGTCTGAGTAATTGAAGCAATATACAATGCCTCTGTTTGGTTTGGGTTATCTGCAAGTAGCCCAGCGTGCTGGATTATCCAGAGATATAGTGAGTTATATGTGCTAATAGGGACTTTAAGTAATACGATTTACAAATGGCAAACACCACTCCTTTGGTTTCCCAGCTAAATCCCAGGAAAGCACTTGCTCAGAATTTCACAGAGCAGTCATAACCCCCCCAGCACACTCCTTAGGGAAATAGAATGCCAAACATCACTACAACTCCCTTACCAAAACTGATTTTACTGCTTCAGCCTAATTTTGTAGACAACACCATCAAGCCACATTCAGAACCATTCTTTCATCACAGCCTTTGCATTTCATCAGTCCTTCTCAGCCTTGCACACCTTACAAATAGCAGAACACAAGCAGAGACTGAGAACCACCAGCAGAGCTGGTTTATCTATCAGCCAGCTGGATATCTGGATCAGCCAGGGTGACAAAGCCAGATTAACAGGATTTCTCTAATAAAATCCCAAACCATCAACTTTCGGCTGAGTTTAATCCTAAACCTTATAACCCCACACAGTCATGACAGCATTGGCTGCTTTCTCTTGGAAACAACCCTCTGGGCACTGCTGGAGAGACTTCACCTGAGTCAGGTTGTCTCTAAGCTCAGTGTTTGCATGGAGAGGAGTGGAAATTTTTTTCCTGCAAAGATAATCAAAGGCACAAGCCTCTGCTTAAACTAGGCACCCTGCCTTATTCTCCTGCTACCAAAATCAAGTTTATAGGCATTTTATCTAGGAGTGTATCAGCTATCTTTGCTTGTAACATTAGAAACTGCTATTAAACAGAGTAGGAAGGAGGCAAGTGGAAATAGGGAGAAGGTGGTAGCTCTGACTGACATCTTTACTGGCATGGGACACAGGATCAGTTTATGAAGCTTTTCTAGTGGTGGCCCAAAATCAGTCAAGATTGGCTCCATGATGTCTTGCCAAGAGTACTATAATCCTCCTCTGCAGCCCCTTGGGTGGGAGACAGTGACACGGGAACTTCACAAGAGGTCACCCTCCTGCCTCAGCAGATGTGCATAGGCATGTCCTGACAAGATTTGCACGGGCACAAGTCTCTCCTGAAGCCTGGCTTCTCCCTCTGAAGGTGAAGGAGCATGTCTGATGTGGAGCAGAAAAGTCTGTTTTCTCTTTGGGGTGATCAGTACCTGCATATTACCACTGCACCAACACCATTGTGGTGTCTCCAGATCCTGGAGTTATAGGATGGATGCTTCATTCTGGAGTATCTATATTATTAAAATGACTGCACTTGTACTTTCCATTCAAAGCAGCAGGGATGCTGCTCCCCATGACCATATTGTTTGTGTTTTCTGCAACCTTCAGGCGATAAAAGGAACATAATAATCTGTCTGTTGTCTCCCAGCCAAGCTGTCAGCCCAGCCAGTCCGGCAGCCCAGCAGCCTCAGAGACATTCTCAAACAACTTCCAAGCCATACGTACAAGATACAGGGCACTTTATGAAGCAAAACCAGATAATTTCTCAGTCTAAAGCCACCCGTGAAGTGTCAGTCTACAGGAATCAATTCACACATGTTTTAATCAACTTGTAACTTACACTGGGTATATGGGAATAGTTAAATTTATAGAGCTTGGAGTCTGGCCCATTAAACTCTGTCTATACTGTTTTAACACTTCTGGAAGGCTACATTTAAATTTGCCTCGGGTCATGAGTGAAATGAATACTCCTTCTTCTAGCAAAATACCAAGCACAGACCCTTGAATTCATACTGAAAACACAAGCTTCCCCGTGCTGTCTGCAGGGATGGTGGCACTCTGGAATGACTGTGATGGGCAGGGCAGGGGGGATGCACAGGGATGTGCCAGGCTGAGCCCACAGCTCTGGCTGGAGCTGCTGGTTGTTGTCCTGATGCAGGAGAGAAAACTTTGCCAACCCTACACGAGTAGAAACGTGCCTGGAGATGAGATCCAGCTGTTTGCTGGAGCGATCCCGGCTACCGACAGCCAACCTGGACATTTTGGAAGCATCTGCAGGCTCGCTGTTATCGATGGAGGAGGGGTTTAGAGTGAGTTTTCTCTCGGAGCAGGTTTGCTGATAACATCAGCATCTGCTCGGCAGCAGCATTAGCAGCCCTGCCTATGCAGGTACGGAGGAAACCAGAGACAGGGCTTTTGCCAGTCAGGGCAGGAATGTTTATTTAAATGTAAGGAGAGAACCAGATCTGCAGCTGCTGGATCTGCAACGAGTCTCAGAGGGGCAAAACCTGGCTTGGAAAAAAAACTTTGTGTCCTGTGAAATGGAAAAAAAAAAAAAAAACCAAAAAAACCAAACCAAAACCCCAACCCAAAACCCTCACAGGAATATGCACTGCCCATATTGAAAAGGCATTTTTGGTTTCCAGAAAAGCTGGATACAGCCCACATGGCTCTGCTTGCCCAGTGACAGACAGCCTTACACGCTGAACGCCAACTGGAGAATTTGCAAAAACAATTACTTCAATTATCTCGTTGCCTTGGCAACCGCATAACACACGCTCACGTTTTAATGAGTCACTGCCACTGATGAACCGCGCAGGGCAGGAGCCCTCTCCCAGAGCCCCGCAGCACCCTGGGGAGCCCGAGGGGCACCCCAGGGCCTCCAGCAGCACCTGCCATTTCCACCTCCTTTGTTCTCCCCAATAACTGGGATAAACCACAGTTTTACTGTCTTTAATATAAGGGTATTGGCTCGGAGCAAGCACCCCTGCAACACTGAAAGCCTAACGTGAACTAGTGCAAAATAAAGCAAATGTGAAAAGCATAATTTCAACCTTTCAGGTGCACAGACTGAGTATAAAATCTCCATTAATGAGTTAATTTTGGCTGAGGTGCCAGTGGTGTGAAGCTGGGGTAATGTCACAGACTGACTGCAGGTTTTTTGGGCACACTCAAGGACATCGACTGATGAAGACTTTTCAAAACACTGAGCTGCGCAGCCTACATAGAATAGATTTTGCATGCTGACAAAACCACGTAGAATATGTAACTTTTATCTCTCATTCTATGATACACACATCTATACATGCATCTATGCTTCTAGGCAAAAGTATTCTGAATATATAGGCTGATTTTTATTGCCTTATCTCAGTTCCATAGCAACTGCAAATTACTAGAAAAGAGCAAGAAAAGCGATAAAAGGTCCTGGGAAAGTTTGTATTAAGATGACAAGTAAGGAAAATATTTTATGTATTCAGTGAAGGGAATGAGTAATGGGAAACTTAATAAAATGTATGAAACAAGGCTGGTGTGAGTGAAATAACAATAAACCTGGGGTTCTTATTCATCTCTTTGTGTAGATAGACAAGAAGACAACCTGAAAATAAAAGGAAAACACACAGGTATGAATTTTTGGTGCATAATCCTTTCCTATATGCAGCCTTTGCACTTATTGCTGCAGCACTGTGCCAGACTGTGGTGTTTTAGAAACACCATGCTGTTACTTTACTTGCTGAATCCAAAGTTTGCCCAGGAAACAAACTCTCTTGCACAAGCTGGACATATAGGAAAGGTCAGAAAGGACCTTAACTTCAGGCCAAGTAAATCCCTTTCCAGAGCCTTTTTAGTGTATTTTTTTTTCTTTAAAACTCAACAAACCTCGCTTTTTTTGTAATAACAGAAAAGCAACAGAGAAAAACAAAAGAGATTTTAGTCTAAAGCTTTGGAGCTTGTGAATATTTTGCTTCTGGAAAATTTGGTCTTTTTTGGTTTTCTGTGCACCTCTTCTATTACAGGTATGATCATGGAAACTGTTATTTTTCCCAGTGATGTGGGTTAAAGGCTATTTTGCAGACAAAAACCACCAAAACATTTGTATTGGATACTCAGAAGTGACAAATTCAGCCTGACACACAAACACATGCTGTCCCATGATGCTGAAAGCAGAGGAGCACACAGAGGTGTTCAACAGATAGAAACCTTGAAAACCAACTGCAACGAGGCAGCAGCTACACAGCACAGAAATAACATTTCCCTGTGTAATCACAACAATTTGGTTTTTAATCACAAGCAGATGTGATTCATAATCAGTTTTCTAAAGTCTGTCTAATGAGAGTCCCAGCAGCTCCCAGCTGAAGAATTACTTTAGAGGGCAAGGGAATACCTATAGGTCAGTTTACATACCTTGGCAGCAACGTGCAAGCCAGTGGGGACATCCAGAAGGAAATAAGGTCACAAATTGGCAGGGCAGCAGCTGCACTTACCAGTTTAAACAAGATTCTGTTGCTGAAAATCTACATCTTAAAGGCCAAATCAGCAACTCATAGACCAAACTATGAATCTTCAACTCCAATGTTATTTCCATCTGAATGTATGGACATGAAACCTGGATGCTCCCCAGAGGCGCACAGGCAGGCAGCTTAAAGCTTTGGAAACACACCGGAGTGAATATATGGAGTGGAATGGATTTGTAACCAACGTCAGGAGTTGTGGAGCAGCTCCTCGGTAACTTTGTGCCCCTGGCAAAAAGAAGGGAGGCATTTGGGACAAGTGTCAAGGATGGAGGCCTGCATCTGCCCCATCAGAGAAGGCCAAGGGTAGCCAGGGGAATGGCTGACTGGAGGACTCCAGCAAAAATGCTCCGAGGATGCGGGAGAGAGCATGAGGATGGATGTGTGACGGCACCGTTTTCTCTGGCCAAAACTTGGGAGTGCTGGACAGGGTCTGTCCAGGGTCTCTGTTATGACCCACCTGATTATCTACCCAGCTTTCTCCTGACATGACAAGATGTGATATGACATATACATCTGATACTGGTCCTAATTAATATAAAGTTCCTCTGCTGTTTCCTCCATTCCTGTGTCATTAGAGGAGTGATTTTCAAGCTTTGCAGTTACTGTATAAATGAACAGATTTTTCCTAGATTTTATCCCAAGGACATTTTAGTTAGATTTTAATGCTTTTTTTGGGATGTTGCTTGTGTCTACAAGTTCCTAAGATTGTTAACACTCCGTTGAACTCGTATTGGAATTCCTGAGTTTATAATTGATTACAGCTCAAAAGGAAAGATAATTTCTTTTTTCAGAGTGAAATTTTCTTAACCATGGGAACATTTTTTTAAACTTATACATTCATAAGAAAACTTTTGCCCTATAACCCTTAGGTGCCATGCTGATATCAGTGAAATTATCTCTTTCATTTAAAAAACACACATCAAGAGCAATTCCTGCTCCAGCAGCAGAAAGTGGGGAGTCACCGAGGAAAGTTCAGTGGGAATTCCAGTTTCACAGATTTTGGCAATGCACCTTTCCTGAAGGAATTGAAAGCAGCACTCCTGAGAGTCCATATGCAGCTTCCCACCAAGCTCCAAGCCCTGCCTGGGGCTCCTCCTGCAGCCACACACATCCAGCCTTGCTGGATTTGGGATGGCACAACACAATGCTACAGCCTGCCAGATGGGATGGTGTGGGATCTTGATGGATTTAAGCTGTCATTATCAATCACAGTTAGTGAAAAGGCTGCTTTCCAGGTGGCACAAACAAGGTCTTGGAAATCCTTTCATAGCACCACTTCTTGTGATTGTGGGGAAGTATTTCACTTGCTTTCTGCTCTCCATGTGAGGGTGTTTCAGAAGCTGTGAGCCCTCCACCATACAGGACTGGATGCACAATCAGCAGGAGGGAGCTCATATTCAAGAGAATGGAAAGAAAATGATGAATTACTGGAACAGCACTGGCCACTTCAGTAGGAGCACCAGTCATCTAAGGAAAATATTGACATTTATGGGAATCCACAGACAGAGTTAGGCATAGTTGTGGTTTCTGCTACTGTATCACTTTTCATAATGTTTTATTTCTGTTTACCTTCCAAAACAAACTACTGTAACTAATATGTTTATAATAATTAATGAGGAGACAGCCAAGCTGGAGGAAGGAATGGCCTCAAAATTTTATGTTTTTCCTAGCTGGGAGGCTTAATTGGGCTGGGGACTTCTTTTCTTTCCCTAATCAGATAGAGAAGAAGTGGGGAGGTAGGAATGAGGGCCCTAATTATTGCTGGTGTAACTCTGTGTAAAACAATGTGCTTGCACCAGGGATTCATTTAATGCATTGTCCTTTGCTAATCACTCCATTAGCAGCTAAACAACCACAATTAATATATTTATATGCATGCACGTGTGTATATACATATTGGAGAATGTCACGCATGCCCCCTGGTCACTGCTGGAGTTGGAGGTAGTGCACAGCGCCCCAATTTAGCTGACAATAAATTGTCTTGGGGACAATCTTGGGTTCTCTTCAAGCCCCAGAGCAGCTTTTGTGGTCTGTTGTTGCACCAGGACTGAGAGTGCACAGACCGTGCCTGGGAGGAACAGGGAGAGAGCTTTCTCAGGGAAAAGTCTGTGGCTGTTTTGCAACCAAAACCAGTCCCAAACCTGAGGAGTCCCACTGCTGGAGGAAGATGATGGCACCAAGCTCTGGGTAGACACTGCTGGGTTTGTGGTTTTGTGAGATGGACTCGGGCTGATGGCCCATAGCAGTCTGATCCCTTAATCTCACTCAGGAAAATGTATTCTTTGCACATTCCCTTAATTACTCATCAGGGAAGGAAGGCCTTCAAAAGGAAGGAGTTCAGAATGTGGCAGAATTCAGTTTGTTATACTGCCTTCGGTCCTTCTGCTCTGGGAGAAAACAGAGCTGCCTTTCCTGGTCTGCCGGCGATGAAGGTTCCTCAGGTTTGCCCATGCGATGCTCACATATCCAGCAATGGTAAGCATCTTTTGGCCTCTCATCAGAGGCTCCCACAGCCTTCCATCTGCCCAGCTGACCACTTCTGTGGCCAGACTGGAGAGGTAATTTCTTAAAGATAGCCATGACATGGATCTGCCTGTTATGCCTTACGGATCAAAAAGTGCTCAGGAGAAGATATTGTAAAGCCAAGATGCTCGCATCCCTTCTTCCACCAGAGAGCTCTGCCCTTAAAGCAGCTAGAAATCTACTTTTTGGCACTTGTCAATCATGTGTGTCAGCTGGTTCCTTAAAAGTATTGCTTTTGTTTCCAAAAGAGTGGCCAAATTAGTAAATTAATAAAGCCAGTCAAGCCCAAAATAGTGGGAAGTTCCTTAACTGAAGATTGAAAGGTCTAAACCAAACCTGGCACTCACATCAAACACTTTTTATTGCTAAAAGAGTTTCACAGGCATGCAAATCCTGCAAGCCAGGCAGCAGAAATACACTTCTTCTTGACTTTGCTTCTTTCAAATTTTAAATTACAGTGTGTGTACAAAAGATTCCTTCAAATTCTGTACAAAACACGAGAGAAAATACTGACCTTGAAAATGCAACTCCATCTCACTACAGTAAATATATTCTCTTCTACAGCATAACAGCTCTTGTCTGAATTTGTCATTTGAAAACCACCTTGCAGTATTGAGAAATACTACATTTTCCATTTCCTTCTAAACAAACGCTCCTGCTATCTGCAGATCCTGAGTGCTTCACGTAATGGTTACAGTTCAAACTCCAGTGACATCATAGGGACTGGAATCAGTCTTTCACTCTAATAAACAGGCAAAAGTGGCAGCTAAAACATTAAATAACAACTTAATATCTCTGTGATAGTACAACCTACGAAGAGTCATGATAGAGCTTTAAATAAAAAGATTTTACACCATTTAACAGCAAACCTGCAATGATAAAATGTGGCAATAGGAGGGCTCTCTAACTGAAAAGGGATTCAAATAAAATATTGATAAACAGTGCATATCCATACATTCTCCTAATTCCAGCTGGAGTTGTGTTTGTATGGCTAATGCTGGGAGGAGTTACTGGTTAAAAATGCTGAATTTATTTAGCTGTCCTCTTCTGAGGACAGGAGTCTCTGAATCTGGAAAATATTTAGGTTTCACAAAAGGATATGATCAAACATTCCTGACGAGGCCTCCATGCCCCTACTCGATCGGAATTTTTGAGCAGTGTGTTGCAAGCTGCTGAGCTCTCTGAGCAAGGCTTTGGGAGAGTGGTGCAGCCTCAGACTCTCAGCTTTCCCTCTTTTTTGGTATGTGGTGTGTTCTCCACCATCCTGCTGAAGGCACAGCAGCAGAGACCTCTCTCTGCTCCATGGAAACCCTTGAGGCACCACCCCTGGAAAATCACTAGCTGACAGATATTGGGAGAACCTGTTCCTTATATCTATTTTATCTGTTTCTGAAACTTCCTCAGCTACCTTTTCTTTTCTTTTTTTTGTTTTCTCTTTGCAGGGTTTATCCCACGACCAATTTTAAATATTAATGGTCTGTATTTTAGAAAATGATCTCGCTGGTTATTTATGCCCTATATCTCTATTTCAGTTATGCATTCAGCAGCTGGAGTCCATATGGAAATGTTGGCCATTTTAATTGAGTGAAGACCTCTGCAGATAAGGGATAGGAAATCTGATAATTTTTTTCCTATTTGGTTCTTAAACATATGCCATTAAAGAGAAGTATGTATGAAACAGGATATTTTCCCTAGTGTTATGATTTACTATTATCAATTTCAACATGCAACATGGTCCTGGAGTAGGAAGCAAACAACGAAATATTTTATTTTAGAACTGTGAGGAGGAATTAATGGGATTGAACATTTCACTACCAGTTTGAAGGACCTCGACCTTGAGCAAGACCCCCTTCCTGTAGGAGCATCTTTTTCACTTTCCTACCTCCCTCAGGATCATTTCTGCCTGGGAACCAGCTCCACTTTCCTATCCTGACACCGGACTCAGGTTATAAATAAGCAAAGATATATTGAGCACTTTATTTGGGATGCACAGAACGGCAGCTCAGTTGCACCTACAACCCACAGGATTTTGCAGAGGTCCAGCAGACACCCAGAGGGCCCATCTGCCTTCCCAGCAAGTGGCCTGCTGGAAACACAGTGACTCCTGCTCAGCCCTGCTCTCTACTCAAAAGCGGAGTCATTTTGTCACAGAGCTACAATATCTTTTTCCAAATAAATACCCAGGCTCTCCTTATAATCTTCAAAACCAGCCTCAGGCAGCTCTATCAGGACCACAGGGTGCTGTGCTTCCCTCAGGTTTAGTCAGCAGAAGATGGTGAGAAGTGAAGCAGACCTTGTTAGATATCGTTTTCACCTCAGGAATGCAAATGAATTTCAGTTTCCAGCCAAGTATCAAACATCTGTATGTTTTCCTTCCTTGAGAAGCTGATAAAATAAAGCCAGCATTAAAAGCAAGGAGAAAATGAGCCTGATAGACTCATTTTGATCTGGGCATCCTTTCCTGGTTTGCTCTTTGCCAAGGCATGATTGCAAACACAATTCCTTATACCTTTGAATAAACACCACAGAGCTGTTCCAACACCTACAACCAGCTAAGAAAACGTGGGGTGCTGTATGTGATGAAGTTGATACCTGTGCATGAGAGAATCAGGAGAAAATGGCACTTCTGGAAGTCCAAGGTAGCGATGAACCTGACAGGAAAATCAATTACAGAGCTACAGTGAGGCAGTGGAAAGAGAATGATGGAGAACTCAAAAATTAAATAGGTACATATATATATATATCTTCTAGAATTTCAATTGAATAACTCTCTTGCACCTGCCATGCTACACAGAAGAATGGCTTGTGGAAAAAAAAAAAAAAGAAATATAAAAGCCATAACCCACCTTTACCGAAACTTTTGAGGGCAGATGGAAAATCCATGTAATAGTAAAGAACGTAACTGCTCTGCTGGTGTGCAAATGCAAAGAAAGTAAGGCTGCTCACCAGTCTTATTGAACTTAAAAGAAGCAATGGTTTCAGGACAGTTTACCACAAACAGCTGCAGGAAGTTGCCAAGAGAAAGTTAAAAGTGTCACAAATCCTACACTTTCACAACCGCAAGATTTTCAGACAAATAAGACTGAGGGAGCTGAATTCACACAGCACTTATTTTTCAGCTGCAAATTCTTACACAAAAGTGTGGTTTGCTTTCAGTAATGCAGAAACTGATCTGCATAGACAGCGTAATATTTTCATATTAAACTCTGGTGGCAAAGTCTTCTTGGACAACCAACTTCTCTCTGCAAATAAATGTCCACCCATCCTTTATTTCAGGTGAAGTAGAAACCTGGGGAGTTTCAAAAGAGAGTTTTTCCACTTTCCATTATGAATATTGTCTGAGCTGATATTTGTGATACACTGTATAACATAAGTCTAACTGAATTGTACATAGGGCAAAAATTAATTACTGGAAATGAGTGGGCATTGGTATTTTTATACATATTGAAGAGGAAGAGGAAAGTCTGGGTACAAAAAAAGGAGAATATTGCACCATCAGGAAATATTTTGCTTATAGAGACAATTAGATGTTTTCACAGCCCGAGGACATGCCAGAGTGGGAGTGTTTCCTACAACATGGTTTGTCCAACTGATTTGCCAGGGGGCCAAGTGGCAACATTTTCTACTTGATCTCCTTAGCATGTTATTCCAGAGCTTCTTTATTTTCAGCATTTGAAGGTTGTCCCCAGAAGCCCAGGCACATGTTACCTCATATTCATTTCTTCATAACATTCCCCCAGACCTTGAAGGAGGAATCCCAATGCCCAATCTAAACAACACTGGAGTCAGAAAGAGAAGGGAGCCAATGTCAAAGTGCTTTGAAGCAAGAGAAGCAGATGATATCCTGGATATCTTTAGTAAAAACCAAGCTGTGTTCAGTTTGGCTTGCAAAAATCATCATTGCTGCATTCCATGCAGCTACAGACATGGCACCAGAATGCCCCCAAGGAATCAGGAGCCGAGCAGGGGATGCAGGTCATGGAGGAGAACAGCCACAGGGAGCGCTCGAGGGGTGCTGCCCATCTTCATCCAGCAGTAAATCTGGAGAGGGAAGTGCTCTCAACTCATTTTCTCACGTGTGTGGAACATCTGGCAAACTCTGTCACATCACCCATACACCCTCCTGATTCACTGGTTTTAATTTTTCTTTATTTCATGGGCAGTTTTGAGGTATGAATTTCTCAGAGTTGAAATAATATTAAAAGAAAGATCCTTCTTTGCAAGGGAATTTTATCTCTAAACTGAGTTTGGACTTAATGATGTTTGCAGGTCTGTTTTGTTCATTTTCCCTGTACGTTTCAGCACTCCAGCCTTCTCTGTGAGAATACTCATGGAAAGTGAATCTGAGGCAATAGCTCACTTTGGATTTTACAGCTGAATGTCGAGCTTGCCCTTTGCAAATCTCATTATAGCAATTAGCCAGATAGATGATGGACGAAGCAAAGTATCCTGTGAGGGAAAACCTGGGCCTGGTGAAATTCAGGAGAGTTTTGCCAGTGCTGGATTTCAGCCTGTGTTTGTAATGTGGCAAAAAAGGCAGCTGCAATTTTCAAGTATTCATGATTAGTGACAAGATTTTTTCCCCTCCAAAGAAATTAAAGTAGTCAAATGGTGGATGCATTCAACTCAAATTGCAGACAGGAAAAAAGCAGTAGTCATTTATTGTAGTGTGAGCTATTGGCTCAGCCTAAAATTCCAAACCAGAACAATTTTGCTAAACTTACAAAAATTTGACTGAATAAAATCTATTCCAAAGCATTGTATAATTCTACCATTTTCTCCTTCTAGATCAGTCTTAATCTTGTGTTAACCTTAGAGCAAATCCTGAGATTATTTTACCCTAAATACTGACACAGATTTTTGCTGTTAAAAACCCTTTTCCTGTACAGTGTTTTTTAAATCTAGACCATTTTCTTTGTGTAATCAGTGGATTAAACACAAATAATGCAGAACTTTAAGAAAATACTTGGCCTTTTAGTCACTGGTGACTTGTTTGGATGAGATAACACACTGGAGGGCTGACAGTTTTCTCAGTTTGCCAGCGTGCAAAGTAGTGTGTGCTGTCTGAAAGCAGCAAAGCCTTGAGACAATTTACCTCACTCCTAAATCACTCTGTGTCTGTGCACTCATTAATGCCAACCTTCCTCTCTATTCTGGAAAGTGACTGCCCCGATAAATTTGGGGAGCACATAATTCTTAACCCTGCCTCAAGGCCTTCAAGAACAGGAAGAAACAGAACAGTGGGTATGGACTGTGAAATGACAGATCAGATCAGGCTTTTCAGTTTGTTTCCCTCCCCCAAGGTGAGTTTGTACGACAGGAAAAATGGTGGCATGCAGGAAGGGAGTTTAGAAGGAGCTGGAGCAGCACATGGGGTTCGAGGTTTCACATCCCAGTGCTGCCTTCTAGAGCAGAAAAATAAGATGGGCAACCTCGCTGCCTAACACAGAAGTGCAGTGTCTCATTTTATAATCTCTTCACTTTATTGGCTCTAGGGAGAAAGGGAATTATTCAGAGAGGAATTGTGTAAGTGCTGTCTTTGTCAAACATGTGCAAAATGAGAAATAAACATTTAAAACAGCTGAAGGGCAAAGAAGGCACTGCCAAAAAAATGCTTGTTGAAAAGAAGAAAATTAAATTTAAACCGAGTGCTACTAGTATTGCAAAAGAACAAGAAACAGAACCTTCTTCTATACACAGCACAGGAGCCACAATGGAAAACCCGGGAGGGGAAGGGAGGGAAGGTGCCAGCACCAACACAGGAGCGTCACAGCAGAGCCGCAGTGGGAGCAGGGGTGTGGGCAGCCAAGCACGAGCCAGGCCTGACTTGGGTAAGCTCTGTGACATCGTCTGTTCCCACTGCCAACCTGGTGGGACAGCCCTACTGCTGGCACCTGCTGGGAGCTGCCTGCTGGGGTGCCTTGTTACACCCACGTGCCAGGCACCCTCCCTCTGTTGCACCCTGAAAGTCAACATGCACAGACAAACTCTGCACCAAAGAGAGCACGAGGAGAGCAGGACTGAGGGATACTGAGGAGCAGGAGGACCCTCTGCTCTCTCCTGGAGCTGGTGCAGCTCCATGGTAAAGAGCAAGCAGCCTCCAGCCGCCAGGAGCTCCTCTCAGGAGGGGACATCTGCACTTGCCTTACAGCCTAGAGTTTGCTCATCCCATCTGAGCTTTGTCCTCCTGTCCTACTCACAGGGATAAAGAACAGCCAGGACGTAGCTTGGCCCCACCGCTCCCTCTTTGTTATGATTACGAAATATCATCATATCTTGGTCAGCTGAAGGAACAGGGTGTTTAATTCCTCTCTCTCATTCTTTATGGACATGGGCCTGAGCCACGACGTTTGGATCCAGCCCCTGCATTAAGCATTTTCAGAGCTGCGGGTTGTTTGGACGTGGCCATCCAACTCAGCGCTCTCTCCCCCCACGCCTCACCCTGGCTGCTGCCAGACACGTTTTGGATTTTGCAAAATCCCTGGAAATGGATAGAGGAAAGGAAAGGCAAAGCTCGAAAAAGGCAGGAAAATCTAAGGAATGGACCATGGGGAAAAAGGCAAGGAAAAGGGTGTTTTGTAGTTGGTGCTGCGACAATTGTTGGAGAGCACACTAGATCTGCCACAAGAGAGATCCCAGGAGATTTATTCCTGAGACATTCCAGGGACTAGGCCTAGAGAAAAGCTTCTGGTCCACTGTAGCGTATCAGAGCTGCAAGGTGAAGATAAGAACCAGATTGCATCAGGCACCAGCTGCAACCCAAAACACGCTACAAACATATTCATGTGAATAAAATAAATCTGTAGAGTTTCAAAGTCATTATATGACAAAGTGGAGATTTAAATGAAGGGATCCTTCAGGATAATATCAGATAGGAGGTGGGAGCAGGCTGGTTTTAGGGAACCCTCTCTTTTCACAACCCTAACTTTGTAAACAGCCCTTTAAACTCCACATCCAGTAGTAAACTGAGCTGTCCAAGCTTTGCCCCTTCACATATGTATGTCATATAATCAGGAAATGGAAATTATACAATCTGCCTCTGGCTTCTGTAGCTAAGCAAAACACTGCCCAGGCTTACTGCAACAAACTAGAATTCCTTAGTAACCTGGAATGCAAATTAAATGAGACAGCTTCCCCTTTCTGATGATAGATGTCTTGTGTGAAGAAGAAAACCCTAACATCTGGGCACAGGATTATGTGTGAATTCCTCTCTTAGCTGCACTGAAGTGTGTTTTAAGATGGTTCCAGTATCCCATTCAGACCCTTATATCCAAAACAAACTCATATTTTTCCCCCACAGAAGTGAGTAGATATATTACTATCCAGAGGCTAGTAAATCCATACAAATTTATTACTCTGTTCTAATTAAGTTTATTTGTTGATTTATCCATTTCACCTCTCTAAAGAAAACAGAGCTAAGAGCTCTTCAAAAGCTGTGTGGTGACAGAGTCACCATCCTGTTTTTATGTTTGTGGGCAATAAGTCAGCCCTGCCTCATCCCAACAGCAGAAGCATCACACAGACTCACGTGCTTGGTCTGCAGAAGCAAAATGAACATATTTTAATTAATCTTCTGAGCTCCATGACTTTACTTGGGCTATGGGAGCGAAAGAGGGGAGATGGGGGTGTGCATGGTCTGCAGCACCCTGGCTCCCACCCTGCAATCTTCTCCCAGCTTTGGGAAAAGAGGCTGCTGAGCTTCATCCAGGGCTCTCACCGGTGTCACTCAGGGGGGGTCAGGCGACAGGGTGTGATCCCAGCTGTCTCCTTCCTTCCTCCCCTGTCCTCTGCAGGGACGAAGGACCTGATGTAAATCCACTGACATTAACAGGAGCCTGATCAAAGGGGCCTGGGTTAGACCCCAGGGGCAGTGCCTTTAAGAACTGTTTATGCCAAATCGATGTGATTTCAAGGAAGTGCCCCGGCTTTAAAATTAAACATAATCTAATTTTAAATATCAGGTGGGGTAATCTTCTATTTAGGTAGGTCCTGATCCAGGAAATCACCGTGTACTTATTTAACTTTAAGCATCTCATTAAGTTCTGTGCTGTCCAGGTGAGACCTGAGCACAAGTTCACACGTCTTTGGTTTAAGTACATAATTAAAGGTAAGCATGTGGCTAAGTGCTCTGCTGAATGGGGATGGAATTACTTGCGTGCTCAGATGCTGGGCTGAACCACAGAAACAGGGGCTGCTTTGTACTTGCTGAGTGGAGAGAACGGGGAGCCTCTGCTGAAGACCGAAGGGCAGAGAATTTAGCAAGGCACTGAATAAGCTTGAGGAGTGGATAATTCACAGGGAAAGCAGCAGGACTTCGAGACCTCCTGCAGAAATATTGGCAGGAACAGGGAAATCTGCGTGTGCCTGGTCAGTCTTTGGTAATTCTGCAGTCTTTCCTCTATCTGGCTTTTCCTGCATCTCACAGAGTGGTTTCAGTTAGGGGTCATCTAGTCCAACTCCCTGCCCAAGCAGAGCCCCTAGAGCATGTTACTTAAGGATTGTGTCCAGATTGCTTTTGAATATCTCCAGTGAGGGAGACTCCACACCCTCTCCGGGCAATCTGTTCCAATATTTCTTCTGCATGCACGGTAAAGAAATTCTTCTTCATGTTCAGGTGGAACTTCCCGTGCATTAGTTTCTTCCCATTGCCTCTTGTCCTCTTGCCCTCCACCACTAAGCAGAGCCTGGCTTACTTTATGGCACCCTCCCTTCAGATTCTTAGATACATTGGTAAGGTCCTCTCTCAGTGTTCTCCAGGATAACTCCGTTACTTTTCTAGAGGGGTCTTGCAGGTATGCTTGGGAAAAGGGAATGTGACAACAAAAGAAGATGAAAAATCATCTAAAGGTCGTTTTTAGGAGCTTGCAGGCTGTTAAATGTTGCATTCTTGCTGTAAGGAGCGCAGAAAGGAGAGACCTTACTGTTCTTCCCTTCACAGCCCGAATTGGAAGCCTCTTAGATAAAGAGCCTCGCATTTGGGTGACACTACATAGGAGCTAAAAGGGAAAGCAAGCAGGATATTTTCCCAACCCAGCGGGCTGTGGAGCGGTGCTGCCGGGATGTGGATGCATGAATGGATGGATGGATGCATGGATGGGGCGCTGGTGCCACCTGCTGACCCACTTCCCGCCTGGACATATAGGTCCCACAAATGCAGCTTTCCCTGCCTTCTCACCAGCTCCATCCTTCTGCTGGCTTAAAGTCTCCCGGAGCAGAAACATCTCCTTTTGCATTTCTGGTGTGAAATACTCCACTCGATCTACACATCTTTGTAACCAAACGATGCTCAAAGCCAGGCTAACCAGGATATTGATATTCCTGGGCTACATGCCACAACGAGTATTTTGTTTAACTGCACCTTTGTTTATCCCAAAACATCCTGAGCCTTGAAAAAACAACCCCCTCCTGCGGTTTTTAAAATCTAAGGAAAAAACCTGGCAGTGTTGGTTAATTTTCCCTCCGCAGAAAATTACCTGCTCACGTTGATACTCTGTCCTTCCCCAGAAAAATACATCATTACCTTCGCAAAGCCAAACTGGCTGATTTTTGGGGACATGTGGTGCCCAGTAACCCCTTTGTCACCCCCAGAGCGGGCTGAGGGCACAGTACCAATCCTGTCAGATTGACAGGAGCTCCCTGACTTGAGACAGCAGCTCCCCATCCCAAATGAGGGGAAGGAAGAAAGAGGGAGGGAGAACAACCTGGCACTGCACATTACGCTGTGTCAACGAGCGCTAGAGATCCAGACTTTTGGACAAAATGCACATTCAGAACATTTAGTGCAGCGCAGCAGGCGTATACCAACAGGGCAGGACTGCACACAGAGGGCGCCCAGCCCCAGTCTGACACCCAGCTTAGTGTCCTGAGGCACTTCCCTTCCAACGCCGTGCACTCGGATTTATTAGACAGCTTCATGGACTGATACTTCCTCACATTTTGCTAGTTTGATTAATTCGGCTGGCACCTCTGATCTTGCCTCCACTACCAACATTTTCTCTTGAATGGGATGGCTCTGTAGTCTCACCATTCATGTGTTCGAGTCAGGTTTTACATCAAAGATGTCCTGGGTTTTATACTGTCAGAAGCAATTTTGTCCCAGAAGAATGAAGATGGTGACTATCCCAGGAGGAAAGCTGTCAACTCAGCTCTCTGTAGAAAAACTGCTGTCTACAAAAGCTTATATTGGACACCCTCTGGCAGACTGCCCTCTTCAAAAANCGGAAAAAACACCCCATAAAAAAAAAAAAAAAAAAAAAAAAAAAAAAAAAAAAAGTCCACTGTTACCTACATGAAAGACTTTTTCTAAGAGGGTTTGTGAGTTTGCTGACTTGGTTCGTACAATGAATTCAAATGAGAAGAAAGAGAATTATGTCTTTCTTTTATAAGCACTCATTTTTTCAGGGCAATGCAGAGAAGAGTGATAAAGGGGAGCATGAAGAAGGCATGTCGATGATGTTCTGTCTCTCAATTAGATCCAAAATTCTGCTGGATCGCGCATTTATCAAGGAATGGTTGAGCCTCGGTTCAGGATCTCTGCAAACCTCTAACACTGCTCCAGACACAGGGGATCTGCAGACCTTTGCTCGTTTAGGCATGCTTGGTCTGAAACACACCACTGTGCTCTGCAAGCTGCTTAAGCACCAGCACACAACAAATTTTGTACAAAGAGTTGTCTTGCAGCCGTCCCAACGGGACAGGAAGGACCTCTCGCAGCAGCTGCTTCTCACACAGTTCAAAGCCTGGGGTGCTTCACCACATTATAAATGAGCTTTGTGTCCAGCTGAGCCAGGGTGGCCATCCAGGGATCTGAACGCCAATGGAATTTCTTCTGGTCCAAGGATCATTTCCTTTTTTTCTTTTGTTTTCTGAAAGCACCCCAGAAGAAATGACTGCCAATGAGCAAACTGGCATAACCATACTGACATGAAATCTAGGAACTGAACGAGGTGCAAAACTCCACCAAAATAAGACAGAAGGACAAAGATTTTGCTTTAATGAAGCGCTTGAACAAAACCCTAATACCCACTGGTTTCAAGATAACCCCAGTATAAACTTATAACACAATACATGCTTAAGTGATTTATTAATTCAAGGCTTGGTTACACAAAATAACAGATAAAAAAAACCCCCCAAAATATGTAAAGAAAGAAGAAATCTGAGTGCCAAAGTGGAAAGAAAATTTTACAGTGTGAAAAATAGAGGTTGTCATTCTGTTCAGAAACACAGGTTTCACTCTTTAAATTTTTGCCTTCCGGGCTTAATCTAATAAGGTGGTATTTTGTATAACTTCAAAAAACACCCCCCCCAAAAAAGTTTAAAACAGTGACAGGATGGGGTACATTTCTATTACTGGAAATGGAATTTTAAGCACAGAGTTTATCTTGTCAGTTTGGCTCAGCAGTGATGTGAGCTTGCAAGGGGTGAAGTGGATCACTAATTGCCAGGGAGCATGACAACGAGCCGATAAGCACGGGAGCTCAGAGCCTTTCAGATGAGAGATGTTCCAGGAAAGGGGGGACTGTTTGAACAGGTACTCATCCGCTTGGAATTGGCTTCTCCCTCAGCTCAACGGTGTTTGCCTCACTTTTGTTCTCTGATCCCCAAAAAAGAGCACACTGGCAGTTGCTTGGGCCAAATCAGGGAGACAGGTATATACCTGCACTCTTTGCTGACAATGCCAGCTCCACCCTGCAAATCTTGCAGCTCTGTTTATGCTACATTTTTCCATGGCTCCAGACAGCCACAATTTTAATTGGACTGGCTGATTGTTTTTTTAACCCTTTTTTATTTATTTTGTTTCATTTTTATGGTGCTAATCTTGGCACTGGAGGACTCCCCTAATTCAAATTACAATATCAAAATACACATCAGGTAATATAACAAATGGCCATTCACCTAAAATTAGGCAACCTACCATAAACAGTAAGCCAAATTAAACCCACGCTTCTCCTTTCTTCCTTTTGGCCTGAGCTGCTCCCCAAACATCTAAGGAAGAGGGAAGGCTCGGAGATGCAGGAAGGTGAGAGGGGGAAGTACCAACCCCGCCCTGGGCTTTCAAGCCCTGCAATGCATTTTCCTCCTTGCAAATGGAGTGCAACGGAGGAAAAATAAACCCCAAACTTTGGCCATCTGTGAAAAGGAAATCCCAAAAGTGGGAAGGGACAATTTAGATGCAAGTTTTTCCTTCTGAAGTGTTGCCATCACTGTCAGGAGGAAAAGAAAAGGAAAGGCGTAAAGGACTTGGCCCCATTTTGGGTGCTTTGTTCTGTTTATGATGCCTCCTGGACCTTCCTCCACACCCCTCCAGTCCTCAACTATTAGAAACAGCAGCAGCAGAGGGAAAAATAAAGGATTTCAGGAGCACATGAAAACCCTAACTCCCTCAGGAGAGAGGCTGGGTCTTAAATTGTGTTGGAAGGTACCCTCAGGATGGGCTGGTCTAGCTAAAGGGAGCCAGGGCATGTCAGCATCAGGCTGAGTAGAGGTGTTTTGCTTCCAGGTTTAGGCAAAAAGTTTCCCCTCATTCCCATTTGGCCAGGTGGTTATTTATGAATTAGCAAGCTGTCTTTATGGCACACTACATCTCCTAAATTCCCCCGGATGCCAGTGGACTGCTCCATAAAATGGTTACAGATGCTACCGACCATCGGAAGAGGTTTCCAAACAGTCTGAACTCTGGCTATCCCTAAAGTAACCAAAATAACCGAGTTTTGTGGAAGTTCTCATAGTTTTGGCCCTTGCCTCAGCAGGGCAAATTACTGCTGGCCAATATAAGACACCAAGTACTGTATTTCTCATCCTGCCTGGATGGTTTGAAGGGGGGAAAAAAAAAGTGCAAAATAATGTGCCAGACGAAACTTTAAAAGCATTTTTGTTTAAGGTAATTATGATCTCTATTTATGCCTATTAAATTACAAAGATTAATATTAAAGAACACGCAAAAACTGCCCGAAGGCAGCACCTGAACTGTGTACGCTTAACACCCGCACTCTTTCTAAAGGAGCTGCTCAGTCATCTCCTCAGAGCTGCCTGGATAATTGCAAGTTTTTTTGTCTAGAGGAGTTCATTTGAAATGGAAGAAAGCAGGCATTTCCTCTTCCTCAGCCTGGGAATGCTGGGTGGACTTTGATCCCTTGTTTACACGTACCTCTGATAATGCCTTGCAGCACGGTGGGATTTTGTTCACCTAAGTACAGTGAGGTGTTTGCTGAAGCCGCAGCCGGGCCAGCTTTTCCATCAAAAAATGGCACAAATGGAATTGCCTGAGCTTTCCTGAGTCGCCAATAACTCTAGATAAACTAAAGTGTATTTTAGTGTTTCTATTATTTGGGCACACGTGTTATAAATCTTGTGGGAGCAGCAGTAGCAATGACATATACCTTCATAATTTTGGTTTCAAAGTTCCTCAAAAGTTTGTGATGAGATTCCTCAGAGTTTCAGCTCAGAAATCCTACTGTGAAGTGAGTATTCAGAAGACCTCTAGAATTGTAGGCAAAGATAATCTTACCCTTAAGTTGCAAGGAAATATTAGAAAATAAATTATATGATATGTTGGTAGCTGTTTGGTCTGTAAGACAGACAGCAAAAACTCCATTTTAACATGCTCTGAACCTCCCAGTCCTGACCCCAGGAAAAACTATTAATTTTTTCTATTTTACAGAAACTGCCAGCATGGTGTAAATTTTTGAGGACTAATACTGATTTTTTGAGTGTTACTAGCAGTTTCTTCAAGGCAAAATTAGAAGAAAAAGGAGAAACCAAGAGAGAAACATGGCATCTCCTGTCCCTTGAGCTGGAGCTTGAGCTGGAAACCTCAGTTATGAAAACAGGATGGATAATAAAAAGCTCTGTCCAAGTCTCATGTGGACTAACATGATTAAAAACATAGCACATCACTCAGCACGTTCCTCTGGTTCCTTCCTAATGAAGCACAACCACATACCCAGCTCCAACGGGGCTCTATTAAATGCCAGAACCTCACGTCACAGTGGTGCAACTACTGCTTTAATCTGCCCAGGGTTCCCTCCTGTGGAGCTACTCACACTTGGCAACTACAGGCACAGGAGGAACAGCCAGGTTCCCCACACCTTCCTGGGAGTGTGGCACAGACACCCAGAGGGTTTTTGGGTGCTGCAAGGGATGGTGGCAAGGCTCATACTTAGAGGAACAAAGATGTGCAGAAGTGCCTGCGAATCCTTGGGGCATCCCAAGAGCTTCCCACGCAGAAACGACCAGGGCCTCTCCTCAGCAACTTGACAGAGCAATGCTTACATGGCCAGTGAGGTCCCATCCGAATGCAGAGCCTCCAAGCTTCAAATAAATTACCAGAAAGAAGAAAATAAATTGTTTTCACGTTTATTTTCGGGTTTATTGTTTGGGGCTCCTGTATTGTTTCTGTCACGAAGAGCTCTCTTCCCACAACATTTCAATCAACACTTTACCAGAGACACAAACTGCTCCTTCCTCATACACACCCCTTCCTTAGGATTTCTACCTGTAGGTAGTTAAAAAAAAACCCCAACAACCCCAAGCCTCTTCAAGTGCTTTTTTCAAGGCTGTCATCTGTTTGCAGTATTTCTTCCTCCCAGATGACCAGGTAGAAATTACAGGCCCCCAATGGCAGGTGACGCCTTCAGCCCCTCTGAGAGGGAAGGTGTGTAACCTTCTTTTCAAGCACCCCCCTGTCCCCTTCCCGCCCTCTCCCCGAGGCTCATTCCAGCTCGTTCACAAATCAGAGGTAACTGGCAGCAGCAAATCATGTGCCATAAATCACTCGGGAGGTGTTGGAGCGGGGAAGGCGAGGCCGCGCCGCCGCCGTGTGAACCGGGGGTCACTGCCATGCTCCTCAGCGCCCACATACAGGCCCCGGTCCTCCCTCGTGCTCGGGACCACGTTTAACACAGAACCCACCCTGGCCACGAGAGCAACCTGCGAGTTCAGAATTAAGTCTGAAAGGTCAAATTTAGGGGGGCCTAACAGCGCCACTTTTAAGAATTAAATCTTGACTTGATCCTCTCTGATGCTTGTCTTCTCAAAAGAAGGACACTTACTGTGTTTCAGAGCAGATTTTGACACCTCTAAGAATTAAATCTTGACTTATTCCTCCAGTGCTCATCTTCTCAAAATAAGGCCACTGATTAGTGCACTTCAGAGCAGATGTTGACAACTGTGTGTGTTGGTTTGTAACTCCAGATGAGGGAGGGAACCGCACCATTCTGTGTTACTCTGACAATTTTGTTACACAATGGTTAAAACAGAGCACACAGGTAGTTTTAATACCACCTGCCATGCTGAAATTAATGGGAACTATGATTATAAACCCACAGAGACATGAAAAACAGTGCTCAACCAATAAATTAAAACAATGTGTTAGGTGAGAAAAATCTCCAAAGCACTGTGAGCAGGCTGGAGCCCTTCAGTGAAATGATCTGCTTCAATGATTAAATTACCAAAAATGGGGTGGGGGTAAAAGATGAATGCCTTCAGACCATTTTTAACATCAAAAGGTTTTCATTTTGCCAGAAGAGAACCCTCAGCACCTGCAGAATGGCGTCAAAACAAATTAAGTGGTTGCCACCACGCTGCCATTAACCAAATTCTAGACATTTATAATGTATAGAAACTCGACTGACCAATTTTTTTTTTGAGTAATTACTTTCTCCACTCTGTGTGCCTGCCTAAGTACTTCACTTTAATAAACGACAGCTTCTGCTCAGAATATCCCAAAAGGTGCGTGGGTAGAGGTGTCGGAGTGCAAGTATGGAGGTTATTTTTCTCCCAGGTCTTTCAAATTGTGTTAAAAGCTTAGAGAGGGAAGGAATACCATCCTGAATAGCCCAACCTCTCCTCTGCATGGGTTTGGCTCTTGAAATAACTTTGAAAGTTGAAAGTAACACAAAATTCTACTGAATGATATGAAAAAGATGAAGGTTTTAGATGGCCATGGTATCAGGAAAAGAAAAAGGGATTTAATCAAGAAAGGAAAACAAAATCAAGAAAACAAAATCAAGAACTCCCAAAAATACAGAAAGCTTGGATTATTTTGTTGTGTTATTTCCTACTCTAACCTGTGCAACTTGGTTTTAGGATTTCATATAATTTCCAGAGGATGTTTAACCTCTGAAAACTACTCTGGTGTAATCCACACTTCCAAAAAAGATACATATTTGCTTGTTATAGGACCATGCAATATTATTTAAACTGAAGATAATTTCCCAAGTCCTTCACCATAAATTAAAATTATTAATGAACTTAGCACGTTCACATCTCCTTCAAAAGTTCTCTACATGACTAATTAATGAAGCTGGGAGGAAATATTTTAAACAACTTCGTCAGGATTAAAACAAATCACAGAGACATTAGATAAAGGCTATTTTTCTTTTGACAGTGTCAGAATGACTTCATCCTGCCTGGCTGGGGTGAGTGTTCCAGCAAAACTCCCTCTTAAAATGAGGAACTCACCCTCAATGAGGCTGATTTTGGTTCCAGTGCCGTGGCCATGTGAATATTTTCTTTTTTTATTATTTCTATTTCTGCTTTAGGTCAAGATCAGGTGTCACAATTGTACAATACCAGTGAGAAGGTGTTGTATCAGTGTAACCAATGCAAGGAAGTGTTTAAAATCTCTTACTGGATTTCCCAAAGTCAGGAATAGTTGCTCAATTGAAAACCACAAGAAGACACATGAGTTATAAGATGCTAAAATTTTAATATTTTTATTCATTGCTAACACACACAAATTTAATAAGACTTGTGTAAGGCCTATAGCTAAATATCAGCAGCTCTGATGGAACTCTCCCTTCGGCTGAAGCAAAGGCAAAAAGAGATCAAAGCTTTCGAATCGGGTGAGAGCAGTGCCATATAGTTATTTTTAGTCTCTGCATTTCACTAGTTCCTTCCTCATCCCTTTCTATTCTCACACCTACGCAGAGGAGATGGTATCCCATGTCCTGAAGCAAGTTTTGTAATGAATGAGGAATTACTGGTTTACACTTCAAGCTATGCTCTTATGGAAGAAAACACCTCAGTCAGTTCTATGCTGCTCTTGTGAGAACAACAGAAAAATACCCATATCAATACTGAGATACACCTATGAGAGATTTCCATGAGAAATTGTTCCCCTCTGTTTTCCCAGTTTTGCAGTTCTGGTCTGGACATGTGGTAACTGGATTTGAGGAGCATATGTTGTCTTTTGGGGATGTGTTCGTGGCCACTGGGAAAGGGGACTAGTATTTTCATTATCTAGGCTTGATTAATGTTATGGACAGTCTGGCACCTGCCCAGTTGGACTGCTCTTTTTATAGATACAGGGCAAGAAATCCACCCTCCCAATCTAGGACTGTTGTACTGAAGTATTTTCTCAGGTTTCCATCTCTAATCGTTACTGCTTTAAACTAATTCCTAATGCTAGTTTCCCCCAGGAGCCTATTTCTGGTTTCGTTTCCTTGGTCAGGCATCTCACTGGCTCAACCCTGCACTGCAGATCTCAAAAACCTGGAAGATCTTATCTCCTCCTGCCTCCTTAAATAACTGTTGATTACATTAATCTCTAAATCTGACTCCAGAGAGAAATTAAGCTGTTTCAAGGGACTTAAAATTTGGGAAGCCTTCAGTCTTTTGGAGTTGAGATGCTCAGTTTTGAACCAGAGCGTGACATGAGCTGAAAACTGCTTTCCAGCTTTATTGTACACAGGGAGTTATTGGTACCACCAGAACAACATGAAATATTTCTCCTATGTTGGAAACCTGCTTGACATGATTTTTTTTTTCTGATATTTAGAGCAGAAAAAACATTTTTTCTGTTAAACATTGATTTCAAGATGGTTAAAGCCAAGAAAAAGCAGAGGAAGGAAAGTAGAAATTTACCTACAAACCCCAAGTAGGGGTCACCTTGACTTTCTGTCATGGTTTCTGTCGGTGAGGAATTTTGACAGGTTTATGTGTGACACCAAGTTACCCTGGAAAGTGGAAAGCCTGTAATTAGATTCCCTGCCATCAGATACCTCCCACTGGCAACCAGTCTGCCTTAAATCTGCCACCAAGAAATGCCCTGAGGGAGGCAGAAGCCACTCACCTGTCTCCTGTGGGACATACCTGAACACTCCTGGATTCATGGGATGGCTACAGATGGGGTCAGGGGTTTGCCCTGTTGCACTGTTGCTGTACTGAACTAGGGAGAAGCTTTTTCCCCGGCAGCAAAACACAACAGAACCTGACCTGATCCACCACGTCCCAAGCCACCAGCAGGACCCCTCCTGCTCTGCACCAGGGCACAGCTCCACCTTATATCCCACTGTGTAACAGGATGTTTTCAACAGCTTCAAAAAGAGTTTAGCCAAAAAATGTGGTTTTATTTGAATGAAACATCCTTAACTTGCCCGTACCACTGTGCTTGCCATCAGAGAGCTTCTGGTTTTCATTTGGGCAAAAAGCAACCTCTGAAACAGCTGAAACTATATGATGCAAAAGGCAGGCATAACAATAAAATACCATAAAGCTTGAGGAGCATGAGACAGGACAGACTGCGCCAAAGAAATGAGTTGAAAATTTTTTCCATCTGAAGTCACTCCAATATTTATGATTTTGTTACTTCTTAAATGTCACCTACAAACGAAGATGCATTACATAACAGAGAGGTATTGCTAGAAACCCAAACACAGGCACAAGACACAAGTGCCATAAAAGTTCAAAAGGTGGCTGCCTAATTAAAACACTAATGTTTTTAATCATGTGTTTCTTGGAACTGGTTTTAATGTGCTCAGATATACATAGCTGCTTGCTTCTCAGATAAAAAGGAGAAGACAAGCCTGCTCCATAAACGTCTTGTGCATGTGGCTGATGGATACAGCACCGAGTGAGGGGAAAACACTTCCGGACAGGCAGGAAGGGATTCCAGTTGTAGATCCCAGTTAAAATGGGGCACCAGAGCTGTCCTGATTTTCCTGGGCAAGCACCAACCCTTTTGGCAAGGGGAAAGGAGCACCTAAACCCCAAACTTGGGAAATTAAGCATTTCTCTGTGTCTTCAGAGCTATTTCATGTGAATAATTTCTTCTGCAGCTACAAACAGCTCTTTTAACTGTAATAAGTGCTTTAATCACAACCAACCATATTGCAGCCGTAGTTTGGGTTTGAGCTTCACTTTACTGGGGCAACTCATGCAATATTACTCTGCAAATTCACAGTCTCCTTTACAGAGAACTAAAATCCTTGGAGATGCAAGCTGAACATAAAAGTTTTACTAAAATATATATATATATATATTTTATAGAGAAAGAGAACATTTTAAGAAACAGGCACCCTAACTCTTTGGAGAAAAGCTGGCCACATTCAACTCTTTGGATCTCTCAATATCCAATACATAAAC
This sequence comes from Erpornis zantholeuca, assembly GCA_013400515.1. Classification (NCBI taxonomy): domain Eukaryota; kingdom Metazoa; phylum Chordata; class Aves; order Passeriformes; family Timaliidae; genus Erpornis; species Erpornis zantholeuca. Next base: position 570,955 of record VZTN01025343.1, on the reverse strand, counting down.
ACAGAAATTAAAATAGCAATATTATTTGAAGATGACAACAGGCAACCACTGAGACTGACAGACATCCATATCTAAGTTTATAACTTTCACTCATTTGCTGAAATATTTTTTGAGCAGAAAAGCATGAAGAAAAAGTCACTGATTTCAGTCCAAGTCTTTCATTAGGGCTTAATATATGAACCCTTCTGTGTCATATTTACAGCAAGGGTCGCTGTGGGCAGCTTCTATTCTCTCCCAGCCATAAACCAAGTGGAGGATTGAGTTACCAAGATCTGCCAAGCAGCTTTGCCAGAGTGTGAGAACCAACACAAATGATTACCAGGTAGCAACCTCGTGGGGTATTTAGCAGCTGGAACCCCTGACCTCTACTTAGCAAAAGCTGGAGCCACAGGAAAGTGACAGGGATGCAGCGAGCATGAAAATCTGGGTATGGGCAAGTCTGAGGCAGGGAAATTCAAGAGCAGAAGGAAATGACAAAATTAATTGAATGATTTGCTTGTCATAGGAAACTCTACCCCAATGTCTAGAATGGCCTGTCACTTGATTGAGAGCTTGGGGGACTGCACAGAGCTGGCTGAAGTTTGTTGTCATCCAACACAAAATTCCTGTCTGCACTGAGCACAGAATCTGAAGGTTTTTCCATTTTATACCAAACACCCACACAAATCTGATTTTAGTGGTTAGTGATTTTCAATGAAAGAAAACTGAAAAAAACCCCCAGACTTTCCAAAAAATGTGAAAAACATTTGTTCCAGTGCACAGGGACTTGATGGAATATTTTTATGTGCAGCTGCAGGGGAAAAAAGAGCATTCTTATCAGTGTGGCCATAGAGCTCCATAACATCATTCCTGTTCTTTGGCTCAGCCACCGCAGATGCATTTCATTGCAGCATGAAGACTGGAGTAAAAGCCATGGGAATGTGCCAAGGCTGACCTGCAGCAAGCTGAGGGAAGGTTCACACTGCTGGGATGAGGCATTGCTGGAGGCCATCTAGGAAAATTCACATCGTCCTGCCCCATGAAGGGAGGGGACTCCGCACCTTGCTCCCTCATTTTTGTCTGATGCTTCATCCTGGCAGCTTATTTTCTGCTTTTTGCACTTTGGGCAGGGCCATGACAGTAGTTTTTAAGATCCCTCTGGTATAAAAATCCCAAATCCAGTAACAGACTGAGTGGTTTTCACTTTGAGGTCTTTTTATGAACACCCGATAGAAAAACTCCATGATATTCATGCTTTGAGATGACATCCAAGTGAATGGAAAAGGCAGCACATGCTGGATTTCCTTAAGGAAATTTTCTTGCAGTGGCAATGGTTAAATTTATCCCAAAAAAAGAACTTCTGTGCCACCTAGTGGAGTCACAGTTAAGTGACATAATCGACACTTCGTTACCAAACCACCAAGTTCAAATGTTGTCCAAGATGTTATCGAATTTTCTTATCACTGCTCACACGTTTGTGTCCCAGTGCCCCGGGCAGGACAGGAATATCAGCCAGGTGGGACCTCAGAAAAAGCTTTTATCTAGTGTTCTGGAATTCTCTGCAACTAGAAGACTCTGTCCAGGTCTTTTGAAAGCCTGCCCAAGGGAAGGGTAAATATACCAGTTCAAATACTACTGCATTCTAGCAAGAGCCCCCTCAAGCATGCCCTGCTGGGTCTTTTTAAATGTATGCTGCGAAAAATGACTCCAAATGAATAAATTGTGTATTTAATTTAAAACCTGCATTTAAACTTGCTTTTAACAAGAGCAGTGAACTCTCCCTTACATGGCAGGGTTTAGTGAGTTTTGTGAAACCCCTGCCAGCTAGACTTTGCAATGACTTGAGGTTTCCTTCTCCAGTGCTACAGCAGCCCTACAACATCCAGCCAAAAAGTGATGTAGTTTTATTCCTGCACAAGGAAACCCAGGGCCTTTAAGCCAGATGGCAGCTTAAAGGAGAGCTGAAGTGAAAATAAGGTAATTTGGGGCAGTGCAATGTATAAAGAATCCAGGCATCCACCTGAAATGTTAAAGTCCTGTGCCTGTCCTCAGTGACCAGACGCCACTAGATGGCAATCCACGCCTTGGCTCTGACCCTGCAGCTCCTCTGCTCCTCTGGAAGATGTATTCCTTGCCTGGTTTAAAAATTAAGAGGCCAAGAGTGTTCATACAAGTACCTTTTTCATCTCCTTTTTCTCTCCTTCCTAATAGTTTAGCTTTTTAAATATGTGGTAACTGTTTTGTTTTTTTTTTAATATATTTTTTAATGAGCTGTTCTTTTTGTAGTGTAATGCTTAAGTAGATCTTTAATTTTTCTGGTATAATATACTGCTTTACAGAATAAATAAAAACCCTGGTTATTTTGAATCCAGGCAGCATCAGTAATGCAAACATTTTGTAATTTATGGCCTGCAATAAGTTGGCTTCAGGCCTACAGGAGAGACAATTCAGTCAGACATCAATTGTTATGTCACAGAAAGATAAATCTGACCTGTTCAACACTAGTCAACCCTGGTCTCCCACTGCTAAAAAAAGACTTTAACTCATGATGCTCTGCTCTAGTACCAAAAAGACATTTCATGGGATATCAAATAAACACCTAAGCCAAAAATATATTCTTTCCTCTGAAGAAGTCCTAAACTTTCAGTTTGCAGCAACAGAAGTCATATATATTTATATATAAAAGTATTATTAACAAAGCTTCATATAATAATGCAATCCTTCTGTATTAAAGCCATAGAGGAATTGCTTTTAGTCTGTCCTCTGGTTCTCAGGGTATAGATGAAAATTTGCTTTATTATTGGCTTTCCAAGAATGTGATTGTAAAGCAGTTGGCTTTGGCTCCTATGCAGGCATCACTAAACAGGAGTTTTGTAAATTAACGAGGGCCATCCACTGAAATAATTTGTTCATGGAAAAGCAGAATGAAAAAGCTGCACTGCATCAAGGAGTTTACAGAAGCAGAAAGAGAGCTTGGGGTATTTGTGATATTCAGATGCCATATAAAGGTTTAAACTGCAGGCTGAACACTCATTTTATATAAGACCTCATATTCACCAGCTCCATGGATAGAAATATATTCCAATGCACACAATTTTAACACCTCACAGGCTCCCCTCCAGCCTTGTTTGTGCTCTCCATCACCTTCTCCCCAGCACTGGCACAGGTTGCCCAGAGCAGCTGTGGCTGCCCCATCCCTGGAAATGTCCAAGGCCAGGTTGGATGGGGCTCTGAGCAACCTGGTCTGGTGGAAGATGTCCCTGCCCACGGCAGGGGGGTTGGAACTGGGTGGTTTTACTGACCTTTCCAACACAAACCATTCTGTGATTCCATGACACACAGAGCCAAGCAAGTTCAGTCCTTCTTCAGGAGCAGCTTTGTGCTGCTCCAGTCATATCCCGAATCCAGCACCAGCTAAACTGCATTTAAACCAGCATTGCTGCAGGTCCGTCCTGCTGGAACAAATGTTCAGACACTAACAAGTTCCATTCAAATGAAAGTGAACAGTTAGAGTAAACTCGCTTCCTACTTCCAAAAGCAAAAATTTCCTCTAATTTCTTTTTAAACAGCAAATCCTTCTTCTCCCCAGCTGAGTACAAACAAACATCTGGAACTGCTGTGCTTTAGGTTTTGTTTATGCATATTTAATAGATGGCCAGAGGGTTAGAAACTGCCAAATAATTCTGCTCTTAGTAGTTTACATTAATTTCCGTGGGATTCAGGATTCATTTGCCAAGTTTCAGAGACAAGCAGAGCTTTTGCGGTTGAGTTGTAAGTCCTGGAAAGAACAGCCAATAAAGGCAAAGGCCAGACATGCATCCCTAATTCATCTTCATACCGAGTTTTACTGTACTAGGTGAAGCTGTAACATTGAACCCTGCGTGAATTATACTGAGTAAGAACTGGCAAACAGCTTAAGCCACTGCTGGTCCCAGAGTCATCTTTGGAGGGAAGATGTGGATGTGACCTCAACAGGGCTTTTCTCTTTGGTGACTAATTTTACACCTTTTTAAACTTCTACTTGATTATTGATAGGGATGACTCCTATCGCTGCCACTGCCAAAAATCAGTTTACTTGGTCATATCCTTAAAACTGTTAATCTCTAAAAAGATGGACTTCCAAACCTGTATTTGAGCAACAAAGCAGACAGAATTCATGGAAATAGTGCAAGTCCACAGCTACTTACGGCATTAGACCTTCCAGTGTAACAAACTTTTGGCTGCAATGCTGCTGCAATGGTGCAATATGCTCGGAACAGAAATATTTTTGAAATAGAATGTTAAAGTAGTAATGACCACTGGATCTTAATCTTGGGGGAAAAATAGGCCAGTATTAGGAAAAAAACATATATGACAGTAGATCTGATGTCTGAAAAACATGTCTAAGTTATTTGCTGTAGGGATAAAAAGAAAAATTGTTTAATGTAAATTGATTAGTTGTGTTTGCATAACTCCTTACATATCTATGTGCAAGGTCTATGACAGACCACAAACATACAGCTGGCACCTAAATAAAGGCAATTCCACAGGGAGAACCCAGCTGTTGTGTTTAAAAGAAAAATAATTGCTACGCACATGAATTATCTTCCTATAACAATAACAATATATTCAGATATTACCTGCCCTAGCGGTACCTCAGTTCTCCCCTCCTTACAGACACCTATAACTGGAATTTTTAAGGCATGGATTAAGCAGATTGTTTGGATCCCATCGGCAGCTTTTTATTTAAAACTGTTCATTTACAACCCCAGGCACTTCTTCCCACTCCTTCCTTTCCCCAGCCCTCCTTCTCCAGGGCCAGAAGGAGGAGGAAGATGAGCATCAAGCTCCCCGTGGTGAACCCAGTTCAGTTGCTCAAGCATTTTTCTTCCATTTGGGAGCTGTTCAAAAGCCTCAGAGAGCTCCATTTCCTGGATATGTGCTCTCAGCTTTGCCTGTGTGTGTGCATGGCTCCGAGGATTTCCATCCGACCACCAGGCTTCCTGCTGGGGCAAACCCACACAGGCACAGACAGCTGAGCCTTGCTGAGTCCCATTTCTTCCTACAGAATCCATTCCCGTGGGCAGGTTTCTCCCTGTATGCATTTTATACTAATTTTTGATTCTCTCCTTAAGCACTTTTATTTTAATCCTCAAGGACAAAAATGCATCTTAACTCTAGACAGGGAAATTTTGACATTTAACACATCGGTGTTTTTTCCCTTCCCAATTATTATTGTGCTGATTTTTCTCTTCCTAAGAACCCATTAATCTCTAGTATTTGAAGCCCATCACAAAATGACATTAATTTTAAGACTGACCACTTGGGAATTTTTTTTACTCAAAATTAGCTTTGACACACACACACAAATTGTGCAATATTGACCTAGAGGTAGGAAAAGAGTTCCACCAAGGGAAACAAGAGCATTTCAAGTTCCCCGTGTGCATTTAGGTGGCAGATTTTGAATTATTGATTGATTTTATTTCCCAAATTTGGCATAAAACCAAGAATTTCCCCCCTGCCCCCAACTGCTGTGTTGAACCACGAGGAAAAGAGGAGTGTGTAGCTTCCTTTCTGTTGCCTCCTGTTATTAACATCTTTTTCAGGAGAAGATAAGCATCCCACAGCAGTGATGAGCATGCATTCTCATTATAAATGGATTCAACAATTATGAGAATGCAGCCAATCTGATATAACTACCCAGCATATTGCCATCGGTTCACAGTTCACTGAAATTGGACCTGAAAAGCATTAATTCTGCATATAATCCTACCTGGTTAAGGATCAGGTACAGATTCCTACCTGCTTTTTCAACCACAGTTTGCAAACTGGCTCCTTTCTCTTAAAAAATGCCCTCAATGTTATGTTTTTCTAGTCTTCAACATGGCTGCTCTAGGTATATTGAGAGTGAAAATTGTTATTTCAGTCTCTTATGGGTAATAATAGATGATATTGAAAGGGGAAAAAATATGAAAGGAAAACAATGCCATTTTTTCTTTAATAGATTTCTATTCTTTACAACATCCAGGAAGTTTCTAAGCTTGTATTATTAATGTGCACTTATCTTTTATGCAGAAAAATACTAGAAGAGATTTACAGCAATTTTCAAGGTAAACCAAGGAAATTGAAACTGGGGCACTTGCTAGTTTGGTGCATTTTTCAGAGTTAAGCCTTTAAAGAAGTTAAAAAGGGAAAAAAAGCTTGTTCACTTCAGATTCTCAGTAAGTCAAGCAGAAAATTGTAATCTGAAGAAAAATAGCTTTTAAAGAAAGCACAGACTTGCAGCATTTTCTTACAATTACTGAAAGATTTTTGCATCTCGCAGCAGTTCAACACCACTGAACAGCAAGTGTAGGCTTGGTATAAGCACATAAATCAAAAACTGATTTCTTATTCTAAACCTAAATTTTCAGGGGAAAAAAAAATACTCAGAAGAACATGGCTGCTGTTTTTTAACAGACAGATCTACAGTCTTAACTCCAGACCTTCTCCTGTGAGAAGCAGTGAGGTTTTTCCCCATAAAATGGCAGAGTCCAGAGAACATCTGAAGGAAACAATGAGTTCACAGATAAGAAATTATACTTGCCCCAGACTAAGTCACCACATTTTGAATAAAACTTTTCCCCATGTCTTTGTCATAGAGGATGACAAATGCTACAGCACCTGCATAGCTCTGATGTCACTTTGCACTATCTCTGTCAAGTCCTAAGCCTCCATACCCCAGTAAACTCTCCAACTTCCATATAAATATTTCCACCTCATCTTTGTGTCAAAAAAGTAACCACTGGTATAACCCAAGAGTGTTTCCTTGACTTGGCTCTCCTACAGTGAGCTCTGCTTCCTCAGCCTTTATCTCCTTCTACTCTTCGTGGAACAATCGTGGCTTTCCTTAGTTATTGCTCCTCCACACCATAACAGTCTGCCTTGGTAAGCCCTTCAAACCTTCCTCATGATCCCCATGGCTTTTCTCCAAGTTCCATTCAGGTTATCTAGTTTTTCTGTGCAAAAATACTATTCCTGGAGGTGTCATTTAAAGCAGTTTAGGGGAAAGTTCTCAATTGTTCCTTGGCTAAGTGCTAACAGCCTTTCACATTCTGTATTTTGGGGAAAGAGTCTACCAAAAACATCAACCTCAAAATATTTTAGACTGAACATGTGAAATAAACAGGAGGAACACTGCATTAGGAGGTTGCACTAGTTCCCTGCTGAGGCAGTATTAGCCTCTTGTCCACCCCAAGGCTAGTGCAAAGCCAGCTAAATACAACAGAAGCAAAGCTGCTAACCCTATTAAAATATTTTGGATTATTTCATTGGGTGGAGCTCTAGGCTACGGTTGCATTTGAAAAAATATTATGACTAAATTAAAGCTGCTTTAATTTACAAAAGCTGCTACATGCCTGGCTATTGTGTTGTTTAGTGTTTAAGTATTGACAAGGGAATTTCAGAAAAGAGTTCTAAGGATGAATGATGAAAAACCATTTCCCAAAAAGGCAGGAAAAAAAAAAGAAGTCTTGAAACATGCCAAAGGGGAGGTATTGTGGAACCTTTATTTAGAACTTTCCCCGCCCCAGGAAATTCAGAAGTGCCTGCAACTACAGCACGTGCAACCAAAGTTAACAATTTAATATAGTTAAAATATTCTGCTTAACTGGTGACTGTCATTTAGTCAACATAAACAACATGGTTTGTTCTTTTCCCTTTTTTTTAAGGTATCCTGTGCTCTTATAAATAAGTTTGTTTTACTTCTTTTGCTGAATTCTTGAAAACTTGCAATAAAAAAGAATGGGAAATGATGTTGGTATCCATGTAGGTGCTGAGAGTGAATGGAGGGAGCCTTGGTATAGATATTTGTGGTGGTCAATTGTGCCATTTCTTACTAGGTCAAGTCACAGCACATTGTTATTTTGCTTATTGCCCTGCAGTAGCCTCTGCCAGAAAACTGGAAGCAGAAATCATGGTTCTTCATTAGAGAGCTGACAGAAGAAGTCACTAATTAAATTAATCACAGTGTTAATAATGCATATGTGACTGTGAGACAAATATCCAGTTCCTGGGTCCAGCTTGCCATCAGTAGTTTCAGACAGAAACAATTTGTTCTCATTTGTTTTGCTGAACCTGACTACTCCCTGACCCCTTAAATTCCCCAGGTACCAGAGGAAAAGCATTAAGGATTTTTTCCTAGGCCTATATACAGCCTTGCACCAATTCATGGGAAGATTTTGACTTTTGACATCCAGAGAAAGCACAGCTTTCACTGGCTCTATAAGCAGGCAAAAAATATCAATTTAAAATGTATTATTTAGAAGGAAGGGGATGCAGAGTCCATATGGCAACTCCTAAGACTGAGCAGTAGGATCAGTGCTATTCATAGAATCAATAATTAAAGTAGGAAAAGACCTCTAGGATGGAGCCCAATCATTAACCCAGCACTGCCAGGTCCACCACAAAACCATGGAGACAGGGGACTTATGCCATGCCAAGGCATGGTTGGATTCCCTGCTTAGGGGAGCTTTAAGCATCAATTAGACAACAGAGTTTCTGTGTGGGAATGGATTTCATCCCAAGTGAAAACATTAAAAAAAGCAGGACACAAGTGTCTCCATAAGATGTCTGTGAAATTTGCTTCAGTAAACAAGAGGCAGGGGCCAGCAGGCTCCAAATGGAGAGGCAGAGCAACACAAAGAATGTGTGGTTACAACAAAAATATACTATCTTAAACAAATCCCAGAAAGAGGACCTTCCTGATCCTGAAAAGCATTAATTCTGAGTGGCTATTTTTAAACAGATAAAAACATATGTATTTGAGAGGCTGCCAGCTGCTGGCTCAGCATTTGTTCCACGCTGCTGTTGGCAGCAGCAGCAGCAGCAGAGCCGTGATAAGGCAAAGCAAACCCAGATATCACTTCCCAATTCAATTACTGGAATTACAGAAGGGGGAGAGGGGTCTGTGGGCACTTTTGACCCCTGCAGTACCCCGAGATGTTACCGAGCACCACCTTGTTTCTCTTGGAGCACATCAAACAGGCACACTGTCACAATCCAACAATTTGTATGTTTAATGTCTGTCAGCCATTCCCAGGTAATTTTCCCCCTTTATTATTCCATGCTTAGTACACATCTATCAAAGGAGGCCAGCAAATAAATACCTCAGGTAGAGTTTTTACCGCAATTTCTTAATTTCCTAGCAGTCCACAGTTATCTGGACATACAAAGGAATTATTTTCTCTCCGCCAATTAGCAGAGCGGGAGTTCAAAAGCCTCCGCGTCTGCTTTAACTCAGAGAATTCCTTAATCCATAAAAATGACTGGAGATTATGTTAAAGAGACTTAGATATTTAAATCCTTCTGCACATTAGTCACTCTCTTTCATGTGCAGGTAACCAGCTGAAGTCCTCAGGTGCCCTGTGTGTGGCAGAAGGAATTAATATCTCCAAATGGGAAACGTGAGTTTTTGCCAGGTCTCCTCTGACAGGAGAAGGTGCAGCTTCTGAGGTCAGACTTTCTCCCCAGTGAACCTCTTATGACTTACATTAAAGTGTGAACTAGCTCCAAAATGGAGCCATTTATTCTTGCTGTGGATGGTTGTCCCAGTTATAAATAACTTAGTTTTGAAATTAAGTAGGACTGACTTCACAGCACCAAGAAGGAAGTTCTAAATTTTCATTTTTCCTTAAATCTGAAATACAACTTCATCATCTTATACCAGTCCCAAAGCATCCAAACAGAAACTTTATACTGCACTTTTTATGGCTGCAGTCTTCACATGCACCTATTAATTGTAGTTACATTAAAAGGTTTTGAACTCATTTTCTCTCGACATCCTCCCTTTAAATTTCTCCTCAGAAACAGGAGATTTTTAGAACAGAGTAATTATCTTGATGATAAAAAGTTATATTTTAAAGATTTGCTGGAGGGTATTTACTGACTATCCCTGTCAAAGGCAAAAGTTACAGAAGGAGGATTTTTATTTTTCATTCTCTCTTCATTTCTTTTCTTCCTGGACCTTGAGTGCATCTCCCAAATAATTTTTTTCTCTTAAACCCAGAGGCTCTTTGTGAAAGCAACAAAGGGGCAGATTTCCCATAATTAGGGTGATGAGGAACCACGTTTACTCAGGTTGGTTCATGCCCAAATTCACAGCTCAGTTCGGGGCTGGGGTTGACTTTGAGCTGTTCAGATGCTACCAGCTGGAAGCACAGCCCCAAAACGTTTCCATGGCTTCGGAGACAACTTTCACATTTCCAGGCTGCCTTTCTTGGGAGTGCTTTCCTCCTTGTGCCTGTGCATGAAGAGATACAGCCTTTTTCTCCTTGTGTACTTCTTCATGAGGAAATGAAGCCACCGGCTGCTGCTACACCCAGTAGCTGGGCCAGTGAGCATGTGCAGGTTATATATAATAATTTCTATTTCATAGAATCATTTAGGTTGGAGAAGACCTCTAATTAGTGATGGGAAAAGGAGGAATGGCCTTAAACTGAAAGAGAGTGCATTTGGGTAGTATATAACCCTCAAAGAACAGCAACAGCAGCACATTGAGGGCTGCAGCTCACAGAATAACTTGAGCTGGAAGGGACATTAAATATCATCTCATTCCAAACCCCAGCCATGGACAGGGACCCCCTCCACTCAACCAGGTTGCTCCATCGAAGCCAGCTTTGGATGCTGCCAGGGATGTGGCACCCACAGCTTCTCTGAGCAACCTGTGCCAGTGCCTCACCACCCTCGCAGCAAAGAGCTTCTTCCAGACATCTGATCTCAACCTCTTCTCTTTTAGCTGTAAACCATCGGCACATTCATCTCACCACCAACTCAGCACTGTTTCCTTGTACTCATTAATTATCCACAGGGGCTTTTTGGCACAAGAGCAACCTACAGAAACCTGTTCTCCTTACACCTACTGACCTTCATTAATTATCCACAGGGGCTTTTTGGCACAAGAGCAACCTACAGAAACCTGTTCTCCTTACACCTCCTGACCATGGCTTTTCCCTGGCCAGAAGAAAACTACACAGATTCACAGACACAGTCATGTTCCACACATCCTATTTCACTTCCAGGGCCGCCCCTAAGAATCTCTCAGGAAAGATGCTTGGAGTCTCCCACGATATAACCTGTATCATGTTCATATAAAACCTGAACACAGGCACTTTTTTTGTAGCAGCAAGGCACAGGCCAAGCCTGGGAAGGAAGGAGCTGCCCCTCCAAGCTCCAGGAAGGCCCCCGGGCTGGCTCCGGCCTCCCCTTTACCACTAGGGGTCAGCCGGAGCTCGGCGCATCCCCCTGCGCAGGGAAGGAGGGATGGAGGGGCGGTCCTGACCTCTCGGGTTGCTCTGTTCCAAAATTAGCATCAGGCCAGGCAGCTGTGAAAGCCAGCCTTCAAAACAGCTTAATTTAAGTTGCTGCCTTCAAAGGAAAAGTGTTGCAGAACCAGGAAAAGAAATGCAGTGAGGTGAAGACAGCAAGTGAACCCTTTCATATCTTAGAGGGACTTTCTGCTGCAGTTTTACAGCACAAATTCAGGTACCTGCACATGCTACTTGGGCAGAATTTAATTACAAACACACAGCACCTCTTCCAGCAGATTGAACTAATCCTTCCATAAAAGTCTGGGCTGAAGCCGTAGAGGCTTGAGACCTACTCTAAATAAATATTGACAATTATTTCATAAAATCACAAAGTGCTTTGGGTGGGAAGGCATCTTAAAGATCATCTTGTTCCTACCTTTATGCCATGGGCAGGGACACCTCCCACCAGACCTGGTTGCTCAGAGCCCTGCAAAAATCATCCCTGCATGGAAAACTGGAATTACACTCCCGCACATGACTTTTACTCCCTTGCAGGAATCCAGAGCAGCCAATGCTCTGTTAGTGGTCAATAATGCATCAGTGATGTATTTCAAACAATACAAGAAAGCAGATTTTAGCCTCTGACATATCGTTAAAATGGACATTACACAGCAGATGTGCAGCACACAGGACTCGTGGGAAAGTTCACTGAAACATTTTCAGAGCATTTTCAGCAAGCTAAAGTTTTTTTATATTAATTTTATGCTTACAAATTGATGTTCCTTTGGTGAAACAGTCTGATAGAATATAATTCTGGAGGTACTTCATTCCTCCTACACGGTTCAATAAATTCTTATTAAATTTTGTATTGTTTTCCAGCTTTTTGCAAGGATTATGCTAGAAAGTACTAAGTTGTATGAAAAATAGCTTTTTCTTTTACTATTGGATTTTGCTGGAAGCTTTGCAGGCAGATTCACACTGCATGCTGAGAACAACATCTAATTATTGTGAAAACTAAATGTGAAGAACAAAACATCAGTAGCCCTTTTGTATGTTTGGTGAAGCCAAACTTCAGCCCCTGAAAGCCTCAAGTTGCTGCTGGTTTCCTTCTCAAAAAAAAAAAAAAATTATCAAACCTCCTATTATAACAATCAGACAGTTTTCTGGCTTTTTCAGAATTGATTTGATGACCAGAAACCAGCCAAAATTCAGACAAGGACTTTTCAATGGTGAGATTGGAATTGTTTGAACATCTGATCAGGGGTCACCTGTGTTTCTCAATTTCGAGCCAGCAAACCAAAGGTTGAAATGTGAATTCTTAAAGAGAAACAAATCAGTCTTGTATGAAAAAACTAAAAATAAAAGGAGTTTTTTAGCTTTGGTGATCACAGAGCATGTGAGTGGGAATTCATGGAGCAGAGCCTGGTTTCTGGGAAGCAAGCAGCTTATTAGCAGTGCCTGCCTTGCAACTGCTAGTAAAGCAGTGAGGTACTTAGCTGAGTAAACCAGGACTGAGAGAAAGAGCAGCAGGGCATGATTCTCCATCTAATCAAGTGCTTTCCAGCCTCATTCAAACACACAGAAGCAGGAGAGTTGGGATTGGGAATTGACAGCTGCTGGGGCTGCATTGATCACAAATTCAAAACGGAGCAGCCAAAGAACAGCTATAAACGAGGATGACTCCGGGGCCATGGGGGCTCAGGCAAAAATCTAATCAAGCCATCTAATGAGCTACGTGGCAGGCAGCTTGTCTGCATGGCAAACACCTTCCTGGGCTCGCTCCAAACCAGCCCATCACTCCCACCCATGCAAGGCACTCGGCTCTCTTGTCCCACACTTGTAGAACAGCACAGAAACAGAGACTCTGGTAGGACAAGCTGCTTCCTCTGCCTTTTGTAAAGCAGAAGTCTCTATTGTAGCTCATTAAGATCTGTAATGGCCCTACAAGCTTGTATACACCAGGAATTTCATGAATAGCAAGTTTTTGGCAGCTGACCAATCATCTGAATATTTCAAGGCTTGGCAATATTTCAGTCTCCATAGCAAAGGAGGTCATTTTCCTTCTATTCCCTGAAGTGGCAGCTTACAGTTCAGTCAAATTCCTTCAAGTGACCTTTCCACGTATTTAAAATATTTCTTTTAAATAACTTGCCATTCCATTCCAGCTTGTTGCAGCAGTTAGAGCTGCAAAACCCTAAACCTAGGATAAGGTTCTGGTTTTATTTCCTATCATTATTAAGTCCTCCCCTGGCACACGCTGATTAGGAATGACCAATTAGCAGTCCTCCAGTCTGTGGAACAAGCCTAATTAGCCAGACTGAGGAGTGCCTGGGAAGCTAATGACTTTTCCCCTGTTTGCACCGGAGGGGATGCCCAGTCAGCACAGCTTGGCAAGGCTCAGGGGCGGTCAGAACCAAGATAACTACCTGAGGGGCAGAGTGGAAGCATGATGTTCAGAGAAAAGGGCCTTCAAGATGAGAAAACATCCCAATCTGGATGGTTTCTAGCAGCATCTCGCTTGGTAGGAGCAATCCAGCATGGCTTCACTGGGCAAAAAGGGAACCAAACCCTCTGGAAGGGAAAGATCACGGCCCCCAGAGCTTGGAAGCGATGGATCTGCTCTTGGTCTCAATGATGCTGAAATACAAACAATTCCCAGCTGAGAGGCCTGAGGCTTGCAGGAGGACAACAATAGGGTCAAGAAGAGGATGTTTTGGGGCAAACATATTTTGGCTGGGTGTGAGGACCCCTACCAAGTATGATTTGTTCCTTTATTCCTTTAGTTGCAAGTCCAGCTTGGCTACACAGGATTAGGCTGCTTTCCACTTGAATGACCTTGCAGTTTTGCAATAAGAAAGTCCTTTTTACTTTCTGTGGAACTGAAGGGCTGACCAAAATAATTTTTCTATTGTTAAAACTACTAAAATAGGAGTTTTAACTGGCTTTGCTGACTTACAATATTATTTTTTTTCCACACAACAATAAGAGAAACTGTCACTTAAGACTGGAAATTCCCACACTTGCTAAACAGAAAAAACAGAGGAAAATCTTTTTAATGTCATGCTTTGTGCAAAAATATTTAACAATTAACAGTCTCAAATTTCTTGTGCATTTCTCTAAATATTGCAGTTGTTTTATGAAGACCACTGTGAACACAGCTGTGCCAAACCAACAAACAGTTGAGGTCATTGTTGGTATTTTGGCAAAACTCTCTTCGAGAAAAGCATGAAAGCCAGCTGGGTTGGAGATTGCAGATTCCAACTTTAAAGATTTGAGGCATGGAGTATGCAAAAAATAAAGAGGGTTTATTCTACCATATTTGCCCCTGCCAGTAACAGCCCTTTGAGACCCACTCACAACAGGGGACATATCCAGGCTGCAGGGCAGATACACTCTGGGAGGGAAAGGGGGGAAAAAAGCCAGTGTATGTTGAGGAGAAAGCCCAACAGCCCTGGAATGCAGTCTGGGAATACATTAAAACTCCCTCCCAAGTTTTAGACATGTACATTGACTCCAGTAAGCCCATCAATTGAGAGGCTCAGCCAGTGACAAAAAACCAGGCATGGAATATATTGTGCCACCTCATGCTGCTTTATACTCTGCAAATTGGCCAGAGGTTTCAGTGGCTGTTTCCTGCAGCTGGGAGTAGAGTCAAAATATCCTCTGCAGGTAGAGAGATCCAAACCAGAGCAGCACACAACCCCAGCCAGACTGCTCTATCTCAAGTTTACCTCATGTGTTTGTCCATAGCTCTGTCATCACATTCAAAGTTCACAGCTGTCAAAAGCACCTTGAAGAGGAAGATTCAGAGCACTCTGCATCCTGTGGGCATGTAAAACCACCCAGTGAGGTTATGGTGTCACAAGGAGTGCCACAGACCACCAGCAGGGTCACCAGCAGGTCTGTGTGGTGATGGGGCAGAAACAGAACAGCACCACAGGACCTGCAGCCTGTGTGTAATGCCTTATCTGGAGACGATGCCATGGCAGCAAAGGTTGGCTTGCACACTGCAGTAATTTTGCTGGTACTTCTGTCACCAGCATCAATGGAGAGAGCACAGATTCCTCTGTGCCACTGAACAGCAGCAGCAGCGTGTGATGAAATAAAGACTTTAAAAGGTTTAATTTAGATAGGTGCTCTTTTCCTCCTAGTGGCACGCTTCCAGATGTCTCCATGCTGACTGAAGGTGCTGTTCCTGCTGCAGGACTCACTGGGATGTTCCTGGTGGTCAACCCTTCCACACCCCAGCTGCCAACGTGAATCAGCCAAGCACAGCTGGTCTGCTCCAGTGCACCCAGGTGAGGCTGGGCTGCCACGGGAAGTCTGCAATGATTCTGTGACCAAGGTGTGAGTGACACACATGTCACATGGGGAACCTGTGACAGCCACAACAGGACTTGTGGCTGGCACAGATTTTACAGCCTTGCTCATTACAGAAAAAGCAACTCACCAGCTAGACCTCATAAATGTCAGTCCTCACAAGCAAGGCGACTGTGATGCCAACATTCAAAGTGGTAGGGAGTGCATGCTTCTTTTTTTTAGTGGTGGAGGCCAAGAAAACATGATACAGTTTGTGTTTAGGGAAGCATATATTCTGCTGTGATGTTTCATCTGGCAGGAAACCACGGTTCCTTCCTGCAAGCTGGCGAAACACTAAACACAGGGAGTGCCATGCACAGACAGCTTTAATTAAGCTATCTTTTCTGAGCTGTAAAACAGCACTAGGCACATAAAACAACAGAAAACACATTTGTTTCCTCTCCATCTGTACGAGATATACAGTGATTCAGTTTTGCTCTATTGGCAGCATCAGAGGAAGAAAAAACATGTATTTGATCTTCATTTAGGACCACCTTACTCTGTACTGGCTACTGGTGGCTTCTAAACCTTTAGAAGAACTAAAGGTGCCTTTAGAGAAACTTAAATCTGGAGCTAAAATCCATTAACTGTGGTCTGTGCCACCCTAAATTGAACACAACTGGCACTAAGCAATTGGCAAATACAAAAAAAACCCCTGCACAAACCAAGAAAAAAACAGCAAAATATCTAAACAACCAAAAACTTCCCAATCACATACCTACTGCTTTAGTTCCTAGTCATGAAATTCAATTAGGCAACACATTTTTAGAGCAGAAGTAATACCTCCTTAATAACCTTTAAAACCCAGCATTTTCTTAGAAGCCAATGTATAAAAATTAAGTAGTAGGTTAATTAAAATTATAGTAGTTCATGACTAGTTAAGTCATTCACCAATGCCTATGTGGACCTGATGAAGCTGATTGCATCAATGGTCTTGACCATGGATTATACACATGGAAAATCTGAGGCTCCTGGTAGACTGAGAGAAATGCAGGTTATTTCGCAGCAAAAATCTTATTTTACATTTGGGTTCCCTAAATCACCAGCTCTACCAGCCAGGTAAGAACCTAAATTTTGTTGGCTAAGCAGGGAGTGCAGGAAAGCCTGAGTTGGGAGACCTGACACATCAGTAGTCCCTTTGTGGCCAACTCCCTGTTTTCATTGTGCTGTGTCATACTGTCACTGCAAAGCAAAGGAAAACCCTTGGATTGTAAAATAACCTACTAAGAACAAATTTAGGTCTCTATGGGTTTTTTTTTTTCTTCCCCATAACTACAGTCTACATGATTAGTACCACTCAGCCATAAGAGGAAAATTATCATATTCAAATTTGGCCTTTGATCAGCAGTATTTCTCCTCTGCACGAGAAAAGTTCAGGCTGGGTTTGGCTGGTGACTTTGAGATAAACAGAAAATTACCCTGCAGTTTTTTTCTGGCAAGTTGGTGAGGAAAGAAGCCAACATTCAGCTAAAATTAAATGTAAAATTAAATAGGGTTGCTTCACTATTTAGCCTCCTCTGGGTTTTAAGCTGTAGAACTGGGGATTCCAAATCTCATATTTCACACATTAAGGAAACTCCCCAGCCTGACCATTCACGAGTCTCTCTTGTGTTTTCAGGAATCTCTTCCTTAAAAACAGATGACTTTGGCTGCATCTCTGCTAATGTGAGCCCGAGGACATCCCATGCTCAGTATAAACCCCTTGGTATCTCTAGCCTGTCCTAGGTGCAGCTGCAGTGGGACCATGAGATACTCGTGGAGCCCAGAGAAGTTGTTGCAAAGCTGTCCTTGAGCTGTCTCTCTCACTCTTTCCTTTGCAGCACATACAGTTATACATTATATATTCTCTATATATTACAGAGAAGGTGCATGTCTATCCGAGAAGTTGTGTGAGCCCTCTATGAACTGTTTTTATGACTAATCATGCCAACTAATTGCAGGACATTATAGACAGATTGCCTTCTTGTTTATGGCAGGGTTAGCTCTCTATCCCCTTAGACCATAATCCGGTGCTCAAAGCTCCTCTCACAGGCCCTTTGGAGCGCTGCTGGCCTCAGATTAGTAAATTCTAGGTGACCTCTGGTAGTATCTAAATGACTCATGTCCCATGAAATACTGACCTTGGCCAAAGATGAGATAGAAATATTCCGTTTTGAAATCTGGCAGAAGCGCCTTGGACACAGGGGGAGACAATTTCTCTAACTACTAACCTGAAAAACAGATTACCTGGACAAATGGCTGTTAATAAACTCAGGGAAGCTTTTTGCTGATAATAACTTACCTAAATTAAGATAATTTGGCAGTGGAAGAGGAAATAATCAGCACAGAAAGAGCAAAAGCACAAGTCCAAGGTTCACTCAGAGACAGCATCAGAGCAATATCTATATCTTAAGACAGCTGACAGAAATAAAAGAGCAAGTAATTGTGCCATACAGCTGACAAACTCAAACAGATGTCTCCAAGACCAGATAAAACCATCTAGATTACAGCCCACATGAAAACTACTATGTCTCTTACTAAGCCATAAAAAGATACATCCGCCTGGGAAAAAAAAATAGAGTGCAGTTACAACATTCCTCCCTTTTGTCTTGTTTACCTAATCTGGTTAGAAGAAAAAGCCCCCAAAACTCTATTTTATAATTGAGACTGTCATGTGGGCATGGTAAAGGAAGTCACATGTGCACTTAGGGCAAAATTGATCAGAATAGAAACACATAGCCTGGTGAAAACACTTGTGTTCAAATGAAGAAAGTGAATCACTTTCACGGAAATACACAGCAATTTAAAAAGGCAGATAGTCAGGATATAAATATATGCCTAAAAAACAAGTCCCAAAGCAGTGTTGTGAATTGTGTATCACTCTCTTTTATCTATTATAAAGCAACAGTTTTGGAAACATGAGCCCTTTCACATTCCTCTTCCCCACAAATGACACCTGAAACAAATCAAGTCACTTCTGAGCACACATGTCTGGTAACAACATGCAACAGAGCAGCCAAGAGTGGAACAGGTGACTTGGCTTCCCAGTATTCCCAGCTGTTCAATGGCAGCAAGCTACCCTTAAAATGGCATATTTTGGCCAGGATACCACAACAGTGAACCATTTTTTTTTTACTTGATAAACAGCACCACATTCCTCCTGGATACACAAAGTTCCTGTGACACGATGTATCATCATTAAAAGTTTTGAAGAACTTTTTATTAAAGAAAGGTATTTTTTGCCCCATTGGACAGATGGCCTAGAAAAGGCAGGGTGAAGAACAAACACTGAATTTACCATTTATCACTAAAACCAACCTGGCCTGGCCAGCCCTGGCCTTGATCATTCATTTCTCTGGAGTTTGGCAGAGGAAGAGACATGACATTCAATTTTGTTGCTTGTGGCAGACAGCCTCAGTGTGCCCCTCAATTCCATTTCATTATTTAGAGTTGAGACAGGTCAAAGCCTCCATTCTCCAGCTGAGACTAACCTTGTGTGCTGAGCAACACCCTGCTCTTTCCTTGCAAACCCATTTCTAAAGTTTTCCCTCCCAGGCTGTGGGAGAAAAGAGGAGTCGAGCAGTTATAATTTTTTAGGGAGAAGTTGCTGAAATCCTTTCAGTCCCAGGCTGTTTCCTCACAGCATAGAGGAAGTCAGCAGAAAACTTGTCTTCCCATTCCTAGTAACAAATGACATTTTTTGGGGTGTCTGGTGGCAATTAACATTGAATTCCTTGCACAGAACCAGCATGACAGAGACAAACATTGTTTTGTCCTCCCATTTGAGTAACTCAAGTATCTACTGTACTAGGGTACAGTACTGGAATTCATTATGGTGGCCAAAGCACTTCTAGCATTAATAATGACATTTCTACTCTCAGTCCCTTTATAATGGGTAAATTACTTCTAGGAAGGGGAACAGAGAGGATTTATGACTCTACCAGGTGACATAAAAAGTCCGCAGGGAGAAGTTAATTGCCTCCAGGGTCCCATGCTAACACCTGAAGCCCCAGACAGACTTTCCCCTTTATATACTGAAGGTACTCCATATGCAAAAGGACAGCAGTTCTTTCTATAATGGATTTTATCAGCTGCTTAATGCATTGATGTTAAAATGGAAAATAGGGAGCTTCTTCTTTATGAATTCCTCTTTATGAATTCCTCTTTTTGCTGTGCTGAATCCTCAGCTGAATACAAATTAATTTTTTTCTTTACTATCCTCAGTTTTTATGGCCATCACGGGTATTTGGCCACTCTTGGGATAAGGTCATTTCCACGAGCCCATCCCCTCCCTCTCTCCCACCCTTTCCTCTCAGGTCTTTATTAGAGCATCAATCACTGCAGTATCTAGGCACGGCGTGTCACCTGGTTAATGGTCTGTGGCTTTCAGACACCATAACAGCTTAAAGACACACATCAGCATATCAGTCCTGTCACCCTGGCCAAGCAAGGCATTTAAATCACAGCACCCACACATCACATCACCCACACATGCAGCTTTCTGCAGAGGGTAAAGGCAATTCTTGCCAAGCCTCCTGATCCCTGTGTCTGGGAGCATCTCAGAGTAAACCAATCTCTGCACAAAGTACAAATAAATTACTGAAGCAAGTGGTTTTTCTCTACTTCGTCACTAAATGTGTTAAATGGAGCAAGAGTTACTCTCACCTTGTCCCTCTGAAGGCAAGCAGGGGTAGCCAGCACACAGAGCAGGGATAAAGCACCTGGATCTGCAGCATCCCTATTTGGGTTCCTCCCGTCAGGTGCCCCCAGGATGGCTCAGGACCACTCCCTCTCTCCAAAACCAATCTGAATGTTTCAATAATGCAAAAAAAAAAAAAAAAAATCCAAAAAACTTAAGGTGCACTTCCATAAGTGGTCCCTGCTTTCCAAAGGCTGCTCCCACCCCTCCTCCCCCTTTTCAGCCAGGTAGTTATTTGGTATTCAGGGCCTTTGTCTCCTTGCTCAAGTCAGCTCACATAATTGATGGTGGAGCAATTTCCAACTTAAACTCCAGCCATTAACATACAAAAAGCAGAACACACTTGGAGTGCTTCGCTGTTGGAGGAAAGGAAACATTAGTTCCAGGAAGACATAACAGGAATGGAAGAAAGTAAATGGTTTTTAACTGCATCAAGGCATTTATGTCTTGTTTTTTGCCTCCTCTTATGGCAGGATTCTAGCCCTGAAAAATTAAACATAGACATCCCTTATGGAAGGCCAAAAAGCCCTTTGAGTTTCATTATTTATTTCAGACTTCAGCTGGATGCAGAGATATATGTGCTCTGAAACACTGAAACATGGTAATCACAGTATAATCAGTATTCTCATCTGCATTAAGAGCTGATCTTGCATTCATCAGATCAAACCCAATGCTCAGCCTGTGAGCTTATTCAGCACTATAATATATTCCATTTCTCTTGATCCATCTGCCAGCACGTTTCTGCTATGCAGAGAGTATGAATGGCTGTACAAGGCTCCAAATCGAGGAGCTGGATTTCTCCTTGATCCTCGTGGGGAAGCCTATGAAACAAATTCTAGTTTTCTATCAGGCTTTTCCTTCCACCTGCCTTGGCAGAAGGTGTCTGTGTGATGAACAAGTACCTGCAGCGTGGCAGGTGCTCTTTGATTCTCACTAAGATGTTTTTTTCCCTGGTTTCTTATATTTGCAACTCATAAATTGGGCACTACAGTGCCTTTGCCCTTCTGAAATGTACACTTATGATCATCTTCATAAGATGAGGTTATCACTATCATCAATCTCTCCCCACTCTCAGATTATTGGTTTTTTTTAGTTGAACTCACAGTTTTGTGTCTTTTGAGCCTCATTACGCTTGTGCCACTATGCTTGTTCTATGATTTACAGACTGTAAGGAACCTTCTGCGTTTTCAGCTTTTAATTGCAGGGCCAAGGCCTTTCACCGAGCTGTGGCTTTCCCTTGAGAGGCGCAGACACTGCAGCACACAAGAAGACACAGGGCATCAGTCAGGATTTCCCTTCCTGTGCCCCAAAATCCAGCTGTCCCCAAGAAAGCAGGAACAGAAGTCACAGCAGCCTGACCCCAGGCACTGCAGCACCCAGCGCAGACCAAACCCACCCCTTCCCCAGCACTGCTACACAGCAATGCCTTTCAGAGGGGTATCAGCACTGCCACCAGATAGCCTTTTATGCACACTGCTACAAGTGACGTGCTTCAGGAGGGACTGATAAAATTCCTCTCCCTAACTGCAGTTCAGGAATTCCATATCTATTCATCTTACTTATCACACCCATTCCGCCCGGGCACATTACTGTGGATGCTGCTTGAATGGAGATGTGTCCACCAAGAGCAGCTGGAACCAGGATTTGGATGAAAACAAAGCCACAGTTTTACCTGTGGAATACCTACAGAGCAAGCAGCCCTCAGATTGTTTCCCACCAGCTATAAAAATAATCTAGATTTACACAGAGGAGCGCTGAGTTATCTCTCAAAGTGCCTTAGAAATGTCTTGAAGGGAATCAACATTTTAATTTTTTTAATTTTACACTTCTAGCAATTATTTTCCGTTGTCTACAGGAGACTTCAGTTATCAATCACAAGTCACTTTACACAGATCTATTCATGTCAGCTTTTTTAAACCACTATAGTTCTTGGATAAAGAAAACTTTAAGGAAACAAGCATTTACAAAATGCTCCAGAAGGAGGAATATATTTATCAAGCAAACATAAATCCAAGCTGGCAGAGCAAAGCCTGAAAACTAATCACATTCACTGTGAGTTTAGATTAAAGGGTTTTTTCCTAAATTTACTGCTACTGCTTTTACTGTTATTTTTACTCTACTCGAACCTTCTTGCAGATAACTCTACATATCTCACAAATACTCAAATGTCCTGACCAAGCTTGAAAAGGAGCCTCAGTTGCTAGAGCTTATTTCTGAGGAGGGTTAGAGGCAAAAAAAAGATGATCCATGCAAAAAACTGTGCGTGCTCCACCTTCCATGCAACAGCCCTAGAGCCTCCTTTCTCTATAATGGGTGTGAAAACAAGTGATAGATCCATACATTTCAAGACAGAATTCTGGGGTCTATATATCTACAAGGTTGAAAAGCTTTCTGTTTCCTTTATGTGGGTGATTTATCTTGAAATCCTGCTTTGATTTCCTGCCCCCATCCCCAAGTATCCTGATAGTTTCCCAAGTAGTGATATAATTAAATTGAGTTTTCTTGACCAGGTGTTTTTGCTGACCCATGCCCTTGCTTTCTGTCTAAACTCCCAAACCTGTTATGATTTAGTTCAGTTTAATTTAGGCTGAACACCATGTCATGGCTTGATCTAAAGTTAATTCTGATGGTGACAACTCAGTTGTTTTTCCCTGACTTTACTCAGTTCCCCACTCAATTCCCCTAGATAATCATGTATGATTAGGTATGCCCTATATGACTACAGGTTTCATAAATACTCTGCCTTGCATGAGGCTGGCTCTTTGAAAGTCCCACCATCTTAATAAACAGTTCTGTGGAAGGCATGCAGCGAAAATGGAAAATGATGTTTGCCTTCTCACTGCCTCATTCTACTGCTCCACCAGGAATTAAATGGAAGTAGAATTTTTGTGTTTATTGCTAACATATATTGCATAAACGTATCTTTTACCATAGGAAACCAACAGCTGGATAAGAACAACTTTCAGGAAAGATTTCTATGGTATATTTCAGCTCCATGTTTTTTTTGAATTTGCCTGTCCTTGTGTTTGATGGCATTAATGTGAACACTTGTCCTGCAAATTGGAGTCTTGTGGTGGAAAGACTTTGAGGACCCAGAAAATGCAGTCTGGGATTGTGAGCTCTCTGCGTAGGCTAATACCTGAAGTTATGTTAGATTAGATTTCTCTTTTTAATGTCACCTCTTTCTTTCACAACATATATGAGAACACTGTGGGTCTTTGGAGCTCTACCTTTGACAGCTCTCGACCATATTTGCCCGTGGGTGCATAATCTAATCTAAGGTCTGAGAACAAGATGAAAAAAGATAGACAGAATCTTAACACAAGGTGTATTTCCACAGGAAAAGAATTAGAACAAACAAAGGTGTACTGGGTAGAATATTTTAATATAATGTGCATTTATGAAGTCCCTTTGGAACCTAGTCTATATTACAATCACAGCAAGATGGATCAGCATGCAGCATCTCATCTTTTCTAGTTATTAAAAACGGGGGGGGTGAAAAGAAAAGCGAGGAGGGAGGATGGCTAATGGGGGCTCTGTGTGGTGGTGAGATGGGGATTTGGGTCGGAGCAACTGTGGTTTCTTCTTGTAATTTTGTTTCTGCTGTTCACTTAGAAAATGCTCGTCGAGTACTCCCTCATGGCTTTGCTGTGCAGTTTGCATTTGCCACTCTCCCAGCATCCAGCTGCCAGGCATGTGCCAGGAAGAGCTAAAGCTGCTGAAATGTACTTTGGGTGCAGGAAAGGGGAATTGTGCCAACCAAACGTGGGATTCTGCGACCCAAAGGTGGAATTGTGCCACCCAGATGTGGAATTTTACCACACAAACGTGGAACTGTGCCACCCAAACCTGGAATTTTACCACCCAAACACGGAATTGTGCCACCCAAATGCGGAACTGTGCCACCCAATCTTGCTTTCAGCTGTGCTCTAAATTTGTACATCCATGCATCCCAGTGACCACGTGAGGTGCTGCTGTTCTCTGACCAACGCACTGCCCCCATCACTGCCTTCTATTCACGTCTGTAATGTTGCAAGGAAGTTCTGAAAATATGCACCATTTTTCATTATTTAGGACATTGATGAAGGGTAATGGCATGCAGTGCTGTAAGTTGGTAAGAAGGTACAGGTTTATTTATCCTCCAAGTGAGGCAACAGCATGTGGGTAAAGAAGCCTGTGTATTTAGGCATCAGAATGAGGGAATGGAGCAAAAAACTCCTCAATAAAATAAGTAACAAAGAATCCATTTAATTTAAAAAAACCTAACCCAAACCAACCTTCCCTCTCTCATCATAATACTGAGAAAGAATCTTCCAACCTTGTCTTTCTGATGGGAAAAACTGTCTTTCATTCTCTTACCCAGCCTAAAGAAACATATATCACAGGACCACAGAGTTGCTAGGATTGGAAGGGACCTCTGGAATCATCTAGTCCAACCTTCCTGCCAAGGCAGGGTCATCTAGAGAATATGATATGAAATTTGGTATATGACATCAATCAAAATGGAAGCAAGGGATCTCACAATCTGAACGCTTTAACAGGCAAAGGTAACATTCTTCCTTATTAAAAGATGAAGGGGCTTTGAGGTGGGCACACATGTAAATGAAATCTTAGCCTCAATTTCTCAAGGCTTTGCTGGAAAATCCCTGGGCATTTCAGCATCACAGGGTTCTCAGGAATGCTTGAAGATATTTGAAAGGCAACTGATATTTCCAGCAGCAAAACTGAAGAGAAATGTCAAGGGATTGTTCTTCTCTTCAAACACTTTCAGCTCCACTATGTTGGAGAAGAGCTATGGGGCAGACTTAGCTGGGGTTTGGTGGTGTTACTTTCTGGCTAACTGAATTTCCAGCTGAGTGTCATTGCTGCTATTCCAGTCAGTTTTGAGTCAAAGATGAGCTGCAGTTCTCTACAGGTATTGAAATTCTTAGGTCTCCAATATGAAATAAAACAGAACCAGCAATGTTCTTACCGCCAAAAAGGCTGAAAGCAAGGAAAGGCTTTCACAAGTATTTTTTTTCTTTTTATTTTATTAGATATATATTTCTTTTTTGCAATATATGCTTCCAATATTTGCCAACTTAAAATAGGAGCTTTAACTTTAAAACCAAAGCAAAGGCTCTACCTTGGCTGTGTGCAGGGTCAGCACCAAGGGGAGACAAGAAATCTCCCCAGACCCTCCTGAACTGAGGGCCGGGTTAGGAAAAGCAAATTCAGGAAAGAGTTTTTTCCACTGAAATTCACAGTGGTGAGAGCCCAAGCTGAGCAGAAATGACAGCTCAGCAGCTTCAAGCAGGACATCAGGAGGAATCCTTCAAGCCTGGCAGATAAAAGAGTAGCTGCTCCAGCCCTGTGCAAGCTGCCAAGCAATCTCTTTGCTCAGCCCCCTTTTCCACTTCCCAAATCCTGGTTATGACGGAGAGGGAATGAAGAACAGGGGGGCAAGAGGGGGTATTGGGGGAGGAAGGGTATAGGTGATGGCACAAGAACATCTATTTCCTGCCCTTGTTGCCAGAGGGTGCCTGGGATCAGCTGAATACTCACCCAGCAGCCCTTTGGATGCAATTCTGCTTGGGGAAGCAAAAGCCCTGGCTCCCAAGGACAGAGCAGGCACTGCACAGCCCTCTCTCAATTAAATAATTTGTCTCCTTTCATGTTGGGTCAATGACTTACAGTTCATCATGGCTAATTAAGGGTGAAAAAACCAGCACACATTTGTTTAAGTCTGGGTTCCTCCACGGAGCACTGGGATAGCTGTGGGATCCCAAGTGCAGGGCCTCATCCCAGGAGCACTGAACCTTTCCCTGATCAAGTACTGCCACGAGCATCTGCACTCTGTGTGTTAAGAATGCCCACAAGATACTCTGATTGGGAAGATAACACCAGGGCTTTGGCCAAGACTCCAACTCCAGGCACTCCGTGGAACATACTTAATACAACAATTGAACATTTACATCTGATGTTAGCACGTTCACGCCCAGTCAGGCTACAAAACCTTATGGCCTTCGCAGGAAAAAAGAGGAAGGACTTTCTAAACAAACTTCAATGCTCTCGTGGCCAATCTGTGCTCTCATTAGTGATGGTGCCACTTCACCCTGAAAATAGGATGAACACATCTGGGACCTGCCTGTGGCTCCCAAGGGCCTGTCATGTTCTGATAGGAACATCCTTCTCTGCTTGTGCTAAGAATGTGTGGAGCACATTAAGTTTTCTACCCCCAATTACCTCCCAAACTTGTTTAAAGCCCCTTGTGAGGCAAAGTGGCTTTGCCTCTTTTACAAGGCAAGGTATGAAGGTGATTATGAGGGAAAATTCAGGCTGCAATTCTGCCAGCTGGACAAAGTAGCATTGCACCTATCCCTAATACTCAGTCCTAATGTGTTGAAGGATAGACATTCAATCAAGCCCCTTAACTCCAGCATTAGAAGATGCTATTTTAAAATAACTGGTATTTATTTTTTTGTTTAGGACATCCCAAAATTTTCCAGGAGCAATTGCCCTGAAGCCAGTGTCTTGTGCAATCCTGGTAACAGTTATAAAATTCCAGAGGGCCATGGAATTTGGCTCATTTCTGCATCTTATTTCCTATTTCTGGAATTATAACCTATTCCTGCCAAGAATATAGTCACAGCCACATTATCACAAAGTGTGAATGCAATTGTTTAACACACCCCAGTTTTTCACAGTGTGTAAAGTTAACAGTAATTTTTTATCCTGTCACTGCCACACAGCACAGATGTTGTTGCTTTCACACTGCCTTCGTTACTGGAGCACAGCTGAAGAATAATTTTAGTCCCCTATTTTACATACTATCTTTCATGTGCTGTTGCTGCAGCCATCAGCCAGACAAGACACTTGACTAAGCAAACTGTCAATGTATTTCACACATTCACAGGAGATGCATAAAATCAGATTCCAAGTTTATGTATGAGATGCTTCCAGTTTGTTTGATTTTATGCCAGGCTCACTTTCCCTCATTAGTTTCCCTTTTGTTGTAGCTGGGAGATTTGTGACAACATAACTTTTATTGTGAATATACTGAAACTTTTCCCAAAAATGGAGATATTTCACACAAATATCTCGTGCTTTATGACAGCTGCAAATTTCTTTTTGATTTGTTCTCTTGCAATGTCAGAAATAAGTGTCCCTCAGCAGCTAGCCTGTACTACCTGTAAGATGGAAGTGCAGGTAGAGATTATAAATCTTCAGGCTGTTTGTATACACACAGGAAAAAAGTTGGGAAAACACGGGCTGAAGAATTAACTGCTTAGTTCTGATCTGGCATTTGGAAAAGGGCTGGATAGTCCTGAGGCCCTGTCCTTGTGGAGAAAGGACTTTGCTGTGCCAGATAAATAGGAAGCAATGCACTTGCAGTATGACTTGATCAGAACCCCAACAGCAAAGGCTTTCCCTACACTATCACCAAACCCAGTTAGCTTAAAAGACAGGAAATCCAAAGCACTCATGTCTTTCTCCCCGGGAGCAAATCAGCCATGAACTGGAATCTCTGGAAGTCACTTAACAGCCTGTAATTTGTATGAGATATTCTCTATTTCAAGAGAATTTCTGCATCTGTTTCCCCATAAGAAAGAGGACACACTGCCAAAAGAAGATACTTGCAGAATTTCAGCATCTTGCCTTCTGCTTGAGACTTCTGCTACTATGGGAATATGGAAATGGAAGATAACTTTTAAAAAACATGATCCGAAGGAAGTCTATCTCTGCATTTTGTGCACCAAAATGATCTAGGTATGAAACTGAAGCAGGACATACAAAGAAAGGGTTTCCCTCACATTCCAAGGGGCTGAAAGACAGGGAATGTGGCAGTGCACAGCTTACTGCTTCCTGGCACCCACACTCCCAAATGTGAAATAATGCTGCAAGGATAATCAGGCCAATTTATGTTCCAAGTGTGAAATGTCCCAATCCAGCACAACAGGGGGGCTTTCATCATTTCATCTGCGTGCAATGAATGCAGAGAATAATTAGCAAAATGAATGAAAAGGCTTTGGACTCGATTTTAATCCACCTCTGTGCAATGGGAATAACACCCCAATTCATTAGGCATCAGATGCACATTAGTGAAACACAGTGGCAACTTAATTCAGCTGGGAAGGGCATCCCCCCAGGGAGAGCTGAAACAAGCAAGCCCATCATTTCTCCATGTGTGGCTAACTTCAATTAAACTTCCCAAAACACAAATTTTTACTCACCTTGAAGGAAAATGGGAAAGAACAGCTACTTAAGGCACCCTTCTGTTGGATATCAAGATGGTTTCCTCATCCTGAGCAAGCTGAAACAGTGGGGTCGGTGGGAATTTTGATGGAAGGGAGTTCAACCACTGGAAAAATGTATTTGGGGGACCTCTGCAATAGACAGAACAGAATCTGCGATATCTTTAGGGAATATTATTACTAAATTTCAAGTTTCATTTATTCCCCTGGATTGTTCTACTCTTGCCCTTGTCACTTCTGATCAAGTGCTCCTTTGTGAGCTTGTTTTCTCATTTATTAAAGGCCAAGTGGTATTATGTTTACTCAATTCCATTGGAAAACAGAGTGACAGCTTGCTGTGGGCTTTGGGAATAAATGCTTTATCCTGGAGTTTCATTCCTTGCAAACCCTCCTATTAAAGCAATAAGTGGGAATGGTGAGAAAATTTTCCTTTTCTCTAAATTTTCCCTAAAGGTTTGCTTAGTGTCTTTAGCTTAGACAAAATCTAGATGGAAAGCAGCACCCGTGTGCTACAATTTTTGTTTCCTTGGTAAAATATCTAGGAAATTGGCAAGTGCAGGGCTGAAGGGAGAAGTTAATTTAACTGATCTCCTGCTCAGCTGGGATCCTCTTCTCTTCTGAGATCTCAGTTTGCAATTCCAGCACTGTAAAAAATTGCCCATTACAGAAATTGCTTGTTAATTTTCCCAGGGCTTCAAGTTGCCTGAGTTCAAAATTCTCAGGGAAACTATGTAAGGAAACTGGGCTGTGTGACTCCCAGGGCCTGCCCTTGACTAGCTCCTCAGCCCCCTGAGAGACAAGCCCCCTTCTCGGCCAGGGCCATAGCGTGCAGAGCTGAGGACACAGAGTGACTGTTGTCCCAGAACAGGCATGCTATGGATGTTCCAAGGAGGGAAAAACTGTGCTCAAATATCTATCCTCACTTGTCCTGCTTGCTGCTGCACAAAAGATGTTTGTGGCTCAACAGCAGACACAATAAATGGATGAATGTACTGCTGGTGTTCAGTTCCAGGGAAAGCTGAAGAGGCTGAGGAATTTTCCACGTCACTCACCAAAACCAGCCATTGGAGTTGATTTTGAGGCTGAGGTTGCTTCAATGGGATTGCTTTAGCCATAACTAATGTGAGTGAAGACATGGAAGCAGAGTCCATAACTCAGCACTCAGGCAGAGGAGTCCTCCCTCCATCATATCCCTTGCACAGCTCTGTCATCAGGCAGACTTTTCTTCCACCACTCCTCTGATCCAGGGGGCACATCAGGAACAAAGAGCAGATATCAGGCATCTTCTCCAGAGCAACTGGCCAGGTCTGGTATTTTCCATTTTCCCCACTACTATATAAGTCAGTCCTTCTGCATGGGCTGTTCCTGGGAAGAGAGAGGTGAGGGGTAAATCTCAGGGAAGTAGAAATGCTTGTGCTCTGGCTCTGTGGCCAGATGTGCAGGGTGTACCTCCAGTGGCCTCACTGGTGACAGGCATTCCTGACACTTGTGATTAATCTTACTCTGATCCTGGCCGTGTCAGTGCAACTTCTCCTCGCACCTTCTCCAACCTGTCATGCAGCCCATGGATGTGACAAGAGGTGCAAATTGCAGATGCTCTGGCAAGCTCAGCTTTAAATAATTTAATCATGGCAAGTCTGTGCTGCTGAGGTTTTACAAAGGTTAAGCCCTTCGAGTGTGGAGGTGATGAATAGCTGCTCCGTATGGCAAGCACTCAGGACAGCAGGGGCTTCTAAATTCCTACTCTTTTCCATATTTCACACAGAGAGCAAAGCCTTGAATTCAGTGTGATACTTGTGTTATCACAAGCAGCGTGGTCTGTTTGTAAACATGCAGCAAGAGAGGGTGATTTAGGGGATAACAGCTTTGTGGACCCCAGATTTCCTCTCATGTAGCTGCCATTCTGTCAGCTGTTGGAGGTAAAGCTTTCCTTCCTTCCTTCCTTCCTTCCTTCCTTCCTTACTTCCTTCCTTCCTGGTAAAGGACTGGAAATGGCTCAAGGACAAGGCAGGCTTCCCTTCCCAGCATGAATAGGAAAAAGCCCATCTGAGACCGGAGAAAACAGTGGCTCAATTAACTGTGGGACAGCAGGACTCCCAGGAACAGGAGACAGAGAGAGCAGAGGGCAGGATGGGGGCAGAACACTGGTTTCTCAATGTCCTGTGGTCCTTCATGGGCAGAAAAGGGACCATTTCACAGAGAGCCATGTAGCATCTTAGAGATCCTATTATTAGTAAGCTCTGTTTAACCTCCCAGAGCATCCATCAACCCAAAGCATCACAGAAACACTCCCCAGCTGTTATATTACATGGATAATTATAGTCTGCAGATGCTAATGCAAGGAACCCTGTCACTTACGATACATCATGCTAGAGGATGAAAGGGTGTGTTGGTTTTTTTTTTTAGGCTACAAAGTGGCAAATTAGTTCATTCTTTCCCCATTGGTTTTCATCCTGCAGAGGTAGAAGCACAGCCCAATTCAACAGTTTGGACTAGATTAAATTTTCAAGAGTGCTTGGAGGCTACTTGAGGACATGCAAACACTTTGCATGGGGCTGCTGCATGAGTGAGCAAAGGGGAAAGCACACGAGTCAATCATGGTGTGTCCTCTCAGGGACACTGCACTGCTTTTGTGGATATGGCAGCAGGCTCAGGCAAGGTCAGGCTGCCGCAGCAGCTCAGAAATATCTTGGTGAAAACCTTGGCACAGCCTCAGCCACCTCTCTCAATGCTACAGTCTCCTACCTCTTTGCTTGATGGTTTCCAAAGAAAGCTGAAAAGATCTGAAAACCTCATTTGCCCACGGGGTTTTAAAGGACACATTTTCCTACATATCATCCGATGGGTATGTGCAATCTCCTTTTTCCACTTGTGTTACAACCACAAGAGCAGTTGGTGCCCCATGATTACAGTCTCGAACTCAGACTGGTCCTAAAATAATGTGGAGAGTGCGGATTAGAGGGCCAGGCACCCGACCCAATTTGAAACTGCTCAAAGGATTTACAAAAGTGTCTCCAAATCAGGGAGCACTCAGCCAGCTTTATTTTACAAGAGGAAAACCAGGGCACATTCCTTTGACCAGAAATCTCCTGAACACTGAGGGAAGGACAAGCAGTCAGGCACATTTTAAGGATATGTGCCTTTGCGTCAGAATCTTCAGAATGAACACTCTTAATTTTACATTCGCCCATTAATTTTTCACAAGGTTTTATTTGAAGCACAGGGCTATAATTTTGGCTCAGGTTTCTGGTGGCTTGGGGATCATTTTGTTTATAATATCAGCAGAAAGCCCTGATGGAAGTATCCCTCTGTAATTCACACTGGTTTGCCATTTTTTCTCCCTTTTCAGCATACAGGAAGCTTCTGTAAAAATCTTAGAGGTAATCGTGTTTTTGGATTTGTATTGTGTGATTAAATGTGAGTGTGTGTGAAGTTTTCCAGGGGGAAAAAACCCCTATGATAAGACGACATTCTGAAGGAAAGTATTGCATATATGAGCGAGTGGATACATTTCTGATGCTGCTATTTCAAACAGCCACAGCTCCAGGTTGAACTAAACTAGTGATGGGTGTCTATTAATGTATTCACCATTTTTCATGTCTTTCTTTCTCTTACCCTGCATGGTAGCTAGCAAAGGAGAGAGATATTGGCACTGTACAGATGACAGAGCATAAAGAAAGCTTAGACCAGGCGAAAATAACATTAATTATAAAGTAGAAGAGAGAAAAGATGCATGCAGGGAAGACCTACCACTTTCATTTTTATATTCTCCTTTCCTCTGAAAGAGAATGTTAAGGATCTAAATTGCCTTTAATTCTCTGCACACGGTGCCTCACATTATTTGCAGTCAATAATTTTTTTGCAGCAAGAGGAGCTTTACCAGTCACAGACAGTATAAGAAGCATTTAATGTAGTACACTTTTTATCTTTTTTCCCCCCTAATTTTAACTGTCACGACACAAAAGATAATTTCTGGTGTGGCATTTCCCAGACAGCACAGGAGGCACTGAGACAGCTTTAATAACTTCACCCCAACCTCTACCTCCACATCACAGTTCTGGGTAATGCACGTTCGTGTCTGCTGGCTGAGGCTTTCACAACATCACATCTCTGATCTCCGGCTGCTAATGTCATCCTGAGCTTGCTTTTATCCTTAATGACAGCGAAGGAAGCAGGATGCAAACAAGAGAGTTGGATAGGCTCTCTCTGTTACTGTTGTGAAATGAGAAGAATAATTGCAACTCCTTAAAACAGCTTCCCCAGTGCCTCCTGTCTGTATTGGGGTGGGCATTGAAGCCACTTCTAAAAGGAAAATATATTAGAATGAGTCATTTTCCCTCTTAGGCTATTGTGAGCCACACATATGGAAAGATTTATGTTGAAAATCTAGGGTCTTGATAAGCGTGGAGTTTTAATTTTCTTTTAATGGGTAAAGACAGACAGAAGGGGATGAAAAGAGGAAGATGCATCAGATAGAAAGAAATACAGCTGCTGCCTCTGGTTTGAAAGTTAATTAAATTCGGGATATTTTTGTATCGGTTATCTTCTTCCTTGTTAAAGAATGGAAAGACTGAGAGGCTCTGAAAATACACAGTGACCTCCATCCTTCAAATATAATTAATATATTAATTAGCAGCTGCCGCATCTCAACCTTGTTGGCCCAGGAGGTGTACATTAACAAGTACACAGGAGATAAAGCCACCTTTAATTGTCTCTTTGCAATGGTTCATCCCACTGTTCCAGGACTGGAGCATGCTAATGACAGCTCAGGATCAGGAAAGAGTCTCCCACTTTCCACTCTGGTGTTCAAACCTCACCTGAATCACACTCAGAGGATCCTTTGTACACAGATGTAAAAATTAAGTACTTTTGTAAAGACAGAGCATTGCTTAAGCTGAGCTGTATGTGCTCATATCTGGATGCTCTCAAGTGGCTTCCTGTTTTCAAATTTTTCCTTGTGTCTGTGTTTTACAAGAAGTCCTGGCCTCATATGCAGCCAGCAGTTTTTACCTTATTTTTCAAAGGCTATGGCAACTCAAGAGGGTATGATTTACTCCTGAAAGTGTCCTTTTCCTGTTAAACATCCTCCTTCCTTCCTCATTCCCTGCTAAAGCAGAACAACTAGAAAGAGATGTTGATGATCTGAGCCACACAGCAGTAAGGATATATGTGATTTATTGTTGTAGATCACTGGATCACAGAATAGTTTGGGTTGGAAGAGGCCTTTAAAGGTCTCCTAGTCCATCCCCCCAGCAACGACCAGGGACATCTTCAACTAGACCAGTTTGTCCAAAGCCCCTTCCAACCTGACCTTGAATATTTCCAGGGATGGGGCATCCAGAGCTTCTCTGGGCAACCTGTGCCAGGGCCTCCTCACCTTCATTGTAAAAAACTTATTTCTTGTATCTAACTGATAATTTTCTCTATTCTAGATCTAATATCTATTCTATATCTAATACATCTATCTATTTATCTATCTCTAACATCTCTATCTATTTCTAATCTCTATGGGTCCCTTCATTCAGCTGTCTCAGAGAAACCACAGTCCCCAAATTTGCAGGTGAGCATTTCCCAAAAGCTGCCTCTAGAACCCTCACTGGCAGATTGTGACTGTAAAGGGTGGTAGGCTCTCTGAAAATCTGACCAGAGCATGCACTCTGTTATA
The DNA here is from genome assembly GCA_013400515.1 of Erpornis zantholeuca. NCBI lineage: Eukaryota > Metazoa > Chordata > Aves > Passeriformes > Timaliidae > Erpornis > Erpornis zantholeuca. The sequence continues at coordinate 536,776 of VZTN01025343.1, read as the reverse complement.
TCTGAAATTCCTAGGCAGGAAAGACACGCAGTGTTAGGGAAGAGGTGTGATAAATTTAGCAAGTGATAATGCAAACAGCATGGAAAAAATGTGTGCTGTACAGGAGGGCAGAGGCTCTTTTGCTAGCTGGGACATTACTGACCCCTTGGAAACAAGACTGTAATACATTTAAATCTGATCCACAGGCTTGCATGTGCCCACAGTCCCACTGGAGTCAGGGAGACTGCAGAGTGTGCAGTTAAAAGCGGCAGAATTATTTATTTTTGCAAGGATCAGGCAGTTGGGGGGTAAAATGTCCTTGGCTTCACCTCCCAGGTGGATCAGCAATGTAAATAGGCAGTTACTTTTCACTATTGTCAGTGATTAATCTGCCTAAAGAGAGCCCTCACTTTCTCTCGTTCACTTTACTCTTTCTTTGTTGATGTTCGACTGACTTGTCACTTCGCTTGAAAGAGTAAAAACATCAATTTGCCAGAAGCCAGACAACAGTCTCACTCCTTTCAATTTGCTTGTTTTCAGTATCAATTCACTTAGAAATCTAAAGATTTAGCCTCGTGGTGTATTTTCTTGCAGCTGCATTCATATCCCTATCCATAACCCAACGCAAGTGAGTATCTCAGAAGGAGGACAGCTGAAATGTCACAGAGAGTTAATCAAATTGCTAAACTGCAGGCATTACCAACAAACAATGACAGAAACTCTCAAGCTGAGGCCAAACCTGCCCACAGCGATTTGTTCAAATTCCCTTCTTTGTCTGTTGCTTCCCTAATTTTCCTGAACTGTAGTTTTATAAAAATCTTCATTGCGCCCTTATATTTTACTGTAAACACCAACCAGGCTGTTCATTCACAGCTCTAGGTTTCCTTCCCAGGTTACAAGAATTGCTTTCTTGACATTTTTATTTTTCCTACGGTAGCCTTCAGTGCCATTTGATTTGGATTGATAAAGAGTGATATTTTTTCCACTCCTGACAAGCCACTGTTTGGATCCGAAATGGGAAATATTCATCAAGGCAATTTGTATTTATTTGTATTTGGATTGTTTTGCTCTTTGTGAGCAAAAGGCTCACAAAGAGCAAAAGGCAGAGATAGGGAAGAAAAAGGGATGCAGTAAATAAAGTCAGCAAGGAGAACCATTAAAACCTTAAAGTCCCAGGTAGTTTTATTCCTAATGACATTAATTATTTCAAAACTGTCTCGTTTTTTTCAATGAGACTAATTTAATGGGAAATGTCACAGTGAAACCAGACACACTATAATCCTCAGCAGTTAATTCAAGGCTATGCATTAGCATCAGAAAGGAATTAGATGTTTGAATTCACACAAATTGGGAGGGTCACATTAAATCTACTGTAAAGAATAACCAAGTGAATTGAAGAAAAACTTCCCAGTCAGACTGGAGTAAATATGTAGTAAATCAGCTCCTGATAATCCAGGATGCACAGAGGCAAAAAAAAGAATGAATACAGAATTTTCTAAGTGCCTGTCCTGGTAAAGGAAGACATAGGGAAGGGAAAGACTGGATAATTAAAAGGGCAGAGGGAGGTTTTTTCTGTCGACAGCATTGCAAAGGAAAGAAAATGCCAGTCATACTCATAGGGGAAAGATGAGAAAGAGAAAACGGGGTTCTGTTCTGCACTGAGCAGGGAATGCTGCTGCAGAGCTGGGCTGTGCAGCAGGGACACGATAATGGGCACGAAGGGCTGGGCTGCCCACTTGGGCGGGAAGGTGACAAATCGCCAACAACATGAGACTTGCTCCTGTTCAACTGCATTTTAATCACATGAAAGGGTTTGGTGCAAGCGGCGAGAGGCTCAGAACAGAAATTACCTCATCAAAAGATCGTCTGCCTCGGTGTCTGTCACTGCTGAGCAGGAAGGACACAATGGTAGGAGGAGAGATCAGGATGCCCTCACCGCCTTTAACACGCTGCTATGAATGCCCGGATCCGCCAGGATGTGGTGGAGGCAACAGACAGCCTGGTCTCTGCATCTGTGCTTGTCACAGATTCCACACAAAAGACACGGAGGTTGCCCAGAAACAGGGAGCAGTGGCAAATCCACCTGCATTCAGGGCTGCAGGAACCGGAGTGGAGCTTTCCTCTGTCCAGAGTCAAAAGGGAGTTAAGGAGCTTCCCTTCTTACTGTGGGGGTGCAGATCACACCTTCCTATTTTCAGAGGTAGAAGTTCTTTAGCAATTGACCATAAAAATAGGCAGAAAAAAAGAAGTGTAAAAGTTGCTCCCATCTTCCTTAACTCATCACCTCTTTCCCCCACCTCGTTCTCTCCATGAAGCGCACACAAATAAATGTGCTGTCGTTTCTAATTTTCATTTTATATGAAGAGTTTTGTATTTCCTACAGCTTTGGATGCACAAGCTGCTGAAGTGGAGGGAGAAAAAAGACTGAGATGTGCATAATAGAAAAAAAAAACACTGAAAGGAGAAAAGAGAGAAAGATATAAGATTTTATATAACTTTTTCCCCCATCATATCTGTGGAACATACACTTTAGTAGGTGGTGACACACTGGTAGAGATGGCCTGAAGAAGCTGTGGATACTCCATCCCTGGAAGCATTTAAGGCCAGGCTGGATGGGGCTTGGAGAAACCTGGTCCAGTGGAAGGTGTCCCTGCCCATGGCAGGGGGTTGGAACAAATTAACCTTTAATAGTCCCTTCCATCCCAAACCATTCTCTGATTCTATAATTGTGAAGGAATAATCCCTGCTAGGCACCTACTCCTCAAATACAAAGTTTTAGCAGATGACCACCTGCCTATAAAGGTCAAGAGTAAAATATTAGTGCTTCAAGCAACACATTATTTATAACATTCCGTGAACAAACTGGAGTCCACCCAATCAATGGGAATGAAATGTCATTCTACTGGTTCAAGTTCTATGGGAATTTTTCTCTGGGATTCTTTCACTGTAATTTTTTTTCAATGCTGGCTTAATTTCCTTTGAACTGGCGTTTCCCTTTCTGCACTCACACCGAGTCAGCCTTTCTGGGAAGGTTTCCTTGGTGCAGCAGAACAATATGGAACTAATGGGATTACTCACAGCACAGAGTTAAGCATTATAGAAATCTTCGAGGGAGTGGGGTGTTAATTACCAGCTCTCATAGCAGAACCCAAATAATGAAACATAGTAGAGCACACATTTCCCTCAAAGTTGTCTGGACTCCTCTTGGTCAGAGCATTGGTGACACAGGAATGGCTCTTCTGGAGCTTAAGCTCCATTCACTGCCACTATTGTATATAATTAAGCGAATTTTTTTTAACACAAGCACAGCACTGAGCATATCAAACATGGAGATTTTCAAGTCACAGTGGATTTAAAAAAGAAAACTCTGTGCTGAATGCATTAAATGTGTCTGTAAATTTTCCCATTTGGAGTTCTGTATCAAGATTTTAGCTCAAATGAGTATTCTGAGGTGAAGCAAAACATAGCAGTCACTAGTATTAAAAAGAAGAAAAAACCAAAAGAAATATTTAGAAGGTTTTGTTTTAGTATGGAAATGAAAATGTCAAGTTTCCGCTTCAGGTTTCCTTCCTTCTCACTCTCTGCTCTCTTCACCTCCCTCCTTTAGAAGGCAAGGGAAGGAAGTGTGCAGGGACATATTTTTCATCCTCTTTTATTGTTCTTTTTTTTGGATGTATATATCCTCTACTGAGCTGGAAGTCATTTTCAATAGACTGGCTTTTTAAAACATGCTTTTGAACATTCTGTCTTACATTCTCTGTAATTTTGTTCCATTTCCTCATCTCAAAGCAAACTTCTTCCTCTCCCTTAGTATTATCTTTTATGTTCTTTCTGGGGAAAGCCACTGAAGTGAACTTTGTGTTGTGCAGATAAGAGAAGCAAGCTGTGACACTCGTAAGGTTTTAACAATTATGAATGGTTTCACTCTGTGATGAGCTTAATACTCCCACATTTTACCTCTTCTCAGTTCTGGACCAAGAGATGCTGTTGAAAAAAAAAAACCTGCAGAGATTCATGAATTTAGCTACAAATAGCAGCAGTTAACAACTCATACATCAGCACTAGGTAAAACTGAGGGGATGTTCACATTGCCTAAAGCAACATGGTAACCAGGCATGAAATACACCATCAACCCCAAAATTTGTTGGGAGAGAAGGGAAAACTGACAAATGATGTAAAGAGTCCATACAGGAGATATCTAAATGGCTAAAACCCTGTTATTGGTGGTCTCCTAAGTGACTCCCGAGGCAATTGTTAACTATGTCTAAATTATGTAGGATTCCTTGCTGGCTCTTTTCTCTATTGTGTCCCTCTTCCCACTCTCTCATTAATTAACACTCTTCTTTCACTTTCTTTGCTTCCTTCAAACTGTTTCCAGCTAAGAATAAATGAAAACTCCACTCTAAAGTAAATTGTATGCCAGTTTCAATCAACTGGAAGGCAAGAAGGGAAAGTCAGCAGAATACCTCTCCATGCCCTGATAATTAATTTTAATAACCAAAATTGATCATTGATCATTGATAATTGATCATTGACATCACCTCTTCTGAGAGAAGGGAGGGGGGAATTGAGGTTCTCATAGGACTGTGCTGGGGTTCTGTGAAAACCTGAAAAAGCAAAGCAATCCTTAATCCAGGGGCATACCAAGCACCCCTCCTGTTCCCAGGCAGAAGAGGGGCAACCACAGACACGAGGCTGGGAGACGAGCAGATGTGGGCAATGGGAAGTGTTCCCTCTGGTGGGAATGCAAGCCCAGCCCTCAGACCAGACTTCAGGAGAAGGGAGCAGACATTCCATCTTTTGCAGGTGAATGACCTAAATGACCATCACAGTAAAAGCACCCAAACAGCAAATTGTCCCACTGAACCCCAGAACTGAAGGAAAAAACCCACCAAGAAAGGCCTCCCAAGAGTGTGGGTGGGCATGAGTTTTAGAATCTGATCTCTAAATGTGATGAGAAATGACATTTTAGAGCTGTGAGATGAGATGCATTTCCTCCAGTGGTGCTGATTGATTAGCCATTCACTGTCACGCAGCTAATTGTTTGCTGGCTGCTAATCAATGAGATCTGAAATACCATGTGTGCATAAGGCTTATACCCAAAATTAAAAGGAAAATAAAAAAGTATAGAAAGCATCCAATACCCCTGTGGTATTCATCCTCCAAGAGGTATCCCGTGTAAGGTAAATATTCAAATAGTATGTAAGACTTTTGTGGAGGATGTGAGAATGACAGAAAGTGATATGTATGCTTTATAATAAATCCCTGGGTTTTTCCTTAACTCATAAACTCCTGAAGCTTGCTGTCTGACAGCCCCTGAGGAGGCAGTAAAAGGGTCAGCTCAGTGATGGCATGGCTCTGGTGTAGCATTAAACATGTTTCCACAAAAGGATCATCCACAGGACTGCTGCCCCATGACTGAATACTCTGTCAGACACAGGGGCCCATTTTCTCCACCTGTGTTCTGAGCATCCAGAGTATCTGGGCGCAGGCTGAAACCTCTCTGAGTGGGCTGAAAAATGGCTTTCAGAGCAATTCACAGCTGAAAATATCCAGACATTCTCAGGGCTGTATCAGCCAAATGGCTATCTCCCAATGCAGAATTAAAAGCCTGATACTGAACAGATTATGTTTGGGAGAGTTAGAAGGATATAGAGTGTATTCTTCTGTAAGACTGGAATGTAATTATGACTTCTGGGGCATGGTAAAAATAAATTATTGCATTTGTCAAATATTTTGTAAAAACACTACTTTGCATACAATCCAATGGGTGAGTGATACTCCAGCAAAAACAACAGTGCCAATTCCTACTGTCAGAGCAGATACAGCAGTTTGGATTGTCATGCCCAAACAAAGAGTTTTCCTACCTCTACCCACAGCCTCTTCGCAGTGTGGGAACCCCTAACCTTTACCAAAAGTTGTTGAAATTAATGAAATTAAATAACTACATGATATAAAAGTTTTCTCTCTTTTTCTTGGCACAATTTTTGGGGGTGGGGGGGCATGACTTATTTGCCAGTGTTTAAAGCATTCCTTCCTTCCTTCCTTCCTTCCTTCCTTCCTTCCTTCCTTCCTTCCTTCCTTCCTTCCTTCCTCTCATGTGTACAACTTTAAAGAGACAAAAAGGAAAACACAGCTTTTGATAACATAAAAAGGAAAGCAAATATATCAAAATTAATAAAAGATGAGGAAATTCAGCCAGCTGATGTAATATTTTGATGTTTTGATGACACCGTTTGATGGCTCAGACAAGAGTAGGTGTATTTCATATTTCATAGGAAAAGAGCAAAGCTAGCTCAGAGATTTATGCTTAACCACCAAAGAACAGCATTTGGGGAGCTGCAGAGGGAAATGAGTATTTTTCATCAAATTGCAGAAGGGCCTGAGTGGGAGGATTGCATGAAGGAAACAGAAAGTGGTGGTCAAAGGGGAAAAGAACAGCCCCTCATACACAGAGGGAAATGACAGTGGGGGAGGAAATGGGTTAGTTTTTTCTTTCTCCTCCTTGTTCTTTT
>VZTN01025343.1:463961-530253 GCA_013400515.1 Erpornis zantholeuca | reverse complement strand
TTTTTTTTTTTTTTTTGAGAAAAGTAGTTAGAAATATTAATATCTAAGGAAAACAGTAAAGGAAGAAGGGAGATATCATCGCGTAACTGAAGTATAAGATATCAGATAGCTGCACTTGCAGCTGGTGGAGATTATGTGTAACATATAACCTGTTGCCAATTCCTTTGATGAAACCAGTGCTCCCTTTATGCTGCACTTGCAAATAAATGAGGTGGTGACCAGTTACCATTAATCTTCTGAAAATCACAAATGAAGGCCAACCGTTTTTATCAACCTCGTCATGAAAATACAGTTGAGGTAAGATCAAAGCTCTGGGGTTACAGCAGGAATGCCTGATTTTGACCAAATCTCTCCCGAGCAGCAGGAGAATGAAGGATGAAGAACAGGACCAGATTTAAGCAGGTCTATCAGTGTACCTGAAATTGTTGGCACACCCAGAGCTCCAGCTCCCAAGAGGACACATCCCCTTCTCCAAAATCTCCTCCTTTTTCCCTCCTTCCCGTCCTCCTTCTCACCAAGTTCAGTGCAAGGGCTGCAATGGGCAATCCATAAAGACTCCAGAGCCTGCCCTTCCCTGCAGACATAAAGGCTACAACAAAAACCTTCCCTGTCCCTCTTGGCTTTGGTAATAACTTTGCTACAAACTCTGCATTCCTTCACATCGGTGGCATTCATTTCCAAATCCTTCTGTTGCTCATAAACTGGGCTCCCATGATACTGGGAGGAAAATACACACAGACACAAAAGTCTTTCTGTCCCCATCATCACAGCAATTACTGCAAACCATCAAGCACTGTAAAACAAGGATGTGAGGACAACCTCTAAAATGGAAGAAAAGGGGTCAAACAGATCTTACACTGATTGAAAAACTGAAGTGTCCACCACCAAAATTATCCTTTTGTCTGACTTAGGGACACCTTCTTTCTTTATCTTTCCCATTTGTGATTTCCTACTTCTTCTCAGATTCAGATTAAGTCTCTCTCCAGATGAGATGGGATATTATATTTAATAGAGATAAATTATTGCATTTGTCAAATATTTTGTAAAAACACTACTTTGCATACAATCCAATGGGTGAGTGATACTCCAGCAAAAACAACAGTGCCAATCAGNAAAATGGAAGAAAAGGGGTCAAACAGATCTTACACTGATTGAAAAACTGAAGTGTCCACCACCAAAATTATCCTTTTGTCTGACTTAGGGACACCTTCTTTCTTTATCTTTCCCATTTGTGATTTCCTACTTCTTCTCAGATTCAGATTAAGTCTCTCTCCAGATGAGATGGGATATTATATTTAATAGAGAAAATAACCCACATCAGCACAAAGACAGAAAAGCTGGAAGTGGCTCCCATTCCCACAGATGTCAAGTCCTGTGAGAGACTCATGGGTGCTGTCTGGCAGAGATGAGGGAGAGCAGGCCAGATTTCTGCTCTTGTTTCGCTGTTGCAGTGTATGGGAAACAGGGATTTGTTCATGCCTGGTAAGCAACTGAACGAGTTGTTGTGGAGAAACACCAAACTCATCAGACAACTTTTTCCCCCTCCCCAATGGGACAGCTTACCAGACTTTGAAGTTTTCTAGCCAAGGAGTATTAGTGTGCTGTGACAGCTGGCAACACATTCCAGTGGGTAAGTGATGGACTGGCTCTGGAGAGAGTAAAATAAATTATGAAGTGGGTGAAATTTCAGCCCTCCAAATAACAGTCCAGTGATTTCATTGGAATGGCTCTGTCTGGCAACGTATTCAAACACATACAGCTGGGCAGAAAACACAAACACTCCTATAGGGAATAACTGCCTGCATGGGAAGAGAGGGAGTTCTCCTTGGATAAACGAGCCTGAGTGGGGAGACAGAGAGAGGGGATTTTTCAAAATATGTTTGTGTGAGGGCCAGTCAGGTATGGTTCTGTGTGAAGGTAAGTGTTAGAGCCAGAAATGAGTGTTATACACACTGCTCACACCCAACACCTTCAGGATTCCCCAGGTGATCTGCTTGCCCCAGAGAATGTCACCCACCCTCTGCGTTGTTAAAGCACCAGCATGTCCAAAAGGCTCAATGTCTACCTCATCGAGCACAAGTGGCAGGGACAGTTTAGCACTTGGAAACACCCACAGGTAATGCAAATAAGAGCCCATCATTCCTGGGAAGCAAAATGAAATCATGTACCTTCCTCCTGTTCGGAATTAAATAGGTTTAGATGGTCCCACCCTGCCAGGTCCCCTTCAAAATCTCAGAAGGGTGCCTGGCCCATGGCTTTCAGAAGAGAGGGAATGTTATGGAGTTAGTTGCCTTATTTTGACTTGGGCTGACTGACAGAGCTGGAGGGGCAGAGGAGAGGAGAGCAGCTTCCTGGGGGCTGGAGGTTTCCTCTTTTTAGCTGTAATTCATTCCACAAATTTGTACATTCTGAAAGCATCATCAACAAAAAATAAGCAGCCTGTTCTGTGAATGTTTGTTGTTGTAGAGGATCTCATATTCTCCTTTTGTCAAATGTAGGCAGTGCAATTAATTTTCATCAGGGAAGGATGGTGCAGCTTAGCTCTCCAGAATCTCTACATCTTTTTCAGCCTCTGAATGAGACACATGGAAGTGCAAAAATCCCTGTGAACAGGTTTTCTTGGAGGTGTATTAGCTTCCATCTCTCAGCTACTCCCATTTGAACACAGCTTTGTGGCTCCTGTGGGGGCTGCCCGAAAGAGAAAACAGGGTGCTGGCAACATTTACTGAAAAACTCATTGCTGCTTGTGTTTTGCCATGGTTTAATCATCATTAGCCAAAGCTAATGGATATATGGATGGTTCCAAAAATCACTTTTTCTCTATGGTTGAAAGTTTCATCAGGAACTTAAAATTCAGGGATAAACCACTCCAGCCTAATAGGACATCATCCCATTTTCTCTCTTTTCATCACACACTGGCATGAGGTCTCTGTCTTATTCCAGTGTAATTAATTTCTCTGATAGGAAGTAATTAATACCTCTTGCCTTAGGAATACCTATGTGTCTATAAACACATTCTTCTGTTTGGGAATCCTGCCTCTCATACTTCTCCCTGAATATCTAATAAATTAAAAACCAAATTAAGTCAGAATTAGATTTCATGTTAACCCATTAAGCAACTCAAAGTTTATGTACTTTGGCAAAATCCTAGAGGATTCCAAGAATATAAAACTTCTTTTGTGCCACCAAACTTAAAGCCTAGGAACCTGTTTAGATTACTAGCAAGTAGTCCTCAATACTGAAGGAGAAAAGGCTTGCACAGAAATTCACGGTGTTTAAAAAAAAAATAAATATAGCCACCTTTTGTTTTCCTTTCAAATTTACACAAGAGGACTGAATAGCCCAGAAAGTAAGCTAGAATATTTCAAGCTGACTTGCCATGACATAATGGTTTTGTTTTGTTTACTGTTTCATTTCAATATACATTCACCTTCTTTCCAGAATTTTCTGCTAAGCTATCGAAGTCAAAATGATTCTTTGGTGATGTCTGCCCTTAATTTTTTAGGCTTTTTTGTTGTTTTTTGCAGGATTTTTTGCATAGGATAATTTATGCTGCTAATTTCTTTTGCCTGTTTCTCCTCTTCTTTCTTGCTGCTAGACCTCTTGAATACATCTCCAGTTAGACAGCCCAGAGATCATGAACTCACATGAATGCTTTGATAGTAGTCAAAAGCACCGAGAACAATACTTCTGTTTATTTAAATAGAACATATAATTATTATATTTGGTATAGTTGCAAGGAGGAAAAAAATAAAGGTTTAGGGTAGTCTTGGACACTGTCTGAGCCCAGCTGGAACCCTCAGGGAATTTTAGGGTTTAAATTACCAGGATGTTAATTTTCACTGAGCTCTGAATAAGGAAGTAGATCTATATGCTCTGTTTCAAGTGAGCAAATCACTAGAAATATTCTGAGAGGCTGTTGCTGATATTCAGACTTGTGAAATAACAACGGGATGGTCACATTTGTTCCCCTCTCCATCAGTTCTCTCCCCTGAGATGCCTCCCATTTTAGTTCCATTCATCACTGAGTTATTTTTGTCTCAGTTTCCAAAGGGAAGCTGGCGTATGAGACAGCGCTGTCTGTGTGTCTGCTTATCACTGCCTCCATAAAAATGCAGTGTTGCATTGTCAGGTTCAACCAAATTTGACAGCAGGATGGAGATCTGTGGGATATGAAGTAGCTGCCAGTTTCCCAAAACCTGGTGGCTGGTGGAGAGGCTGCAACAGGAGCCGAGCAGCTGCCTGGTTTCTGGAATGCCTGCAGAACACACACCTCCAGCCACAGCACCACCTGCCCTAATGCCAAAATTCGTCAAGGATATGGAGAAGGGATGGGCTATCGGCAGCCATCAGGAGCTGCAAGTTCCCCCCTGTGCTTCCTGGAGGAATGTAAGAAGGACATTTGTTAGACACCTTCTTTACAAAATGACCCCTCTGCCAGGTATCGTTGTTCCTCGACTCAGAAAAAAGCATAAATATGAGCCCCGGTCCTACTTCACTGCTGATGTTTCATGAGGCAAAACAAAGCAATGGAGAGAAAGAAGCCCAAATTTCCACCAAGCACCACCTGCTACATTCACAGAAGGTACAGTCCAACCAGTGGAAAAGTCAACGGCTTGACTGGCTGGGCAGAAATTAAGTTGACACAGTAATTAACCCCAGGTGATGACCACTGGTCTAAGTCAGTAGGATCAGTAGGATGCCTTCCTCTACACCAGCTCATAACATTTGATGTGCAGCCAGAACAGCTTGGTTTGAGTCTGAAATCAGGGCTTCACTCTGACCCAGCACAAGAGGCAACATCACCACGAAAAGCTATTTGCAGTGTCTAGAGTTTAAATATTACCAAGCTGGGTAAAACATCTGTTTTGGCCAACATGAACAGACCTGGGAGCACTGCCTTCTTTGGGGCTGTTTATTTATATATTTATTTATGTATTCTTTGGGTTTTTTAATGGCAATCAAAAGCTTCACACATAGAAGCATTAACTGAAACTGTATTTAAGCCTTTAAAGCGAGCCGACAGCCAGAACTGCCGAGTGCCTGCTGCTCTCATTAAGAGCCATAACTGACATTTACTCCTTGGAAAGAGCAGATTGGCATGGCTGGAATCAAAGCACTGGGAAAAAAGCTCCATGGCTCCCTCCACTTCTCAGCTAACCAAGGAGCCAGCAGAGCACGAGGAAGGGGGAAATGAGAGATGCTTACTGCATAATGCTTCTCCAGCATCTTTGCTTTTCTTTTAGAACACCCCGTTTTGAGTCACCAAGTGTCATCAAGTACTGAGACTGTGAGGTTCGCTGACCCCTCTGTAAAACGTAGGGCTATTTTTCCAAATATTTATCTTTTGAGTTGAAAATGTCTGTGATTGATCTCTGACTAGAGTGGTATTCTTGGAATAAAAAGCAAAGTACTTTCAGCTGTTTAAAAAACTTTAGAAATAATTTTACAAAAAAGCAGTCATACATAGTTTCATGTATTTTGCAAGGCCAAAAGAAAAAAAAAAAAGGATTTAAGTTTGACAACTGACTTGGGCAATGCTTTCATGTAGATCTAGTGCCTTTGATGAACTTGAAATAAAGCAAGGATCTGCCAGGGAAAACATGCAACCTGTGCATTCATAGAATCACAGGTTGGTTTGGGTTGGAAAGGACCTTAAAGACCATCTTGTTCCAGCCCCCTTACCATAGGCAGGGACAGCTTCCACTAGACCAGGTTGCTCAGGGCCCCATCCAGCCTTCACATGAGGTATATCTTTAAAAGGTGCACATGAATCAAGAGCAAGTGGTGGCACAGAGAGCAAAATAAAGAATCTGTCACCACAGCTGTTCTTGTCTCACACCCTCTTTCAGTCTTGAGGAAAAATGGATTGGTGGGGCAGTGCAGGGGATAAATCTACTAAACTGGAGTGAAATGAGTACAAACTGGGAAGATCAAGATTGAAAAATAAACATGAAGAAGGTTGTTCCTATCCCAGAAATTACTGAACCAAACAGGAAAATTAATCAATTTAGGAAAATAAAGTATGTTCATAAAAGAGAAGCTGAAAAATTTGGAACTACCTTCTCAGGCTTGAGTCCATATTCCCATTTCAAACAGAGTGAAGAGAAGAGATGCCACTCAGCTTAGCTACAGAGCTAAAGTTAGAAACACGCTGTACACAACCTGACCACCACACCCCCGATGACCATCAGCTATCACACCCTGTGTAGCCTTGCCTCTGTGTTTCATATCATTTTGACAAAGGCACAGAAGTACATTATTTTTGAAGGTAAGGGTGGAGTGAGGAAGAGAACAAAAGAAGGAAACCTGAACAGGGATGATGCATTAAAAAAAGAAAAACCACTCTATAAAAAAGAGATGCTGTAACATGCTGGAAAGCAGTGGTTGTCCTTAAAGTCCTTTCCTCTTCCCTCTGTACCTGGAATTTACACTGTGAAATTGCTACTGAAATGACTGCAAGGAATTATGGAAATCTTCACATAAAATCTACACTCAAGGTCCTGGATCTTGCACTCATTAAAAGTGCAGGGATGTGAAAAACTTACGGTCTTTGAATTTATGTGCTTGTGCCAAGAAGCTTTTGTGAAATACTCACAGGGGGACTTTTTCTACATTTTTTTTCTCTCCAGGTTTAAAAGAATATCCTTGCTAATTGCATTTATGGCATCATTCCTTTAACTGGAAGAGGGAGAGAGTATGTGAGATGACCCTGCCTGGTGACAATGCTGTGCCCTCACACCACACTCGGCTCTGGCCCAGCACAGCTGACGAGCACGGCACATGTGAGGAAGTGGGCAAAGCAAACTTTCCCTTTTTCATTTAAAGAACTGCTACAACATGATTTCTTTTCTGCTGAAGGCCTGCTGCTTTCTCGGCATCGTACTGATGAAATGGAAAAACCCAGAGCAGATTTTGTCTTGTGGTGGAGGTGGGGTAAAATTCCTGACTGCTATCACAGGAAAGGTTGTTATTCTCATTAAGTCATCCTCTCTGCAACATAATGGAGTGTTTGTGGACTGCTGCAACTATTTCTTTGGCAAATGATCAAGTTAATATAAGCAATCATATTGTTCTAAGGTCATCCAGGAAACCAACAGCCTCCCTCTCCTCCTGACCCTCTCATCAGCTTCCTGCCATTCCTGTGCTCTTCCTAATGCACTGGCCTGATTTCAGCCTTGTGGAAGTGAGCTGCTCAGAAACTCTTGCTGCAGAGAATCCCGAAGACATAAAAACTTTTCCTGAAGCTTCCCCCTAGCCCTTTGAAAGCAGCATGCTTCCTGACCACAGCCAAGCTCCTCCTGCAATCAAGGTCAGGAACTTCTGATGGGATAGCAGCACTCTCAGGAATTTCTTCCCTGGGAACCTTTTTGCTACAGGCACAGTTGCACCTCTGTGTTCCTCTGACCCCAAGGAAGAAGAGGAATAAGCAAGTAAGAGGGAATCTTGCTGGCCAGCAGCAGGAAAATTGATCCATGGCTTTTGTGATCTTCCTGCCTTTCCAACTTCCAATCATGAGTTTTTGCACAGGAGAGACAAGAGGAAGCTGTTTTAAACTGAAAGAGGGTGGGGTTAGATTAGATATTCAGAAGAAATTGTTCCCTGTGAGGGTAGTGAGGCCCTGGCACAGGTTACCCAGAGCAGCTGTGGCTGCTCTATCCCTGCAAGTGTTCAAGGCTAGGTTGGATGTGGCTCTGAGCAACAAGAGATAGTGAAAGGTGTCCTTGCCCCTGGCAGAGGAGTTGAAACAAGATGATCTCTATGGTCCTTTCCAAAGCATTCAGTGATTCTCTGCCTGGGTGGAGACCGATCAGTGACAATTCACTGGGACCTCATGGCTCACCCTTCTAAGACAAATCAAAACCTGCCAAGAACATCCAAAATCAGGTCATTACAGAGAAGGCTGAAGAGGGCATCTGCCCTTCTATAAGCTGCTGTGAAGCAGAAGAGACTGAAACAGGGCCAGGTGGTGACAGAGGCAGCAGGCACCCTGATCTGCCAGGGAAGAGTTTGTGGGCAGCACGGGCTGGCCTTTGAGTGGGACCTCACAAACATTTGGAAAGGCGCTGATGTTCATGCTGTGCCAGGGGCATGTCCCGAGGGACAGGATGACAAGGACCGAAGCCCTGAGAGTGGCAGCCTGTTCACCTTGTTGGGCTGTCCAAGCCACAGGTAATGGTGTTGATTAAACAAACACCCTGCCGGAGCAGCTGTAGGCATGTCGAGTGCCTGTGCTGATGGGAGCAGCTCCAGAGAGTAAACAGGGGAGAGGAGAGCCACTGGCATCTGAAGGGCTTGCTAGGAATGGGCCCACGGACATGAAGCCACAGCCAGACAAAGGGGGGGGGAATTTCCACAGAGCACTTGAAGGTCTTATAAAACATTCATTAAATTAGGTTTCCAGTGATTGTCAGCACTTGAATTATAAGGCCCAAATGCAATTGAAGAACTACCTTTTGCTTTCATGTTAAATGGTAACTGCACATCAAACGTTTTAATCTCCTCCGATGATAAATATGTGGAAATCTGTAGGTCTATTTATATAAAAGCTTCCAAAAGATATGTTATCTCTGCAATTTACCCCCACTCCTTCCCCAAGGGATTTTTCTTTCATGTCTTCTTGCACGGTCTACATTTATTTACCGGTGAATATCACTTCAAATGAATTTAGTAGCAGGGATGTTTATAGAAATAGCACACTTTCAATGACTTGTGGAGAATACTTACAAAGTGAATGTTGTAAAACACAAGTGTGTTTACATTAGAAAACCAATAACAGACTGGTTAACAGGCAGTCAAGATGTGGAAGAAAATGAGAGACTTGTTCATCCCTTCCAAACCAGCCTACAGTCTCGAATATCAAAATGCTCTCTGGTGGTTTTACCTCTTTTGTCACAAACCTCTCTCCAAGTAAGCTTTAGGAATTTTTCACTGAAACTATTCAGAGGATCACTTGGACAATAGTTTTAGAAATCATTTGAAAATACTTTATTCTGGGTGATAGGAAATGAAACAAACCTGTTCCAATAAGCAATTTGCAATACATTATTCAATCACCTCTAATCAAAAGTGCATAGCATGGAGGCAAGTAGAGAAAAATATCCCTAAAGAGCACTTAAACTGTTATATTTGTGAAAGGAACCATGTGTGAACAGTGAACAAAATGAACTTTCCCGGAAACCCTGGGATGTTCTTATTTTGCTTTGGAGAACAATATAGATACCAATTTATTTGACAAGGAGCATTCGCTTCCAGGGCATCCAGCCACTTCACAATTAGAAAACAAAAACGAACGATGGGCTGAATCCAGGGCCAGTTACACCTCTATCTAGTACAGAATGACAGAAGCAGAAAGTGGTTTGGGTTGGAAGGCACCTTAAAGATCATTTAGCTCCAACTGCAGCTGTGGGCAGGGACACCTTGCACTAGACCAGGTTGCTCAGGGCCCCATCCAACCTGGTCCTGAATCAGTTTCACTTGAAATATGCCTAATTCTGCACAGACAGAACCATTTTACTTCCAGCTATAAGAAATCTGACGGCCAAATTGAGGGAAACTGAAATGCTCACTGTAGAGGTTATGTTGCTATAAATACAAACATCCACAGCTCCTGGGCAAATTAGAAGTAAAATCCTTATGCTGAGAGGAAAAGATGTGATCTGCAATGCACTGAGATGAAGGAGTTATACTGAAGCCACCAAAATGGGAATATTTCCAGTATGGCACAGATGATCAGTGTGGATGGACTCAACAGAGGAACCCTGCTGTCTTTAGCCAGGCAGAGCATGTAGATGGACACAGCTGATTTATTTTCAAGGCAAGTAACACCCTCCTTCCTTTCTGCTCACCATGATCTTGGCAAAGCTGTCTTTTGTTCCATGCCTTGACTTCAATTCCCTCAGGCCAAAAGGAAATCAAAGCAGAAGAAAGAGGTACAGATCAGTAAATGCAATATCAGGTCACCCAAATACCCAGGTCAGAGCCAGAGTGCAGGTCAGAATTAACAGGAGGGCACAGAGAGTCGATGTTTTCATGCAAAAAAGGGGAAATGATCAGCACATCCCTCTCTCTAAGTTATCAAAACTGAGCTACTACAAGAGGATTAAAAGCAGCTCTGAGTGTCCCATGTGCATCAAGATTTTTCTGTAGAAGCACCTAGTACACCACCAGTGACAGTGGTGTTGGTGTCAGGACAAGTCCAAGAGGGAAAATCCAGTCAGTCAAAACACCTACCATGAAACAGTGACTTTTAAAACACATTAAGCCCTTGACTAAAAGGTACCCTTCAGAAATACATTTCTGCAGCATTTCTTCCTCATTTTTTAATCACAAACCACTAAATAAACAACTTCTGATTTGTTTTAACCAACAGAGAAACCACTCTGTGAAGGCTTAGCAACATTTTCCAGTCTTCCCAGCACCTTGCCAATTTCGGCAAGGCCATGAAAGGAAAGACCCATCCAGCCATCACCCTGCTAGAAGCAGAGAGTTGCTTTTAATTATGGTAAAAACAAGTCCCAGCATCTAGCCAAATGCCAGGCAAAAATTCCATTTCCAGAGCCTTGCAGAAATGGCAGAGACAGCTGAATAATGTCTAGAGGGGGTCCCTGAACTGGTGGTTTCACTGGTGCACATACTTCCTACCAGCTGTACACTACCCCAAACAAAAGCAGGCTAAACTGAACTAAAAAAGAGTCCTCTGGATCCGTGACATTCCCTTTTCCAAACCTAAACGAGAGTTGTGTAGTGTTCCAGCCCAGTTTCTAAAATGATGGATTACATTCTTCAGAGCTTTGCTATATAATTATGGACACCTTTTAGGAAACCAGATATCCTTGTAACTTTGGGTTAAAGTACTTGCAGAATGTTTACACAGTTATCTCCTCTTATTGTTAAACAAAAATAAAGTAGACATGGCTAACATAGAAATTAGAAAAACCTACTCATTTTCAAGGAATATTTATGTGAGGATCTTCAAGAATTCTGAAAACCCAAGAGAAATACAGACATTTAAAAGAGTAGAACTAAGAAGTGAAAACAGCATTGCCAAAAGTATCCCTATTTTGTTGGCACAGTCCATGCAAATGAGAACACTGCATCCTTGTTTCTTCCAGGGAAAAATCCCCTTCATGCTAGATGAAAGGAGTTACTAAATTATAGCTATAAGTTTTTAACAAGAGTTCACAAAATTTCCTTCCTTAAGTGCTGTTTAGATAAGGTGCTTTAAAACAGAAATTCACCCCTTCTCAGGTTCAAACAAGATTGTGGCTTCCTGTCATTCCAAACTTCTCTGTACCTCTGTCAAACCACAACTGCTTGTTCTCAGCAGCGAGGATTCACCACCAACCATCATAGAAACACCTCACATGTTCAAGCTGTAGCATTTCTTTGCATGGGAAGGCAGGTAGAGTTACAGAAAATAGGGGAGAAGAATATCCATGCAAGGCCATTTGGACAGTGGTGTCCCTGACATCTGTTGCTGTACCCATTTCTGGTTATCGACCAGAAATTAATTGCCCCATGGTAATTTTACCCAAATTACCCCTAGAGAGAGCCAGAAAAGAAAGCTGTGGCAGTGTCATCGAGGTCTCACACCCTGCCAGGATGAGAAGAGCTGTAGATTGCACGTCCACCTCTCCATCACTCCCCATTTCTGTGTTGTAAATTTGCCTCACCCACCCAGGGAGAGAACGGGGGAGCATTAAGGTCTGCAGTCTTCGGGAGTGAGAGGTGGGGCGATGAGGTTTACTGGAAAGCTGCTCACATTTTATTCGAGTAATCCTGTCTGCTTCCAAGCAGATTTCAGAAAAATATCAGTGTTCTGCTGAATAGCTTTAATGGGATTACCTTTAAGGCTTCACTAATAAGTGGTGTTATTAAGTTGTCTGGCTCATATGGAGAATTATGCATAACCACTGGCACTCCCCCTTTTCCCTGGTTTTGTTACAAATTGGAATTAGTGTCTACTTGGTGTTTGGTTTCGTGTTTTAAAGAGGATTGGGTTAGAGGAAAATCTTTTGGGTAAACCCCTTTTTAAACTTTTGCCTATATTAAAAAAAAAATCCCTTTCTTTCAGGCTATGAAGAAATATCCTAAAAGAGATTAGAGGTTCTGTTCAGTACAAATCTGCCAGGAAGTCCAAATCAAGATTTGGCAGATCAAACAAAGATACAAATGATTGCAAAGGCCTAAGATTTTGAAGGCAAAAATTGTCCCATATTTCCATAGACAGTCTGAAAGCCCAGTGGAAATTAAAAGAAGTGGGCAGAGCCCAAAATTATGTAATTCTTTCAGCCTTTCAAGGTGAGTAATTTAAAAAAAAAGATATTGAAATCACACTTTTTAAAAAAGTGAATGCACTTATAGAGCATTGACTAGAGTGTTTTGAACTTGATGCAAAGTCTCTCTAAAAGTGAATGAAATAAGACTATTAAATTCAAGCAGTTCTTGATTCAACGCCTTAAACAAATTATAAAAAAAAGTGGTATCCTTAGGGCAAAATACACTAAGATAACATGAATGAAGAGTTGTTAAAACACAAGAAACATTCTCCCCATGAAGACAACCCATGGAAATTACATAAAACCCCAGAGCTACTGTATCCAGGTAATTTACTGAAGGAAATCCTCCAGGGAATTACTCGGAAAGGGCCTGTGCTCCTGTGGGACATTCTGCAGCAGTAAAGCTGATCATCAGGAAGGTTACAGCTGTGCTGATGCCTTAAACATCTGTCTCATTTAGCTGTGACAGGAGAGAAATGGGTCCTAACTCCAGCACGGTGACTGCCAACAATCCTTGGTGCAAGGAAATTTGTTTTCCCTCTTTTATGGCTTGATCCTCCTCCACCCTCTGTTGGCAGCAGAACCTCTTGTTGACTCTAAAAGGTGTCTACTCTGAGTAGTTTCCTGTGGCTTTGCTGAAGGAGTCAGAGCTTTGGATTGCTTCAAAAGCTTTTTTAAAATTCAGTTTCAATCACCATTTATCTATCTATATATATCTTTTTATTGCCTTAGGAAAAACAGGGATTGCTGATTTTTCTTTGGAGTTTCCATCTTAATATGCAGGACATCAAGATGAAGTTGGAGCTTTAAGTGGGAGAATGCTAATGCAAGCACAAGGAACCTGCGTGGGCTTTGTTTTTCACGTGGGAAATAGCAGAGATGAGCTTCAGAACTGCAATAAAAGCAGTTGAGCAATTGCCAAGATTTGTAGTCATGATCTCAGGATTTCACTCACTTGAGCAAATACCCTTGAAACTCTCATTATGGTTTGTGAATCAGCAGCTGCCTTACTTTCTTAGAGATATCATCACTATGAATAAAAGTGTTGAATCCCCAGGGAGATCAGAAGGTTCTGGTCTCTATTTTCAGGGACTTTTTATTTTCTAGGGTGTGCAAGGGATTCCAGCTCTATTTATTGGGATTGGAAAAAAGCGCCTTGGGATTTGCTCGACCGACCAGCCTCCTGTTTTCTCTACATACACCTGACCTTTCCTAACTGCCTGGTAGGAGGAGGAGGAGTTCAAAACACAAGAAACCACACTCTTGCAGCCCTATAGCACTGCTCAGCATCTTCAGCTGTGAGGAGTTTCTTTGCTGTAAGTGGAATTCCTTGGGCAGAAAGGTGCTTTTTTCAGGTGCCATAAAATCTCACCCTTCCTATATATCTACTGTCATTTGAAACATCCTGTACATTATTAGCTTAAAGATGCCAGTAATAAAAGAAAACGTGTCCCGGAGCCCCAGGATTCGGAGGCTTCAGGACACACTTAGGCTGCTTAGGCTGCTTCACCTTTTTGCACAGCAAAAGGTGAAATCATTCTTTTTCCAGTTGCACTGGAAAATCTATTCGTGCCCAGGTTTTCTGTGTTTTTCTAGCAGCTCCCAACAGACATTACCAAACCAGCATCGCTGCTGAATTTCCAGGCAGAGATATGAGGCCCTGAAGTAAAATGGGGCTGCTCAAGAGGAGTGCTTTTGTTGGGATGACTCCTTTCGAAAGAGTGTTATTGCTATATTTGACAGATCAAAGGAGAGTTATCCATGATTCATTTTTCACTGACTTCCAAATATGTAGATTTAAACAAACAAATAGTAGAAAAGCATGAAAAATAGAAACATCACGAGTAAAATTTTCATAAGCCCCTAAGGAACCTGGGTCCTAAGGAACTACACTCTGCTTTAAAGAATGATTTATACATCGTGACTGCACTAAAACCCATCTTCAACAATTTTAGGCTTGTGATTCAAACAAATTTTTGTCAGTTGACCTGTGTATCTAAATGGATGGTAAAAGTATTGAATCATTTCTGAAAGCACTTCAACTTTTTCACTTGGTGATCCAAGTATATTTACAGACACAAAATTTTATATATCTCTGATATTTAAAAAGCACCTTATTTCCACATGCTGCCACAGACAGAACCTTCCAGTTGTTCATTTTCAGGGGGCGTGATAGAAGTATTGTGGCAAGAAGAAGATTCCATTTACTTTCAGAGGTAAAGGGAGAATTTTTTATATTTGACAAGACTTTATCCCAAGGAGAAGAAGCTGGTTATGATCAAGGCAAACTGGAGACAACCACTCTCTGTGACAAATGATGGTTAGCAGGACCATTCCAATATCTGATCAAGTTTAGGATGCTCTGATGACCTTTCCCATTCTTTTATTGTTTTCCTGTGAAAAGGGTGGAAAGTAACAAGTGTGAGTAATAGAAGTCTAAGTCTAGTCCTTTTTTAGACATGGAAAAACTTCCCTCTCTGTCCCTCACAACTAGTTTACATTCCTAATCTTCATGTGGTGCCTATTAACTGAGCATAAATATGGAATGTTAAGCCTCTATCCATCCCAAGTTATCTACAGCCTTAAAGGATTCAGGAAAAATTAAACAAGAGAGTAGGCAGGCTTCCAGAAATAACAGAGCTTTAACAAACACATGAAGTATTTATAGAATATGTAAAGAACAAAGGAAATGCAGCATTTCCTCCAAGTCCATCAGTGTTTCATGAATACTCTTCCCATTCCTTGTCACTACTCCAAGGAGAGGGACCACAGCTAATACACCTAATAAAGTCCCCTGGACTAACCTGATTTTGTTCAAAAATAGACATTCCAATTATATTTCAATTTCAAGCCATAATTCCTTTGTCCATTGAGTCTGGCTTTTGAAAAAGGAATATTATAATAATACTTTGGGCTGCAGAGAGGCAATGTTTCCTGGTACACCTGCAAGACCTGCAGTGAGAAGCATATCTGCATATCATATTTTGTGGCCATATGATGTTAATTGAACATTCAGAGTGCCTGCTGTTACAACAGCAAATACTGGGGTACTGTAACCTACAGGGAAAAAAAAAAAGTACACACACGACCAGTGTCTCATTTAGAAATCTTGGGCCAAAAAGCATTTCTGTAATTAATGGATGACAAAATATTGTGGGGGACGTTCTATCATCGAATCAATGGAGTGGTATCTGCCATGGTGTGTGTGATTGCTCAGTCAATTTTAAAATGAGATATTACAAACTAGCAGGCACTTTAGAGGAAGTTTAGGTGTACAGCTGCAAGATAAAAAGGATGGTTTGGAGTCAGGAGCCTGACCTGCTTGACATCTCCACTTTCAAAAATTTAGCAGTCTTCAAAATGATTTTGAGAAAGAAAAAGAAAACAAAGGAAAAGCCATGGTCTCTAAAAATGTTCACTTTCCTGATTAGACAAAAAGATCCTTCTCTCCCAAACTGAAAAAACAAGGCAATAGAAAGTCATAGAAAGAGACCTCAGACTCAGAAGCAGAGACTCTTGAATGATGAGGCTGGAGTTGGTGGGCTTCTCACAGTGCACTGTGCTCAGCCTTCTGCAAGCCCACACATAATTGTGGATGTTCAAAGCTTAAGCCTCACACCAGAGGTTTCTTAAAATCCCTGATCTCAAAAAACCAGCCAAAAAAGGAAAATGGTAGTAGACTGAAGCTGAAAGCTGGCCTGCACTGAAAAGTTTGATCTTCTTTTTAAGGTACCTAAAAACGAATATGGAAAAAATTACAACAAATAACTATTTGATATTTTTGTGCAAGTCAAAGATCGTATACACACATACTTATGAATCTCTTCTGCTTGTGCTAATGGAAATCTTTAGAGAACTTCAATTTAGCTGCTGTTAACAATCCTGCTACAATTGACTCTAGTGCAAAGTGCCTTGTAAGTAATAGAGCTATTTATAACCTGAAGGGCAAATCCAAACCCTGTTTAATTTGCTTACCATTGGTCATAAACCAGTCATTTAGAGAATAAAAGTATGATGTGCAGACATAGCAAATATCTCACTTTTACCATCCCGTCAGAGCAAGCCTCTCTCCCAGCTTCGCTACCATCTTTGGAAGCTAGAGAAAATTTCATTTCTAGTGATGCAGATGGACTCCTGAAAATCGAGAGCTCCCTGGGCTTAACAACAGCAACAACAACAAGCCTCTCTCAGATTTCACAGATGACTTGGGTTAGGATTTCTTGGCATTGAAGCCCCTCAGTGGTTCCTCGTCACACAACCTTTGCTAATTGGATAGGCACCGCGGCAGCATCGCGGCCAGCGGCACCAGCAGGCCCTCGAGAGCAGGAGAACCCAAGGGAGGGAAGCCAACGCTATCTTGACAAGGAGCTGGCTAAACATGGCTTGTACACCTTCACAGAGACCCAGCCCTAGCTGTGAGTGATTCATGCCCATGGAAAGGGGCCAGGTTTGCTCAATGGGTGCATGAGGTTGTTGCAATGAGCTCACGAGCTGCGCTCCTCGTGCCGAGCGGTGAAAAGGTGTTCTGGAATATGGAGATATGGCTGGAAATGCTTTGGTACCATTTTAACTCTGAGAGACCATGGAATGTTCAGGACGTTTGATAACATAAAATCTTGTCTGTTTTGGGGTTTTTATAGACAGGCTTAACACAAGTTTAGAAAATAGGACTAAAAGTGGAAAATAGAGCAGAAAATGACCCTTCACTACTGAGTAGGTATTTATGCGGTATCCTGTAAAGAAACTTCCAAAAAGAACATGGATATATTTTTTTAAAAAATAGTGAAAATTTTTGGTCAAACTGGGACTGTGGATGCTCTCTGTGTTTAAAATAAATCCATTAACTCACTGGCTCTCTGACTGTTAAGAGTTCTTAAAATACTTCACTCCTTTGCCAATTTATTGGTTGTTGGTTTGAGAGCCAAACTTGTAACTTTTATTTTAGGTCAAGGAACTGATTTTTTCTCACTGGAGAAATTGGTGGACCATCTGATCTGTGATTAGATCTGAAATCAGTGCTTTTTAGCGGTATGAAGAAAAGCAAAACATTAAAATACTGATGAAGGTTTGGTTAAATATGACGAAGTTAATCTGAAATCCCTTTCATTCCCAAGGTAAACTTTCAGAAGTACTTCTAAGGGGAGGATCATTTTCTTACCCATTTTTTATGATCTTCCTTTGCAGGAATACTTAAGCCTAAATGGACTGGATTAAGAAGAGCTTTTCAGTTTTTCCAAACATTTTATCTGTTTGCCATACAGAGAAGCAAAATTGTCTGTAGGAGATAAAATATAATTTTCAGGTCTTTTTTTCCATGCTGCTTCTGATTAAACTATATCTAGGTATCCCATGTGATGTCCCTGCAAGGTTGGCTGTGACGGTTATTTAATCACAGTGCTGGTATGAAAAATAAAAAAAGTAGCAAGAAAGAAAAATGACCTGTGAAAAGAAGATGGAGTTATCTGCAGAAGTATGTACTTCAAAGTTTACCTCAGCAGAAAAGGCCGTCGGTAATTTGTTATTAATGGGGCTTTTGCATGTAGTTCGTGCTTTTACAGTGACAGAAGGTATCCATCTCTTTCTTGGAAACATATGTTTCATTTCTAGAACTTCCAAACTCCCTGGACAACAGCACGTGTCAGGGTGAAAATTCATAGAATCACAGAATGGCTTGGGTTGGAAAGGACCTTAAAGGGAGCCAACAAAATGCTATTGTTGCACTTTCTCATCTCTAAATCCCACATACAACCTTGTTTTCCAGGAGGAAGAACTATGAGTACAACAGGCTAAAAATCCTATTGTTCACTAGCACATAATGTTGATTTGAATGCGTGTATTGGCACCTTTGGAGCTATTAAAAAACCCCCAAAGAAACGAGACCATAACAAATTATAGATGAGAATTACATTTAGTACATCCAATACGTGATGCACTTCTTTCTGTGTAATGATCTGCAGATGTCTGCTTGTAATGCAGGTTAAATACAAATTAAGAACATCGTAAATGTTTGCTCCTTGCCTTCAAGCTGTTTGCAATTTGTAAATAACATACAGTACAACTATGCTGGGTAAAATCCTGACCCCTGCAAGTGTGGCTGTGGAACCTCAGCAGAGGTTCATCAGCCAGATCCTGTTAATTCATGAGAACAGCCCGAAAATGTTTGAATAAAACCCTGGGCTCCGCAGAGACATTTACATCACCTCAGTCGATGTGAGAAGAATGACAGGATTAGTAATAGGAAACCCAAACAACATGCATCAGTATTTGACAGCTCCTCTGTTAACTCAGGTCACACATGCAGCACGGGTTCCGGCAGTATTTCAAAGGAATGCTGCTCGAAAGCCACGGCTCCTTTCTGTCGAGACCCATTAGCGGCAGAGATCCCCAGACACGGAGACAGGGCCCAGGGCTACCGAAGGCACAGCCGGTGACCTGCTGCCACTGGCCGTGCTCGGGCACTGCTCCGTGCCCTCCTTCCAGCAGGAGCAGCAGCAGCTCCCTTGGTGCTGTGGGAAACTCTGGGCACAGGGTCACACAATGGGCTTGGAAGGGACTTTAAAGATCCCCTAGTTCCGAACGCCCTGCCATGGGCAGAGACACCTTCTGCTAGTCCAGGCTGCACCAAAACCCTTTGCTCCTATCCCCACAGACATCTCCATCGCCCTCACAGTAAAGAATTTCTTCTTAATATCTAATCTAAACATACTCTCTTTTAGTTTAAAGCCATTCCCCCTTGTCCTGCCACTAGGATGCTCCCCACCTTTTTAAAACATGCAGTTATTTGATGCTGTGAAGCAGCTACTTCAAGGGACTAAGGTACCAGCATCCCTTCAGGATGTCTTAAAGCAGAGGGCTTCCAAGGAATAATCACATCACAGAGTTTGCAGAATGGCTGATGTCTTGAACTGAGCTGTGCTGGAGAAACTTAGAAATAGGGCTATAATAATGTTTTATACTGTACTTATTTTTATGATCCCTGCATAGCATATTGGAAACAGCTGTGACATTTTTCAACACGGGGAAAATGTGATGGACCTATTTATTAAAGGGAGTTAAGAGCCAGGTGGTCTGGAGATTTAAAGACCAGGAAATACCAGAGACAAATGAGAAAACAGGGTGATCTAAGCCATACCAGTTGAAATAGATTTTGATGATAAAGCACACTTATATATCTTACAATCTGAGATGGATATGTCATGGCAAGAACAGCATCACCGAACATTTTTAAGGATGATAATTACATAGTCCTCTTTCCAGAGATTATATGTGCCCTCACCACACAGATTCACCCACACGCTGCTGGAAAACCTGCAATTTTTAAAAATTACAGAAATACTCTGGATTTTTATGCCCACAGTTATAAAGTCATAATAATTCATAGACTTCATGTGAGAGTGTTTCCTTGCCTGCAATTGAACCCTGCAGAGTCTCAGCACATTCAGATCAACACAAAAACAGAGTGCCAGGTTCTGCCTTCACATAATGCACGGATGTTGATGCTTAATGCAGAAAATCAGGCTTTCTTCTTCCTATCAATAATATTCAATGGGAAACACACATAAAAGTTAGAGGCTTTAAAAATGTGTTTAATCCATCCTGCATCTGTAGCTCGTCTTGTTCTGTAAGCTTACGGGTTTTGCCACGTTACTGGACTTTATCCAGCCTGATGACACAATTCCATCATTTAAACTTATTACTCAGAGAGCTGCCTAGCGAGACAACCTTGAATGCCTGCAGAGAACTTACAGATAATCTCCACATATGCGGGTTGAAATAAAGCTGAGTGAAAACTGCTGCAAACACTATATATATTAACTGGTCTCAGAGCTTGTTTTGCAGTGCCATGTCACTGCAGTGCTGAATTTTATGCTGTTTAGTCTCCAGTGAACTCAGTCGAGGGTTGTGGGTCAGTACCAACAGAAGGACAAGTGTTTGGCCAAACCGAAGGCATTGGGAACGCTGCCACTCACTTCAGTGGGGCCGTGGTTCCCCTGCAAATATCTTCCCTGCCTACGCACACAGTGATGCCTCATTCCCAGGCTGTAGCCTGCCTCCAGGGTAGATCTCCTTGTTTGTTTGCAAACAGAGCAGCATCACCTACACAAGTTTTGGTTAAGTGGGTCAGCAGCAGGCCATTATCACTCCCACGCGCATTGGGTATCAGTGGAAGGTGACGGAGGGTTATTCATGTTCATGCTCTCTGCAGACAGCAATTCCTTGTTTGGAGCTGACAAGACAGCCTTGTTACCGTGCGGTGAGTCTGCTCAAAATGCAGAATATCCATTTGATCAGGAAAACTCAGCCTTTGTGTCCTAGTCAGGATGAGAAGCAGAGTCCCTGAAATTGGAAGTCCCTGACCTGGTGAAATCCTGGGGAAAAACCCCATCTTGCAAACAAGGATGACTACAGCCCACTAGTGGGGAGGGAACAACTATAGGAACTATGTGCTTTTGTTAGTCAGACTTAGATAACTTCTCTTTGTTTGAACATAAAAGCTCAGGTCCCTCCCATTTTCAGCCATTCAGGACTATGGAGCTAAGAACAATAATACTACAATCTCTGGCAAGAAAGAACACAAGGAATATTTCCTAATTGCTCCATAGGTTTGTGCAGTCTATACCTGCATCATACTTGCTGCAGAAAAACAAAACACCAGAGCTACACGAATTATACTTTACAGATCTAAAATTCTGCCACCAAAGCCTGGCGTAGG
Source organism: Erpornis zantholeuca (assembly GCA_013400515.1). Lineage (NCBI taxonomy): Eukaryota > Metazoa > Chordata > Aves > Passeriformes > Timaliidae > Erpornis > Erpornis zantholeuca. The sequence goes on along the minus strand of VZTN01025343.1, from coordinate 509,259 downwards.
CAAGGTCAATTGTGCTAACTAGGTCGAGTGTTAAGCTAAATTTAAATGTTTCCCAGAAGTTTAGAATGACATGTGGAAGGTTCAGTAATATTATTTATTATTTAACAATGTGTTTTCATTCTGGACATCGTCCCTCTGGGATGTGTACTCCTGGCTGGTTACAGAGATTGCAGCTGGATGCTGCCACTTCAAGATTTCCGTGCACTTTGAGCCAGTAAAGACGCAATAATCCAAAGAGTCTCTTGCATGATATTAGGCATGTAAGCCATGACTTAGGTTTCCAGGCCAACACAACCAGAAATACCATGTATCAGTTGCAGAGGAAAATGATAAACACTCCCATTTGCTTAATTTTATTTGCCTTAAATATAAATATAAATATATTCATATAAACCAGATTAAAACAAAAAATAAGCAAAGGCTACGGGATGGTTTCTTGAAAATATGAAGCAGTATTTTCTATGAGTTCTTCTGTGTTTCAGGAGAGTTATGAGACATCAGTGCCTTTTGCCCACTCATAACTATTTGCATCAGCTGTTAACCAATTCATCTGCAGTTTCCAAATAAACTGCAGCTAAATATGGATCAAAAGTTTTCCTGTGCTTCGAAATACCCATCCTGCATGCTCAGTCTCCTACTGAATCTATCAGTTAGAATTCTAATGGTTTTTTTTTATGCCTTCTGGTTTACATCTGAAAGTAAACAACCACTTTGCATACCTCTCGAAAACAACAGGTTTATAGCTCAAAAAGCTTATGCTCCCTCACCTCCATGTGAATATCTACATCCTCAAAACCTAGTGGTAAACTGAAGGAAAATGATGGCTTTTCCTTTGACCTCCAAGGTCTTGGATCCATCTGACTGTAAATACTTGCACACCTCAACAGCTTACAAAGGAGAAAATACATTTAAGGTAGACCCAGAGACAACCTACAAATACTCAGACTTTTATTTTGTGACTGTCATTGTTAACTGTAGAAGATCCACACAATAATAGGTCATTGTCCTCCCCTTATAATCTGATGATTTATGGCACAATTGCAATTGTCAGTAATGTGGTGTCTTTCTGTGCAATTTAACACCTGACAAAACAGCTTCAAGAGCTGCTTTGGATCTAAATCCAACATAAACAACACAGGCTGCCATTTAATGCTTAGAAACATTTACACCACAAACATTAACAATGAAGTCATTTCATTTGCCTTTGGACATCGTTAAGAAAAACTGGGCCATTTTGATCTTCCTGAAAATGACAGGAATAATATGCAATATAAGACACCCATTCAAGATTGGTCTTTGTAATCAACGATTTTTTTGAGGGGTCAGTTTTCATGATTATCATCTTCTTTTGGAGTAGCAGTTTGGAATATTACCTTTTGATCATCTTTCCGTAATACCTTTTCTTTTAATTACCCTCTCTGGTTTCATTGTCACAAATATCTAGAAATCTATTACATCTATTAGGTGAAAAATGAAAAACCGTTTGCATTGTAATCTTAATTTTTCTCCGGCTTTCGGTTTCTGTATCACAAATTGATTGCCAATTCTCACAGATATCTTCCAAATATTTTCCACATTTAACTGTTGAACCAGAGTTTCTTCATGAATAGATCATTTCCTCTGCTCAAGCCTCTGAAATATAACTTGTACCAATGGGTAAGAGGGGCCCAAGATATAATTCTCTTTGCTGACCGATTAAATACCACTCCCAAATAATTTTCTTGATACAATAAATTATTATGAACCCAATCTTTGTTTCCCACAATTATTCTGTAATGTTTGCTTTGAATTTCAGCCATTTCACTCCTTAAATTGAGGTGCTGAGGAAAGGGATTCCCACAGGAGAGGAATTGAGGCATAGCCAGAGATGTCTAATCTAAAAGCCAAGCACATTAAGTATCGTTCAGTTCTGACTTTGACGAATTTTAAGCTATTTAGTCGTGGAACTCATTCATCCTCTGAAATACCAACCCTTTTAGAAGTTCACCACCTGTCAGGCTACCTCTGAACAGAGGCTGGCGTGGAGGCAGCACGGGTTAAAGGAGCTTAACCAACAGAAGAGCAAATAATAACCAGGCGATTTTCTTTCTATAAACACACATTAGTGCCAACTGGTGACTTCATGTCTATGGAAAAGTTTAAATATTCTTGTCTAAGTTAAGCCTTGGAGATTTTGTTTGAAGTGATGTTTTCTAAAACATTCTGTGGGGCAACCGGAGCTGTGCCATGGGTGGGATAAGAAGTCTTGGGTAGAAGCAAGAGAAGAATGCTGACCATCTCGAGCAAGGGCAAGGCTGGGCTCTCTGAGCTGAAGGGGTCTGTGCTCTCCCAGTCACCCATGTGGAGAACCTGGCCTCCTGCCCAGGTGGAGGAGCACTGGGGAGCTCTTTGGGGAGCTCCAGCTAAAAGGCCTGAAATTCCCCACTTTGCATTGGAATTCTGAGTCCAGGTGTCAGTTCAGAGCCTCCAATTTGTTTCAATAGTTTTATCTCTCAGATAAAACTGGCACAGATGCTCTCAGCACTATGGATCTCTCACTGCAGATTCCATGGAAATTAGAGACCTGATGGGGATCTGCCTGTCTCCCTGCCTGCCTACTTCACATGGTCTTGGAGAGCTCAGGATCACAGGATCACTAGAAGGGGAAAGTTGGAAGAGCCACTGGCGGTCATCTAGTCCAAACTACCTGCTCAAGCAGGGTCCCTTAGAGCACCCTTGTCACTCAGGATTGTGTCCAGCTGCCTTTGGGGTATCTCCAGAGAAGGAGACTCCATACCCTCTCTGGACAATCCAGCGCTGAGTCACTTGCATAGTAAAGAAGCTCTTCCTCATATTCAGGTGGAACTTCCTGTGCATCTGTTTCTGCTCCTTGCCTCTTGTCTTATTGCTCAGCAGCACCAAGAAGAGCCTGGCTCCATCCTCTTGACACCCTCCCTTTGGATACTTGTATACTTTGAAGACCTACAGTTCCAGGACAGCCAGTAAAGCTCCCTTCCCCTATGGCGCTGCTCCCTTTCTTGCAGAATTCCAAATGTTCGAGTTTTGGTTTGGATTGGAGCAGCACCAAAATGATCAGACTCGAAATCCCCCGCAAAAGAGGATTGTGTTTCTTGGTCCCATCCAAGGTCAACAGCTGGGAGTCAGCCGTGGCTGCCTGGGATGTTTGCTGCTGGATTCACCCGGGCTGAGAGCTGATTCTGAGGAACAGCCCAAGGAAAGATGGGGCAGATTAGGAAGGAAAAGTTGCCAGGAATGAAGGTGCCTTTTTAACCTTTTCTTTTTTTGATAAATTACCCTTCTCAGTAAGAAAAACACATTACTTAAGCAAAAGAGCTCTGTATCAGCTCCCGAGTCCTCTCTGCCCATGCAGCCAAGAGTGCAAAACGCAAGAACTGCAGGTCCTTCCCACACACCCTCCCCCAGAACAACCTCCTCCAAATCTGAATGCATTCAAACTAGGAATGCAATTCAGGCAAAATAAAATTTCTTGGTATCTGTTCCACTCTCACTAAGAGAGGTTAATCCTCCTTTCCCCCAAGCTATTTTATCCTCTAAGCTTCTTATCACCTTCTCCACCATCCACAATATGAAGACACAGTTTTTGTACATTTCTAAAGTTTGCCACTGCTGTCAGGAGATTGCATTATGACAGGGATGCAATTTTTTTTCCCAAATCCTAAGGAAGGAGTACTGAAATAATATAGAAAAAGATGCTGTACAGTCAGAGCTACTGTTCCTATTTTTAGAAGAGTTTTATGGAAAAATAAAGAAAATACATTTAAAGACATCTATACTCAAATATTCTTGAGAGTTTTTTTCACCAGAAAATTCAATTCTCAGGAAACAGTTATGACTTTATTGCATGCGGAAGTAAATGTGAAATTCTCTTATTTTAGTTTTTTTTTTCTCATTCTAACATCTTCTCTTCAGCATCTGACAAAGAAGACCCTCTTAAATTAGGCAGAGCTACTTTTCACAATGTATGGCAGGAAAGGAAGGAAGCTTTGGGGGCTTGTTTTATTTTTTATATAATAGAAGAAACCACAAAAGGGAGCCCTCAAATACCCAGAGCCATGCAAGAAGTGCAAGACAGCACATGCCCATCCATGATAGCCACGGATTCCTTACACGGATACGCACCAACAGAGCAAGGCTCAATTACACAACAGCTCCTCCTGGCACTGAAGGAGTCAGCCAGCCCTGCTTTTCAGAAATCTCAAGATCACAGCCAGCTTAATGAGATCTGCAGGAGGCAAGAATTAAAAAGGCAGAGCAGTAGGAAAAAAGGTATAGCTACATTCCAGCTCCAGGAGTAATGGCAGCATCGGAACCTTCAACTTCCTTGCTCCAAAGGATGAAAACTAAGCATTTCAATTTTTGCAGTCTGTTTTGTCAGTGAAAACTTAATCTGAAAAAAATCCCCGGTCTTGTTTTTACAATCAGAATGAAGATGTAAATGTGAGGAACAATTCAAATTGAAGCTTCTATTGTGACGTGGAGAAATGGGCTGCACACAGAGTGAATCCAGATTAAGACTGACAATTTGATGGCAGATGTGCATATGGCATGAAACCAAAGCCCTGGATGGAAACTTCTCCAGGCCTGAGTACGAATCCAACTGTGGATGAGGACCTATGCCTTGATTTCTAGGCCCATAAGGATGTCATTGTTTTCATGAACAGGGTACTACACCATCTGCAATTTGCATTCTCCATGCCTTTCCCCCAAAACACCTCTACTCTCCCTGAAGAACCCACCGAGAAGTTGCCTCAGGTACTTTATGCTCAGCTTCCACCTCTGTACTGGCAAGCAAGGTTCAAAGACATCCTTCTTGCTGGTGTGCACTATTCCTGCTGCCAGCATCACTGGGAGGCAGCTCTCCTGTGCCAAGGAGTGTTGTCACTAAGGTTCACCAGTTTCATGGCATCCTCTGATGTTCATGGTCTGCATCTGCCAGGGAAGAAACCATCCTACCTTTGCAATCTATCCCTGCCACCTGATCCTGGGCCAAGATGAATGTAAACATGACCTCTTTAGTTTGCTTATCACAGCAGACAGAGCAGCTGTCTCACGTATTTAGGGTTTGTTTATGCTATCTAAATTAATCTAAATCTAATTAAAAGTACTTTGGGTTGAAAACAAAAGTTATCACAGAAATTAAAGCTGGGAGATGTTGTTACAGCATTCTGACAGAGTGAAAATACATTATCCCTATGATTTACACAAGCATTGGAGGACATGGTGGACTGTAGCAAAAAATACTTGTCCAGTGGAACACATATTTCTACAAAAAGAAGGTCATGGCAGTTTCTCCAAATGATGGAGCTCTGTAGATAACTTTCCAGTTTTACTTCTGCACTATAGGAATTGCCTGACACAGATTGCATCAACATTGGAGGCGGGTTTCATGATAAGGGCAGTTTTCAGAAGAAATTATCTTCTCTGCTCAGCAAAGCAGCACACGGGTCAGGTTCCTCCTGAAGCCAGAACAAACAAAAAATCCAGCTCCCAGAGTCTGGGAAAATGAGTTATCCCCTCTCCAAGGTGGAGCTGCTTCCATTGCACTGACAGCAAATATTTTGTACAATTAAAAGGCAATTTTACTGGGAAAAAATTGGATACGAGCTTAGGAATTAGCAGTGAAGCTACTATTTCTCTCTCCCCTGGCATGGTACCACATCCTAACTGTGGCCATCCCCCTAGAAGGGGCGGAGGGTGATTCTTGGTCCCGGTGCCTTAGAAGAGCTCCCTGCTGTCCCTAGGGAAAGCCACCTGGAGCTGCCAGCTGCCTTTGCCCTGCCCCGCCCTGGGTGGAGCCTGCAGGCACCTTTTCCAGTGGCAGCTGCTGTGTGTGGCACTGGCTTCACAGGGCGTTTCCTCGGCTGGAAAAGGCTCTAAAGCTGTCTGGGGCGAGGCGTTGAACCTGACACATCGGGAGAAACATTTGTTATTCGCCATGGTGATGCAGTCCTGTTGCTGACATTCCAAAAACACACTTAATTTCTATTCCCTCTGTCTGCACCAGTGACAGTGGCCCTGGACATCCACTCTGGACCTCACCACACAACCCCACCGTCGTCAGTAGGAGTCACAGGCTCCTCCACTCAAGGCAAGGATCTTGGCCAACATTTCTACATCACAGAAACCCCTTTTATTTTCTTCTTGTACCTGCTATAATATTTTTTTTTTCATAAAGTTTTGAAGACCTGCCCTCATTTATTTTTCAAAGGAACACCTAATGAGTGTATTTGAAGGACATTTTAGAGCTAGACAGGTAGAAAAAAAACTACAAATGAAAAATATAAGGCACTATAAATAAATGTGAAAAATATAAATAAATACAGAATGCATTTGTACTTCACTTCCCTTCTCAAAAAGGGAAAAAATAACTCTCACGTTGCTAAATGGCACATTGTCTAATTTGGCTTTCATATGTGAAAACATTAGGCATTTCCCATAGTAAAACATCATTTCTGAAGTCTTAAAGCTGCCAGGATCACAAAGCGAGAGTACTTATTGGGTATAATTTGGTATGGGTTAGCAGGATATTTGCTATGAACATGTTTTCTGAGCTGCAGGTTGTATATTTGCAGTGTTTGCCTTTCGCTTGTTGACTTTGAGCTTCTGGAAAAAAGTTAACATTGCTGAGGTATTACAGTCGGGCCCTTATTTATCAGTTGGCAACATTCCCTCTTCCAAAAAAACAAGGATCCACTTAATTCCAGGAGTGCAGCCTTCAGATCAATACAACCAGGACGTGAGAAATGAGTGCTAAAGCATTCCTCCCACTGCATAAGCTGCAAGGATGTACTGAAACACGTGTCAGAAGGGGCTTGATACAAAAACATAATGAAAGGTTTCCTTATTTCTGCTCAGGAATAACAATCCATAAATAATTGATGGCATTACAACAAACACAAAACCATTAGAGGGGTTTATAGTTGTCTTTAGCAGAGATCATTAATGTGTGCTTTTTCAGTCTAGGAAAATGAGAAGCAAAGAAAGAAACCTGGGCAATTAGAAATGCTGAAAGACTCAAAATTTGTGCATAAATTTCTCCCTCCATCATGTGGCTGAGGTTTGCTGATTTGTTTTGACTAACAGGTAATATAAACCACAGAAATGTCAGACTTGCCCACCCAGTTTTTCCATTCAGAAGATTCGTTCTGCATTTCTGCCTTGTCCCATGGAAAGCACACCCCAAAAACAGCACCAAGGAGGGAAAGCACAGCATGAAACCTGCCAGGCTCCAGGCACTACAAAGAGAAAATGCTGAACACGATGGGCTTCCTGCCAGTCCCAAAGGAGTAGCATTCTTAATGCTGGGGGATGATTAAGAAATAGAGAATTCTAACAGCAACACTGAAAAAAAATAGTTAATTAATTCTCCATGTACAATCTTATTTTTATGAAAATGCAGGGTGTTATTTTAATAAAAATGAAACCTAAGCGTGTTTTGTCCAATCCCAAAAATACAGCGCTTTGTTGCTTTGATAATTTCCAGATTACCCTGTAAACTTTGAGTTCTTCTTGAGACACTAATTGGTAAAATTCAAAGCTCAGCTGCAGAACAGGCCAAATTCACTTCTGCTCTGAATCTTTAGATGTCCATTTTGATTATATTGACAATATAGATGGCAATGCAGCTGTTTTTTGTGAGGTTTTGCAATAAAAAACCTAACCAGAAGTCATTTGTCTTCCAGGAATGTCATCACTTTGCCAGACTCATCACTACGTGTTAAGTTCGTGATCTATCAGTACAGGGATAAGAGATGCCATGTTAAAACACGTTAATGGGGATATCTAAGCAGGATAGAAATGAAGATCTCTGAAAAAATGTCAGTAATTTTTAAACAATGCAGCGAGGACACTCAAATTTTCATCATTATGCTAACCAATGATTTTCACAAGGCCCTGCAGCTGGATTTAATTCGGCAGAGCAGATTCACTGTGCAGTGTTCATATCTTGGTACAACACCACGTTTGTGCAGCCCAGTTTGGAACTGAGCCACAGAACAAGAGTTTTTTTTCACCTTCTTCAACTCTGTCTCAGGGCAGCTGCAATTACATCACATTAACACCTTTAAGAGCACAGGTCAAAAATGCTCTTTCTGTCTTGGGAACCAGCTATACATGAAGCCTGATCCAAAATCCCCTGCCGGGGATTCCGTGGAGCCTGGATCCTGTTCAGACCCATCTGAGCAGATGTGGGCAGAATCACCAGTGCACTGAGAAATTAAGCAATGATTGGTCCTGTTTCCTCAGTTTTCCACTTGACAAAAATGCATGTCTAGCCAAAGGGGCACTCCAAAAAGGAGAAAGCAGCTTTAATTCTGACAGTAAAATTCAGTGGTTTTAGATGGTTGGTGGGCTGAAGGACAAGTTTCTCCAGACTGAAAAATTAATTTAGACCTGTAGCTTCCCAAAATTCTGTATCTTCACTTCAAATTTACTATTATGACCATATTCTGGTTATAATAAGTACAATATAAGTAGATTATCTGAAATTATTGCTCCCTGCTGTTACCCTGGATCTGTAAGGGGTCTGCTACTCCTTAAATGCAGAGAGGCAGAACTATTGGTTAATTTATTATGTATAAATTATCTGAAATGTGTAAGCCATTTCTGCATCAGAAAGTAATTTCAGGCTGCTCAGGCAAGAGAAAATCTGTTTGTTATTCACAAACCCTTGCTGCACAGCATAGGAAAATATTTTTTCAGTGCACAGTCAGTTCCCAAGCTGTTTGCTCCAGTTATTCTCCCTTTGTGCCACGTGGACACTGGGGTTGTGCAGTATTTTTGTGCTTCCTGGCTGAATACAGAATAATAGCTCAACAAATGATGAAAGGTACTGCTGCCAGTTATTTCTCTTCCAAAACTCTGATGGTGTAGGCATTCCTCACTACCGGCATGTGGTGGAGCTGAACCACCCCTTGGGCTGAGGTGAGGGATCAGGAATACCTGCTTTTGCAGTAATTGATCAGCTCTGAGCTCTTAGGTGTATTTGCACTGTAAGGCAGAAATTACAGCTGAGGAAAGGGTGTCAGGTAGTGCTAACTCATCCAGTTATTTTTACCCCATTGGTACCCTTCCTCTGTCCTAAAGTGTTTTTAACCCAACTCTTTACAGCAAGAGTTTTTTATTTCTTCAAAGAATTGGAGGATAGATTGGCAATATTTCTGCTTCCTGTTTCATCAGTACACATGGAAAGAGCTGCTCTGTGTCTTTTCTCCTCACCTCTCCTCCAGGAGCAGGGACACAGCCTGCATCTGTTGACACTGACTTCCAAAGATAATCTCTCCTGCAGTACCAGGGACAATACACGAAATCACAGGATCACCACAGAAAGGCTTGGGTTGGAAAGAACCTTAAAGTTCATTTAGTTCCAACTTTCTCCTCCCTGGAAGAGGACCCAGTGAGAGAGGGAATGTTCGGGAGGCAGAGCTGTGTGCATGAGGCTGGCTGAGGGGTTTTAGCTGGAACTCTTTCTACTGTCACGGATCCGCCTTTCCTTGGATCTTGGTGGCAATCATGGAAAGCTGCCAAGGGGATACGGAGACTGAGGGGCACTGAAAACACGGCAGCTTTCACAGTAACCTCATAGTTTGCCATGTGAGTAGATAGGGATGAGCAGCGGCATTCCTAGGGGATGGTTGGGAGTCTTGGATCCGCAAGGTTCGAAGCGGAGCTCAAGGGCTCAGCGCAAACACGATGTGAGGAGGCAGGGAAGGCTTGCCCAGAGCACTGGTGGGAGTCGGAGGAGAGGTCCAGATTAAACTTGTGCCAAAGTAGCAATTAAGGCACCACCATTAATTTTCCTCTAAGCCCGGCAGTGCCACTGGTGGAGGTGTCTGTGTTTCACTGGCCCCGAGCCGCCCTTATCTGTCTCTGGAGCGAGGTGCTGCCCCACGAGTGAAGGACAGCATCCCTAACACCCCCAGCCAGTGCCCGTGAGACTGCACAGGCACCCTGACTGCCCACGGATGGTGCAAAGCCCCTGCCACTCACCCCTGCCACTGGGCCAGCTTCTCCTTCTGAAAAAACGGGGATAAAGTCTTGGACTTCTTCCTCAGGCACATTTCAGTCCGCTGCCAAGATGTTACCTCTAAGTCCTAAGCACTATTATTTTTTAATTACTCTCAGGATAACCTGGGGCCCTGCCTTCTTCCTGACTTTTTATAATGATTCCCCTTTCCTTGAAGTATTCAAACTTCCAGCTGCCTTAAGTGTTTTGGCCTATTTCTATTCTTCCTGAATCTGCCATAAAACCCAGCCCAGCTCCAATGTACTCAGGTATAACCAGCTCTATGAGGACCTGCCTAATGGTATATCCTAAAAATTAACATAAATAAAATCCCCCAATACAACAAAAAACCCCCTACTTTAGACCTTCTTTAGGAACCTAGCTGAGCCTTAAAAAATGGGTTCAGTGTCTTGTCTGATTTTCTGCTTCAGGCAAAATTCTGCAAGAGCCTTCTGTTGATGATCAGGCTTAGTGTTAGAGTAAAACTAAGAATTTTCATTAGACAAATTGTGGTGAGTTTCTGCTCTGTAGGTCCATGTAGAAGGTTGTTTACAATTCTCAAGCCACGCTGTTGACTGCATTATATTTTGAGATTGCCTAGTCCGGACACTCTTGCTGCTGTTACCCCTGTCATCTATAACTTCTGATAAAAGCAAAGACAACATGAATTCACAGGTGCTCAGTGATTAAATAGTCTTCTTAGGTTTTTCAGCATGCATTTTTGCCCTTTAATACAAAAAAAATATGCTGAGGTTTCCAAAGCCAGTTTTTTAATGATACTTGTTATCAGATGAAAACATTTAATGTGAGCCCATATCCTTTCATAAATAAGAGAGTTTCTCACTTTCTAAAGTTTCTCACCTTGTGACCTCAGAAAACACTTCAGTTTCTCTGACAGGAACTCTAAGTCATAACAGCATATTTCCACAGCACAACACAGGTCTCACAACTGAACTCTCTCAATGTTTCCTGGCCAGGAGGGACTAAGAAGCAGTGAAACAAAACTGTTTTTACAGGTTTGGTTGTCTGGCACTCTCACTATTTGCTTAAGCTGGCAATTTATGAGAAAGCAGTCTCCCTCTATTTCTCCCTTGCACCACCTCAAACAGTGTTAATCCCACCATCCCACACTATGAAAATGATGTGCATTTTTAGAGCAAGCGAATTGCACCCGTTTAAACCCTAAACACAAGTTAATATGGGCATCATAATGTAACTACCTTAAAACTAAGCCCTTTTTCCTGAGGCATCCCCTTTAAGCTCCTCAGGCTGCTGGAAACTCATCAATAATCAGGAGGAATAATGTCACTCTTCCCAAGTTTTCTCACCCTGGATAGTCCAGAAACCTTGCTCTACATCAGGAAGACATCACCACTTGAGGAAGCAAGTACTAACCTCGTGTGAGCTCTTAGCATGGTAGAGCTGCGGGTGAGAAACATGAACAGAGAGGGATGAAAGCTCTCAAGGGCTTTCCATCCCACTGCAAGCTCTGAAGGGGCTGGTTGGTTTTATATTTGTTTTGTTTCTGCAGGAACAGACTGCAAATATCCATGGAGACAACATCAGAATGCCAGGAAACCCTAACAAAGATGACCGTTGTGTCTTACTCCGAAAAAAGCAGATGTTTATTAAAATGTCAGCCAAATGACTTATGTGTCACTGACTCTGAGGGCAGCACAGCAGTCCTGCAATGTTGAAAAAGCAATAATAATGAAAAATGGTCACTCATCACTATTGAATGATAACTGGCATCCTTACCAGAAAGGTCATTTCTGCTGCAGTCCCAGCAGTGAGGAGGTGGTTGGCATCTCCGTGGCTCAAGACTCCTATTTATTTCCAGTATTTAGATCCATAGGTCAAACCAGTTATTTGGAAATTGATACAGGCTACTTTATAGTTCTGACATTTCTATTTCCCCAATGGGTTGCATTAAAGGTTACTGACCTCTCTAGGGCTGAGTAAGCCCACAGAGAATGTGCTCTGAGAGACTAAAAGCTGTAACATTTCTTCACTTTAATAACATTCATCAGATCATTCCGATTACTGGTTGCTTTTGGAGTTCCATATGGAGGGAGAAAGGGATTTACATTTACAGCTCAATTCCCAGCATGCTTTACAATATAGGCAGTGTCTATTATTTATTACATGTCCTTCCTTCTCTCCCTGCGCTCTGCTAGATTGATGCTATTTGATCAATCACAGATCTGCAGCCCGACACCATAAATTTCAACCACTCTGGCTTCGTCCAAATGTCACAGAAGAGCTGGGACTGCTCCCTGGCCCGTGAAGAATCAATGTTTAGAGCCACAGCCTGGTGTGATGATGTGTTTAGTAAACAAGACTAAACAAGAACACACCAGAGAGCTCAGTGCCCGGACTTCAAGAGCAGCGAGCATTCGGCTTCATGCATCATTTCTTGTGGATGAAATGCATGTATATGGTCTGGATGACAGATGGGAAGAGCATGTACAGAAGTAGCTTTCTCTGTGGAAATAAGAGAGGAGGGGCAGCAGGTAGGGAGCCCTGCTGCCACAACATCCTGTGGGAGGAGTTTGCTTCCTGAGAGATTGTATCACTGATAAAAGACTTTAAGCTTCCCAGATTTGAGCAGAAGTGGCTGGATTCCCAACAGTGTATTGGCTGTTAATTCCAGACAGCTTCTCTAATGCTTCTTGTTTTTCATTATAGATGCATTTATAATGAGGCAAGTTCCACCTGTAAATTATCTGGAAATCAATACTCCTATTGAGAAAGTTAATACTCCTATTTTTAACTGAAACAAAGGAAAAACAATCTCAAAGTAATTTTGGGAAGTTCCTAAGCACTGTTCCATTAATCCTGCCCCAGACACAGCAATTGGGAACATCAGTGAATTAAGTGTGGCTTTTCACAGGCAATGAACTTCATACTTGAGTACTTTACTCCCATGACTCAGTGATGTGAGTTTTGGTAAGAAACCTCAATAAACAAGAGCGCAACAAATATTGTTTTATACTTGGGAGGAGCAGATCAGTGGTTACTGAAAGATAAATACATCCAGATGTGTTTATCAGTCGTTCACTCGAGTATTCAAGCATAAATAACTAACTTTGTTTTAAGTTATGGTTCTGACTTGTGCCAGGAATCCCCCTGGCAAACTGAGGAAATTTAACAGTTTTAGAATGGCCATGGGAGACTGCGTCTGCTCATGTTGAACGTCCAAATGAATATACAAAATTGCTTTAATTTTGCTTTTGTATTCTTATCAGTCAGCATCTAAACCCAAGGGAATCCAAGGGGCACTTCCCTGCTGGAATATTGATGTGGATGCTGAGAAAGACCATCTCAGTGATTAACTGCAGAGAAGGGTTCACAGCTGTCACTTCATTTTGGGGTTAAATGCATCTCTTTAGTCTGGCATGAGGTTTCTGGGTGTCTGAAAGATGGACTGCAAGAAAAACTTTCATCTTGGCCTTTCCTGCTCAGACTTCTCTCACCTTCTTTCTGGGATATCTGGCTCCTCCCAGGCGTGGTAGGCCATACATGGGAGCCTACTCACTCCAGGAATGGGGAGCTCCACCTGCTCCTGCTGCAGGATGTGTTGCATCCTTGAGCCTGACTTAGAGACCATGTGAATATAAGAGCTTCTTTTTGTGTGAGTCGAACCCACTCAGGTCAAAGTTTCTTGGTACAAGCACTGGTAACACAAATGCTGTGTGAATCTGGGCCCGCAGTGTGGCTGCTCAAAGCTTCTGTGTTTTATTTGAGTCACTGAGCTCCTAATACCCTTCATGGCTGTCAACGCACTATTCCTGTAGCATGTGTTGTTTTCTTTCAGAAAAAACTCAGCATGAGCTCCCTCAGAAATCAATAGTAACGTTTTGAGTAGGACAGACAACACCTACTCTCTTAATCTTGATTTAATCTCTACTCAGGGGACAGAACTGCTGCTCCTCCTTGTCTCTCTTTTCCCTGAATTAAGCACATCTGATTCACTCCTAAGCTCCTTCATCAGCTTTAGAATATGGATGAGTAAAACCAAAACATAAGTTTTTTTAAAAGCCATTTTAGAGTCACATAAATAAGCAAAAGCTTAACCATAGAGAATCATGCTGTGAAAAAAGTGAATTTCAACCCCCTCATTATTTTATGTGATTTAAAAGCTAAGAACAACATGCTCCAAAAATTTCTTACAAAAGAAGAGCACTTATTGATCTAAGTCTTCAGATATATCTCATACCAAAAATGAAATTGCATTAGTCTGAATGGAGAATTACACCTACAAAACCTACATTTAAATGGGAATTTTAGGTGTTTAGATTAAAATTTGCTTTAGGGCTCAGTGGCAGTGATTTTTGTCCCAGACCTACAAAAACCCTAACCCAAACTAACATAAATTTCTTTAATTTCTAAAAGCTGTGATTTGGTAAGGAGGTGTATGATAATGTCATTGGAGGAGGGAAATGAAGTTGCCTGGGTTCAGCAATTGCTCACTTCAGTGATATGTTTTGATTCCTTTTGACTTTGTCCTTGACACTAAATATTCAAGAACTGCAACAGCCTGATATTTATATAAATATTTAATCTTGAGAACAACTTTTAAAATAAAATATTCCCTTATAAGTAAAGTTTCAAATTAGGGAAAACTTCAAACCCATAGATGCACACTTTCCATTTTAGCAACTTGATCTGTGCATTTTAGTTCAATTTGGAAGAGCTTTTTGATCCCCCGAATAATGCAAACTTGATTTTCAGACAGTTCCCTGGCCTTTAAGTTTGCTAAAAATTGCACTGTGCTCCCTTAACTGCTACGTGCAACACGATGCCAGCGAAAACAATAGCTGTATTTATGAAATACATTATTGTAGCTTCCAGCCCACAATTCAGAGACTTCATGGCTGGAATCTAAATTATGTGCCAGCATGCACTCAGTTGTTATTAATCCACAGTTGGAAATGTGAGCCAGCCCTTAGTATGATATATTTTTCTTTGTGAACTGGTGAACTACTTCTGTAGATAGAAATTACCCCAATAATTTACCAATTCACCAATTTCCTTCAGCAAATGAGCACTGATGAATTGTTTAGTCTTGGAGCTTATCAAGGTTGCCTCAGGTGCGTTCTTACCAGAATGTGTGTTCATTGGCCTCCCAGTTTCTTCCCAATCTCTTTTTTTTTTGCTCTATGTAATTAATCCCTCAGTGATGTGGTGTCTTCCAAAAGCTCCTGACACGTATTAGAAAACCATTCTCAGCCTGTCTCACAGGTGACAATGTTCCATTCACTCACCCACAGGTCGCGCTGGTTGTCTTCCTTCAAAGATTGTGGCTGTAAGAACCATCCTGTTCGGAAAGCCATGGTTCCCCCAGGGAATGACAGCTTTCTGGCACGGGCCAGTGCCAGTCAGAAAGCGACACTTGCTCACTTAAAGGGGTGCTGAGTGAATTCCACTGGGCAAAAAGATCTTGCAGGAATGAGAGGATGATTATGCAGCCCAAGCAATCCTCCACCATTATCTCCAAGCAATCCTTATCAGCTCAAGATCTTAGAGAAATACTGTAGAAAAATTTAGGCTGGAAGAGACCTTGTGACTGAATTTGCTTAACCCTCCCTCTCCCATGTAAACACAAAATCCAAGCCCTGGGAAGGCTTCTGAGCTCTCCAGCACCCCAGACCCTTCCTCTTTGGGAGCCATCACAATTAAGTGAATTAAGCGGTTCCTGCCAGCCCCGTAATCCTACATAGCATCGTGAATGTGAGGATGCCGATTGCTCAAGTCTGCAGACCCATTTCAGTAGCAGCACCAGCACACTTTGATGCCACTAGGAGACCATCATTACAGTCTGCACCACCAGGAGAACTGTCTAAGAAAAAGCCGCTAAGTCCTGCTGCCTCCCAGATCTACCATGGCTGCGGTTCACATCAAGAAAACCAAATTCCCTGAGTGTTGCTAATGACTGCTTTCTTTTTCCATCTCCTTATCATTATGGTAGAAGTCTGTAAGAAAACCTCAAGCTTGGTGAATGGCAAACTTAATTGGATGTGCCTGGCTCAATATTTCTATTTTTGATAGGCTAATTAGAGTGGGCAAAAGACAAACCACTTTTATATTCAGATGGCTTTTCAGACTGTGGCATTTTTCTTTTATTTATCAAAATTATATGTGTCTATTTTAAGCTCTTCATCCTAAAATATCCTGTCCTGGAATCTGACAGAAGCTTCCTGAAGAAAATACAAAAATGGTAATTTGAGAATTTAGGTCATTTATAATCAACGATTCAAAGCGAGATGCTGGAGACAGCTGAAACAATAGGAAAAGTACTGAGGAAAAGGGCAGGAAATAGTATTCCTGCTCAAATTTCAATGGATCCACACGATGATACTTCTAGACGTGTGTCCATAAAAAAGATGGTGTGCGGGAAATTCGGCACCTCTGTCTCCCTAAACCATCATTAAATGCAATATCCTCTTCTGCCAGTTAATTAGAAATTTTTCTGCCTAATCTGTGCATAAAGATAGCAATAGATTGTTCTTATCCAACCTTCCCTGATCTGGGGCAGAAAGGTGCCACTTCAATATATTAATGAAATCTTCATATGCAAACCAACTGCAGACCACAAGCAGATTCTGTCTTGCAATTTCTTGAGGGTTTTTTCTCAGCCTATGGTAATTAGAGAATTTACTTTGCTGCCTAATCCTTTAGTTTGTGGATATTTGCCATTTTCTGTCCAGGTAGAGCAAAAGTGCACAGGGAATGTATTTTGCTTATTTCTTTCAACGGGGCCATCACTGTAAAAGTGGCGGGGCTGTATTACAGAAGAAAAGGAATTTGACCCTGAAATTAATTAGCATTGGCATGTCATGTATAATTTTAAAATGATTTATCCCAAAAGTGAGAAGTTAAAGAGCCTACATGGGGGTTTTTTCAAGGAGTCATGTCTCCTACAGATCAACAAAATGCCAATAGGCTGTGGGGGGTTTTTTTCTTTACCTTCAATAATTACATTTAAAACACAGACGTTGGCAAAAAACACACCTTCAACATTTTTACATCAACATCTGAGACCACTTGTAGCTCGAGCTGCAGGCTTTTATCAGGGCAGCACCAGGAATACCTTTATGGCACTGGAGGCTGGCAAGGAGGGGAAGGGACGCAGCCAGCTCCCTGAGGGAGGCCAGCCCTGGCATTCCCTGTCCAGGAGCTCCCACGCTTTCCCGAGGCTGGCAGCAGGCAAGCCCAAGTGCCCTGCATGTTTGCCACCCCTGGCAGAGACACAGGGCCAGAGCAGAGCAGCTTTGGAGGCACCTGTGGAGGAGATGCTCAGCTGCCTCTCTGGGAAGTGGTGCCAAAGGGGGAGCAGTGCAGAGCCTTTCAGCCCTCAGGGCCAATCCGACCTGTGTTTCCCCTGAAAGGTCCAGTGATGTCTCAAACACCAGCAGCAAAGGCTGGATGTTTCCTTTTCGTCTCAGGTACATGTGGTACCTCCAGCTGCTGTCTGAGCAACAAAACCTGAGGGAGGGTGAGAGATCTGGGGCTGCACTCTTGCCTCCCCGTGTTATATTAATTCATATTTGATACAACTGACACCTCTTCAGATCTGATTTTATTTGCCTATGGAGCGAGCTAATTTAATAGATAATTAACATGAGTGAACATGGATTCATAAAATTTTTATTTTGTGAAGCCCTTGGTCTCTGATAAGCATTTCTGTATTTGACTGGTGATTTTGTGAAAACAAAAATGATAATTAAAGGATTGGTCATATTTAATAAGCCCAAAATTATAAAAACCAGCAAAATCATAAATTTAAGGCATTGGTAATAAAAATTACTACCCCACGCCTGGTTTTAATGCTTGGTTTGCCTTTAAAATATTTTGGGTGAAATTCTGTATCATCACACCCAGAGTGAGCCTGGAAAAGGATCAGGAATTTTTAAATGGCTGTAATAAATGTGATAGTATTCTTGGATGGGAAATATTAGGCAGATGGAAGGAATCCTACTAATGCCCAACAATGCATCCAGGAATGTAATTACATGCTGTAGCCAGGATCCAGTTACTAATGCTTTGCAAGGCACAAAGGTATATGGAATCAACTATTTTTACAGCTGTCATAAAACTCCATTCCTGCTAATATTCCTCTACCTCTCCTATGTGTATTGCCGTAAGTAAAAAACCTGGATGCTAGCAAAGGAAAATCAGGAATTACGGCAGGACAAAGTCTGTTTTAAACCCACAGGAGAACAGATAACATTGTGCCAGCATGGAATGGTGTTTACAGAAATCCCATGACCTAACCAAGTAAGCTCTGTTTACCAACTTAGAAACAAGTTCTTTGAAGTTTAAGGTTAATACAGACCCCTCTTAAAAGCTGTGGGCAGTTTTTTCCTAGTAAATCAGCATAATGCCAGCAGAAATCCCACAGTTCTCACCATAAACCTGTATCACACAGTGCTGCCAGGCTGCTGCATCCCTGAGCTTGGAGGAAAGTCTGAGTTCTCAAATTCTTTCCCAGTTTCTTTTCTTACTATGTATCACACAGACCTAACCTCATAGATAAATGCACATATTTCAGTAAATCTCCATATCTGTGCTGTTGGTGTGGAAAAATTTGGCATTTTTCAAAGAGCCTGTACAGTGCCAAGGGTTGTACTCCACTGGGGCCAGGGATGGAGCCTGCAGTTGGCCACAGGGGTCCTGCCAACACATGGCAAGCCCCAAACCATTCGGAGAGACAACATTTGTCAGGAATAATACTTGATGCACAGAGCCAGGAAAATTGGAACCAGATTCAGGGCTCATGTGTTGGAAAAAATAACTGTGATTGTGGAAAAACTACTCTTGCAGCCTCCATGGCTGACTCCAGATTACAGATATGGATTGGCTGTGCACAAACCCCCAGTGCTGGGATTGCTCATTTATGGAAATGAAGTGTGGAGCTGGCATTTTTACTAGTTGTACCTCCACAAGTGAATGAAAGCTCACTACAGCTGCAACTGCTTAGCAAAGTGCATGGAAATATAATTGCTCAAGTAGTTTCATCCTTTTATCTATCACGTATATAAAAATGACTTATAAAGAATATTTTCTCCTGTAGTTCTCTTTAACTTATAATTTAATTACATTAATTGACTTAACAACAGATCTGCTTCAGATAAGGGGAAGCAGAGGAAGCCAGGGAAGAGATTAGAAGCTAGAGGCCCTGCAGTCTTCACTGCACATGGTAGCATTATTTTCTGGAAGATTTCACATTCTTGCTTTAATAGTTTTTCCATTAAGTTCAATCTTGCTGCAGTTAAGTTATAAATTGATACTTGCCAGAGTCACAGTTACTGTATATCCGAGGTATATAATGATTCATAAATTTAAAAAATCATTATATACCATATGTATTATTAGCTTTAAAAAATTGCTGTAGCCTTCCCACAATGCTCTCTTAATTCCATTCAAAGGGATATAAACAATACTGCCTAATGACTGTTGTTAAATAGGTCGTGGAACTTGCTCAGATAGTTTTTCTTGGCCACGTTAAAGAAAAGCTCAGGTTCAGAGGTGAGCAAGCATCATTCCTACCTTTATTATTTAAAATGCATTCTCATTGGCATTGTTTGCCAGCTTATTTACACAACAGTTTTTCCTGATTAACGTTTTGCCTCCCTGAATTGCTGGAGCCCTTGCTTTGAGCAACTCAGAAGATGCAGTGGATGTGATTGTCTTAGATGCTGAGATACAGAGAGGAAATATCCGAGTCCTTCAGGTTCCTCCCTGCACTGAGCTCCAGCAATACTTTATTTAATCATTTTCTACTTGAATCCATGCAGCATTTGTTCCCTTTCAAGAGGAGGGAGGATGTCAGCTAATTACATGCTTCATACCAGGATGGGAGCGATTAGGTAATTATATATTTCCAACAGAAGAATCTTCTAGAGGACTTGTTTCTTGTGAGGGTACTTTATCTGTTGTCCCTTTCTTTTCAGGGGTTTTGCTCAGTAGAAATTTATCCCTGGGCTTTTCTTTGCCAGGCTGACTGGATATTGCCACTGGAAAGTTGTATTCTACAGATATCAGGGGGAAATTAAATGCAAACAGAAACAGTAGGTAAGTATTATAGCAGATCACATATGATGATAAAGCAGTAGCACTTTTGCATATATAGTACAAAGCACACCCTACACTAATGCAAACACCAAGCACAGCAATTTCCATTATCCTTCAGGCATACTCATCACAGACTTTTTTTGGCCCTAAAATTAGCTTGGAGAGTAACAAAAATCAGAGGTTTTAAGTTGATTTCATTTGCTGACATTAAAGCAGAAAGATTAAATGAACAGCAAACAGTGCCAAAATTGAAGTTTGGATATCAACATTGTCATTTTTGTGAAGTTTTCCAGTGCTATAAATCTTCCACATTTTGCTCAAGGATTTTCCTTTTTTTCTTTTTTTGCAGTGACTTGATGAAAGGTAGCAGCACTTTATGGATATTATAAGTGGTGCAAAATGATTGGTAGCCTTGGGAATTCTCCCAGCTTGGAACAACATTTAAAATCTGTGAAATTTAATTAAAAATACATATATCATAATTGCCGTGCCTAGTTCTCTTCAGAGCTCTCCTATCCCATCAAAACCATCCCATTTTCCATTTTTCCTGCACCATGGCTCTCAGCTGGCTGGCATGAACTGTTATGACTCTATCAAAGTAGTGGTTGCAATGTCAGAGCTTTTTTCCTCTGCTAAACCAAGGCACAAGCAATTTAGCACCATCCACGTGGGAGCTCACAATCCCTGACACAGTGCACTGTAACCATTAAGCCACTGACCAGAGCTCCCATCAGAGATGCTCAGCTTTTATAATCCTGAAGACAGCTGAAGCATTAAGGCTTTAAACCAGTTTCCTAGCAGGCCAGAGAGCCCTCTTGAAGCACACTTATACATGTTTTACTTTTTTCATCTGGTACTTATGCAGCTCACATTCCCTGCCCATGGCAGGGGGGTTGGAACTGGATGATGTTTAGGGTCCCTTCTAACCCAAAACATTCCATGATTCTGTTTTAGAACCCTACAAATAGAAATGTTTTCAGAAAAAGTATGGTTTTGCACAAGTCTGTATCTCTATTATGAGGATGAGCTTGTTTTGGAGAAAGCAGGTGATATTATCCTATATTTTCCACCCAAGGAATATTGTATGCCCAGTAGAGAGTGTAATGTTGAGCAGCATTGATAAAGCAAAGCTGAAAACCCTGCCTGGATATTGGTTTCCACACCATAAATCTCACATCTTCCCTTGTTCTCCACCCAGAAACCATCCTAGCAACCACAAATGTAATCCCTTTTATTTGATTGCTGTGAAATCTCCTGCTCTTGTCAGAATCACTGATAATCCTCACTGAAGGAACAAGACCATGGTTGCAAAAGAAATGGAAATATCACTCTGATACCCCTTTTTTCTACACTGACTGGGTGAGAACTTGGCCATTCCTTGGAGCCTGGATGTGATGCCCTCTGCAGCACCTCCTCCTCCACACTTTACCTTTCCTCTTTGTAAAACAAGAGCCACAATTCCTGGCCTCCTCCGTGGTTTGTGTGGAAATCCAGTGATGCAGTTACTGCTGCTCTCAGAACCTCTTTAAAGCTGAAAGTACATTCTAATTCAGCTCAATTTAAAAACTCTTTTTTTAACTAAGAGAACCTTTACTTTTTGTTTTTAAGCAGCCCTTTCAAATTCATATTTTATGAGTTCCTTTGGCTTAAATTGGCAGAGCCATTGTCTCTGTTTCTTAGCAAGTCTTGCAGTAGTAAAGGTATTAGTTAAGTATTACAAACTAACTAATTAGGCCTTCAATTATCATTAAAATTGTTTTTTTAACAGTTATCTGATGATACGAAAACCTTTTGATCCTATAATAGGGCTTGAAGTATCACAGTGCTCAAAACAAAGATTAAATGTCTGTATTTACATAAAAACAATTTCTGTCTAAACATTACAAAGGAGATTGTATTATCACAAGCAATTATTTCAGAAATAATTAAAAGGCTTTTTCCCCTTCAAAACGAAATTTGAACCCAGCTACAATCAAAACACTTCCCAATTTTGTTTTTGTTACATCAGCAAAACCTTAAGAAGTCACCTTTAAGAAGACAATCTATAGAATACCTTGATATATTTAATATATTTAAAAAGAAGGTTATTTTCTCAAGGGAAAAAGCTCTAGGATATATCCTCTCTAAACAACTTAACAAGGAGGAGGTCTCTTAAAAAGGTTCTGCTGATGGTTGATTGCCTTTAAAAAAAAAAACCAAAACCCCAGCACCCAACTGGCTGCCTTAATTACAGTCTGCAGCAGTATCTCCTCAAATTAAAGGTGATTGTCAAGCACTCTCTGCAAGACAATGCTAAACCAAAGGGAAAGATATAAAAATACATGCCAGGGTTTATGCAGCAGAGAGCTGGAGGCAACAGGCCTTGTTTTACGGTGAATTTAAAAAAAGGCAGCGTTCTCATTAACACTCATTGTGTCTGAATGAAGGCAGAAGTATCTCCGGGGTCTATATAATTAGCTCTAACATTTTCTTTAATAAAGGGAGGATATAGGACCATGTGAGCTATCATTTTCTGAAGGTCTTGAGCACTCAAGGAACCTCTGCCAGTTCCTTCCGCTAGGAAGAAAGACACTTTTGTGACCCTAACTAAAATTATAATAATCATAATGATAACAACAACAATAACATCATTAGCAACCAGGTTTGCTCTGGTAGTGACATTTGCATCTGTCAGTCAGAAAGCCTGTGGTGAGGAATGAAGAAGCACCTGCAGGGAGGTAGAGACACTCCTCATCAGTTCTGGGGAGGCAGCTCAACAAACCCCTGCCCCCCCTAACCCAGGTGAGGTTAAGGGGCTTTGCAGGGGAAGGTTTTCATTCACAAGGCATG
This sequence comes from Erpornis zantholeuca, assembly GCA_013400515.1. Classification (NCBI taxonomy): domain Eukaryota; kingdom Metazoa; phylum Chordata; class Aves; order Passeriformes; family Timaliidae; genus Erpornis; species Erpornis zantholeuca. The sequence goes on along the minus strand of VZTN01025343.1, from coordinate 486,329 downwards.
GGGAGAACAGGAGGACAAAGGTAGGAAGGGATTAAAGAAACAGAAAAGAGGGGAAGCACACCCTGCACCCTTCTCCCTTCATATTGCAGTAGTGCTGTGTGCCAAAAATAACTTTTAATCCATCTTGAGAGACCCCCAAGAAGCAGCACAAGCATCCAGCTGAGACTCAGATGCCTTTGCCTGCAGCACTGGATGTATTTTTAAGGGCTCCCATCAGGCACAGATCTGGTGTGACTCTGCTTAACTTGTGAAATCTGATCACAGCAGTAGGTGATATGACTTAAGGCAGAGTTGTGGCTCTGAGTAAGGGGGAGAAATTACTGTAATGCTGTAAATAACAGCACCAGAAGCTCTGTACAACATGACTTTCAGTCAGATTAAACTTGCCTTAGATGGCAAATTTGTATGATCTTCTACCAGACACATTAACTGCTCGGAAGCTGGTGATGATGGAGTCTTTAGGACAAAAGAATGTAACTCCTGAACCATGGAGGGGGAGATCACACAGCAGCTACTTCATCTTCTGTAGTCAGCCCCAAACAGCTTGCTGTGATTAAAATAAACATAATTATCCATTCTTACAGAGGATCAAAGGCATTATTTCTGTCCTTATAAATCAAGTCAGCAGAGTTCACCATAACATTTTCCTACAAATAGAGGTTACATTTCTTTTCCTCACCACTGATGGTTCCAACTGCACCTATCTAAAGTTAACTTCAATGAAGCTACTCTAGGTGTAAAGGAAAGTTGGTTATTCTGGAGGATTATAAAACTGATGGGTTTTGTGGGCAATCTGAGATCAAAGAATGACAGAATGGTGTGGGTTGGAAAGGACCAACCCCCCCACAATGAGCAGGGACACGCTCAGTTCGGTCAGGTTGTTTAGGGCCCCATCCAATCTGGCCTTGAATATTTCCAGGGATGAGGCTTCCACCACCTCTGTGGGCCACCTGCTTCACCATCCTCATCCTGAAAACCTCTCCCTTACATATGCATTACCTCCCCATGTGGCTTTGTCCCTGGACAGAGCATCGGGCTTTATAATCCCTGCCCATTGGAAAATGCCGGCTTCCAGGCCTACGTTTTTTTATGACCATGAACCTGACTCCCCTCAGTTTGACCAAAAATGATCAAAATATATCAACTAATGTATTCTGTGAAAGCACACATGCCTCATTTTGTTTATTCTGAGCAGAAGCTCTGAAACGTTACACCTGAGCAGATAAGATGCCTGTGCTCAGGTTTTAGATCCATAGGGTGCTTGGAATGATTAAATCAAGGGAAAAATATGCCAGAGGAGGAAATGAGTTTCCTCCCTCTCGCTCTCTGGTGCTGTCTCACCTTCTTTTAAGCCTCACCAGTGCTCCCCACAAAGCCAAGTCTTGTCTGTGCCTCTTTCCATGTCCCTGATGGACAGCAGCCAGAGGCGAGCCAGGAGCAGAGCAACGAGAGACTGGAATGTGCTTGCTCATACTTCCGAGTGATTTCAACCAATAAAACAAGTTAAAAGCAGGCAAAACCCTACACTTTGGAATATCTGGCACATGGTAGATTTACAAGCTCATATGGTGAAAAGACAGGAGAATTAAAGCTGTGTGGAGATAAAACTTTTTTTGTTTAAAGACTTCAGGCTCAACATCTGAAAGCTACCCTGACCCAGAGATCTAAAGGGGAGGAAACTGGATGAAATCAGCTAAAAAATGCTGACTGCTCATCTCAAGCCCTCAATTTTTATGCCTGCCTTTTACTTCTGTAAGTTTTACTTTAAAAAATTGAGGTAACAGAATTACAAAAGAAAACGCTTCGATGATTTCAAACTTTGCAGAAAATGAAAATCAGAGGTGGCTCTGAGTATCCTTTCCACAGAAGAGTTTCAATTTAGATGAATTGCTACTATTTTCATATATATACAGCAATGTATAATAAAAAAAAATATATAATATATATAATTATATATGTAATTGCTATAAAAGACAGCAGTACCCTCGTCTTTGCTGATCCCAAATGCCTCCTCAGAGCAGTTAAAAAAGCAGCATTTTCTAGTTTGGTGGTAAAGATAGAGGGAAGGAAGCCACGCAGAGCTTTGCACACTGCATTTTGCAGGCAATGGTGCGGAAGGGAGGATGGATGAGTCCTGTGGAGAGTGCCAGTGACTGCACTGGCTGCTCACAGAGCTAATGGGGAACATGTTCAGAAACCAGCTTGCACCACAACAAAGAAATTAATCACAATTTGTTGCCACGAGCCTGAAAATAATTTCTCCAGGTCTGTAATGACTGCAGTTTTATTGGGCCCCGAGTCTCAACAGCATTTATAGTTCTCAAAATTCTATACTATAAACATCATTTCAGGGGGCCAAACTTCCACTGGGTGTAAGGTCCTTGAAAACAGAGTGTATATATAGATACTTCTTAAATTCTTAAAAACTTCTAGATTTCAATTTGCCAGCACAGCCTCCAATGTCTTGTGGTTATGAAGTTCTGCAAAGCCAGTGCAGAAAAAACAGCATAAAAATGGGATGGGGCAAATACTCAAGGTTTTTCCCTGTCACCATGTCTCAGGATTGGGGTACAGGACAAAATTAGCACAGTACCACAGCTGGGATTAACTCATGGCTACAGCCAGAGCATATTTAATCTCTTAGACATAAACATTTTTTATTCTCCTTAAACCCAGCCTAAGCACAGGACTGGTCCAAGAGCAAAAGAGGATAGTGGCAAGAGAGCCTGCAATCAGTTTTCATCTGTCCCCTAGGATGAAAGAGGAATGTGTGAGTCATTTTCTTCCACAATGGAGAAGCCTGAATCCCTCTGCATCTGGTTAATGCCAAGGACTGGCCAAACCATATTCTGCTGTGATTTGTCACAGATTAAATGAAATCATAAATGTTTCTGGGAGTATTTTTGCATGGGCTTTGAACTCAGCAATAAAACTGTTCTTTCAGTGGAATTTCAGTTACAGAACTCCTATACTAATGCCTAGTAATAAAGTGATCAATAAGTGATAAATGACTGACATTCTGCTCCTATACACTGAACAATGGAATGCTGAAGGACAGTGACAGTTGTTCCTGTGGGATTTACTTTATTGTTTTCTGTGTCTTTTCAGACTTTGTGTCTTTTTACACTAATGTTTCATAAGCTGCTATTGAAGCAATAAAAACAGAGATAGGGAAAACATTTGGCAGTTATGCCTGCATTTTCACACACGATATTGCATTGTTCTTTCAGAGACACAGCAGTCTGCTGGGAGGAAAGGGACTCAGGGTTGGCTTCTTTCATTTTATTTATCTAATTTTTAAAAGCAGTATGGAAATTCTTGCTGTGTGAAGTAGCTTTCCTTTTTTAGTCAGCTGCACCTAAAGATCCTTCACCCACTGCCAGATGAAATAGTAACAGTGAGCGAAGCAGTATTTATTCCATCATGCTCCATTTGGATTACCTAAAACTAAACCAATTCTCATTTTACTATAAACTTCAGTCTGAACAGGTATTTGGGGATTAAAGTGGTTGTGGAAAATGAGCAGGTATGTTGTTCTGGTTTCTCCTAAGCAGCTTGGTGTTGGAAGTCCTGCTAAGAAGCTGGTACCCACCTCCCTGGAACAGAAAGTGTGGATGGGCACTGTGCTGATCGCATCCCTGGCTGAGACACGTGGGGTCCTTCCACTCGCTCCTGTCTCTGAGGATGCAGAGTGAGCTCAGGAGCAGCCCTGGCTCTAACCACCTCCTCCTGCCAGCTCAGTGCCTGCATGAATGCTCCCCGTAGGAGCCAGCACAGTTCAGGGAAAGCCAGCGTTGCCTTGGGGCCAATAAACCTGCTGGCCTCCGTGTAGATGTGCGCACACGGCATTCCCACGCACATCCCGCAGCGCTAATGTTTGAGGGAGTGTACCTGGAGACTCCCTGATTAATCTCAACTAACAGAGAACGAGCTGTGTCATAACCTGGCTGCATTTCATGTTTAGAGAGCGATTCAAGCTCTGTGAATAGCCCTCGGCTCGTTCCCAGGGGGCCGACGCTGCTGGCAGCCGCCAGCCCGGGTGGTGGCTGGGAGTTATCCCCATGGAAGCTCCAGCTCTGGATGCACTGACCACACTGCAGCCCCAGCAGTGCTGCACACAAACAGCCACTGCTGGTCTTCATTGCACAACAAACCTAGGGAAGCTTCTCCAAAATGGAAGAAACACACTTAAACAGCCTTACGTAATTTCGAACTAAAGAACGCGTGGATTACAGTCCTCCTGCGAAGGGAGGGGCCACGCTGTGCTCGCCTGCTTTCTATCCTAGGGCTACGGCAGCGCCCTGATATCCAAAGTCCTCCCACCAGCTGTTCCCAAGCCGGGGACAGCCCAGACTGCATTAGGAGGAGGATGACGTCATTCTGTCGCTAACTCGGTCTTCAAATCACACCTAACTTTTCGGGAGCGCTTCTGTCCGCCTCAGCAACCTCTCGGACAGACGCACAATCCTCTCTTCTCCCTTTACAAGGTAAAGCTCCCATACCTCACATCCTGAGCTATATCCACCCCGCAGAGAACCTTTCTAGCGTGGCTCTTGCCATGCCCCCTTGCTCCTGCACAGAGGAGGCAGCCCCTCCTCTGGCGTGTTAAAAATGAGCCCCTTGGGTGTTTTTGAAGACTTGGATTCCCAGTCTCACCTCTCATTTGTTACTGCAGGGCAGCTCTCTGGTCAGCCCGCGCGGGCCACCGTGGAGCTGCACATGCAAACAAGGTATTCCATGCTTCCCCCTGGGCAGTAACAAATATCCATGTATCCTCTCTTCCACATCTGTCCTCTGTCTGTCCGTCTCCACGCTTAGCACCACCCCACCCCCTGATACTTAGGATGCCTTAATGAGAACAGAGCAGGTTTAATTGAGACTGGCTTTTCCATGTGAGGCACAGTGCCCACAACCTAGTGGTCCTGCCAGAGTGGGAAAACTGGAAGAGCCAAGGAATACTTGGACCATGGTGTTATCTAAGTTGTGGAAACCTGTTTTGTTTCTGAAGGAGTAGATTAGGAGTTTGGGGAATATCAAGTTTAAAGCAGCTCGACACTACTTGGCAATTTCTAGTCACTGTCCGTGTGATCTGTGAAAATCCCAGAGTTAAATGAAAACAGATTGAAGAGGCAAGTACAGTCATTATTTCTGCAGGGAAGGTACTTGATCCTGGGGATATGGCTTGGCAAACGGGGAGCTTAGGAAATACAGGAGGGAGTACATCTGCTAGAGTAATTTTCCTTTTCACCTGGTTCCTGCCATGCTGCACAGCGCCATGGAAATAGGCTCCTGCACCTGTGCTCCCCTTTGTGCCCACTGTTAATCTGGAAAACACTCATTTTTGAGAGCATGCATTCCCTATTACCAGCATCTGATGACTTTGGCTAAGAGCTGGAGAGGCGGTGAATCAATATTCAAGTTTGTTCGTGTTGTTAATAAGAGAAGAATAACTCTGATGTTCCTGGGACTGTCTTGTCTCTATGCAAAAAGATCAACCAACTTCCCTACGTGGATCTGGGGCACAGCAATGTTCCTCCTAGTTTGTTGCAAAACAGGTTTTCAGCAGATGCAAGGAAATCCTTATGCTTCAAATAATATCTTTGCTTTCTGCATTGTGTAATGCTAACATGAACTGCTCCACATTCACTCCAGACCAAATTCTTTTGGAAGTATAGAGACCTGGTATAAATCTACTCACAGCTTAAAACTTGTGTTCAGTAGCTGACTGTCCAGTGGTCTCACCCTTAAAGAACAAATACTGAGTATCATTTCTAAATTACAGTGTGCATTTTCAATCTCAGCCACTTGTTCCTGGTTTAGTTAACAGTGACCAACACAGAAAATATTAATGATAAAGACACTGTCTCTTGGTTTGGAAATCCCTGAACCACAAACAGCTGGAGAACATTTAGAGGAAAAATAGTTGAAAATTCACCCTGGTGTTGTACTTTTCTATTCACATCTGATATTGGTCATTACTAATGACAGACTGCAGGGCCGGATGAATTTCTGGTGTGTCCTGAAATGGCTGTTCTTAAATCCATCATCCCACCCTGGCAAAAAGGACTTACCCTTAATAGAAAATAGGCTGCATGTAAATGAGCCAGCAGCGTGAGCCAAAAAGCACTTTAGTATCAATTTAGGCACAGATTTTGCTACCTTTCCTCAGGTGAAAGGAACCACACTCTTCAAATACTGCTGTAGAGGTGGATGTAACTGCTCAAGGAGGGAGCCTCGACCCCACCTAAGTAAGAATGTCCCTGAATAACTCTGTTCATTAATTTCACATGTTAAGAAAAGTAATTAGCAAAAGCATTTCAAAACCCAACTCCATCCAGTGCTCTTGTGGGAAATCTCAACAGAACACAAGTAGAGTGAATTAACCACAGTGTTACCAGGGCCAACACTGCAAGAGAGTTGGAGTGAATGCGCTTCTGCTTTGCTCCCGGTCTGCAGTGAACAGCTCTGGCAGCCAAATGAGGACTCTTAATTATGCACCCTCTAATCATCTCAAGATTTGCTTCAGCAGTAAAGTTTTTAGGCATGGCAAAAAGTGAGCTGCATTTTGAAGACTTCAGAGATGATGTGAACCTATCCTCCCTGTTTCCTTCTCATGCAACTAAACCTCGTACTTCACCGGTCCAGGTGCTTTTTGCTCCTGCTCCTGTATGGAAAAGTCCAGCTGAAAGGGAAAGTATGCAACCTGGTTCTATCCAGCTTCTGAAAAATGTGTCTGCTTTGAACACTGTGCCTGTAAAAGGATCTTGTCTCTCCATACCGTGAATACCATCAACTGACAGCCTTCAGAAAGGCGCATCCCCATTAATTTGTCAGCAGGCTGACAGCTAACCGAGGCACAGGGGAGATGTGAAATGTTAGCAGAGACAGAAACATTCAGACTGCTTTATCTCCCATTCAACTCTGAGTGGTACATTAGCAGAAAACTGGCACCAGGACACGGTTTGGATGCGTGCTCAGTACAGCTTCTCACAAAGCTCTCACCTGTCAACTGGGCTCCTGGATAAGCCTATTTCTTTTCTGTTTCTCTTTTTCAAGAGGGCTTTTGAAAGCTCTGATTGCAGCAGGAAAAATGTGCACAACTCCAGAGAGAGCTTGGCAAGCTCTCGCCCCGTGCCACGCTGCTGAGCACGGGCCAGACGCAGCGAGGTGGTTCCCTGCCCAACCCCGCAGGACCCTGCTGGAGGAGAGGTCTCCAAAGCGTAGCTCACTCCTCTCCCGCAGCTCCAGCAGCCGGCCAGGAGCAGGAGCTGGAGGCACCCAGCTGCACGGACAGCCTCCAGCGAGCTGCTCTGCAAATGGACAAAACACCACGAAAAAAAGCAACTAAAACAAAAAAAACCAGGAGATGAGTTAATGCCAGACAACAGGTTATTCAAGGAGGCAGAATTGCCTAGTGCTGGGAGACGCCCAGGGGCTTTTCCTGATGTTGTTTTGAGCCTGTTAAGCGACTGACAGAGCAAATATATCTTCATCTCAGTATTTCTCCTGTGCTTTCTGATCTACTGGTGAATAGTAACACCTTCCATGAGAGCCGTATGAAAAAACAGCAACAGAACTATCACACTATTATTAAAGCTGGAGCAAGACTGAATGTTTTGTTCTTGGGGAAAACACAGTGGTGAACTGGATAGCCAGCATAATGGAAAATGACAGAATAAATCATAATAAAGGTCCACTCCATCTTTGTCATTTATGAATACAGACTTGAATTTTAAACAGTCTCTCTATGAGATTGCCTAATGTTCACCAAGTTGACATAACAAGCACACAATGGCTCTGCTCACAGCCTTAACTCCAAGAGGAGAGAATTTTACTACTTACCTTAGTATTTAAAAAAAACCCAACCTTTTTCCCTAGGAGATGCAGACTTAAAAGTTAAGTTACATCAAAAAAGTTACTGGGGGAAATAAAAATCCAAAACCAACACCCAGACCCCAACACCTTATTCTGTCCCCCCATCCAGCAAATTACATTTTAATTCTAAAGGTCAATCTGTTTATATTACCTACATACACATTTGGAGACTTATCAAAATGATTTGCCAACTAGATTTCTCAGTCCCATACCCTATTTCTGTGACTCTTTGTAGCCTAAAATGATTAGGATTTAGATCAATGCCAAATTCTCATTGCTGTCTCTCCAAGGACCTCCAACTGAAAAGCTTTAGTTTACTGTGCCAACCAATCTCAGCTTTCTTTTGGAAAATACATGTAACACACAAGCCAAATTTTTGTATAGATATCACAGAAGATGTAAAGCATTATTTAATGTGATTGTGTATGTTCCACAGAATAAGAGATTTTAAACAGGTGTTGAATAACTTTATTTAAATATTACAGTGCTTATCTGAAGAAAATGTCTATCTCTGGAACGTAACAGAACTTACTCAAAGATTAATTCAGTGAAAATTCTTTGCTCCAATGAAAAAGAGCCACTGAATTAATGCACCTCATACTTTGTTATTTCAGACACGGAGAACTTTTAACAAAAGAGGGTCAATAATTGCTGTGAGAGACAATGAAAATACACAGAAAACACATCAGCAGATAATGACAATTTTGCCATTCACCTAATCTTAGGACTCAGTCGACCCATGTGTACCAGCTGCTGGAACCTCTGTGAACCAGAATACCTGGGGTAAACCTGAAGCATCATTTGCAGAAGGCACAGCCAAACCCTTCCCTCACACTCAACAGAAATCATGGTGGTTTTATGATCTGAAGAAGTGAGACAAGATCACAGGGCCAAAGGGGGTTATTCCAAGGACCAGAAAACATCTCTCTCCTAACTTTCTAATAATAAAATTCAAGAAAAATGAGAGGCTCCCATCAGTAAGCAAGCTTTCACTTAAACTGAAAATACTACAGAGAAACACTCATCAAGGCAATAATTAACAAAATAAATTGGAACTGGTAAAGAACTTACAGCAACTGCAATAGTGAATTTATTTGCCCTCATGGTATCTACAGCATAAAATGGTCATTTTACACAGAAGGACATGCAGCACATTTTCTCCTGCAAATGCTCAGGGCCACAGGAATTAATGCCAGCATCTAAGGTTTGCTAGCCTGGGCTGCTTACTGGACAAACACATCACGCTTCATTTAGTACTACAGAAAAGTTAATCAAGTTTAATAACCTTTTCCTGAAATGTCCCAGGAAATGAGGTAGAAAAATTAAAACAGTTAGATGTCTGCTGAAAAGCAAATATATTTATTATGCACTTTAATATACACAGGGATTTTTGCTTAATATAATACAAGGAATAAAATAAAAATTTTACAATGTGAAATTCATTCAATGTACATTAAAGGCTATTTACAACCCACTCCAGGAAAAAACAGTCTATCTGCAAACCAAGTTAACTGAGGAGTTCAGATGGGGAATATTAAGCATAACAGACATTTGCATAGCAGAGTAACTGAGGAGGGAAAACACCTTTTTAGTTTGAAAAATACTGTTTTCAATACTGATCACAGAGAAGAAAAAAATGCATCAATTGTGCCTCGGCATCTCTTAATGCATTTCTCTCCAGATGACTTTTTCCACATGCACACAGTATTGATATCCATGTCCACAGAACCGTCTTTTTCCCCAGCTCTCCCGTCAAGAATTTTGGATGTCTTGTGGAGATGACCTTGGAAGGACCAGCAAAATGGGATGAAGAGAAACAGGATTCCTGTTTGATTCAGGCTTTTTGGGTGGTGAGAACTGCTGCCCTGGCAGGAGCTGTGCTGAGTCACAGCTACCCTCCCCCTCTGCTCACCTCCACTCCATTTACAGATGGGAAAGGGCAGAGTAGAGGGAGCGACGAGGGGAACAGCAGCAAACCCCTAACAAATGGTGATGCTGAAAGTTACATGCAACAGCAATGTGGAGTTACACAGACCTTCTGAGAAAATAGATGATTTAAAGCCATTCATGCTCCGTTCCAAAGGGATATTCGAAATGTGGCAGAATTGTCATTCTGAAAACATTTCTGACAGGTCTACTTTCTGCTGATTTGGAGAGAGGGTTTCCCCAGTGACTGTTTCAAATGTAAATACTATTCACACAAAACCCACCAGACTATCTATAAATTGCGGCCCCTTGTGAAATTGGCCATATTTTTATGTCCTCTGTCCACAAGGTGCAATTAATAACAACACAATAAAATTAAATAAATATTTCCCAATGACAGTCAAGGTCAGTAGAAAAAATGTTGGCATTCAGGGATCCCTTTCTACAGAACAAAACGTACATCTAAGAACTAAGAAAAGTCATATCCTTGCACAGTATTGCAGACGTACTATACTTGAGGTTTGGAACAAGTTTGCTGAGAACATTTTGGTACTTTCTCTTTTCTAAGCCACTAACCCTCTTAAGGCCATTCTGCCAGACTCCTGTTATGTTTATTTTATAATTGTCCCACGGGGACAAGAAATTCAATACATGAAACATTCAGAATAATCCATACTGCCGTGTGTCAGCTTCTAACATCTGATTTTACTATATGCTGAATGCCTGACTATAAAAGATTCTTTTTTACATTTAGGAACAAGCAAATAAGAATGGAGGTGCAAGATCTAAAAAAAAAAGTGATCTGATGATGGTTGATTGTAATAACCAGACATGGAGCCCTTCAGTGCCTCAGAATATGCACTACATCTACATCCAGGGGCCATTCATCAAAATTTAAGGATCTAATCAATCATCTATGAAAAATAACCTCAGCTCTCTATCGTCTTATTTCTGGAATGATCAGATTAGAGTATGAAAAAGGTGAAACCCAAGCCTTTAGAAGAAATACTTGCATACAAAAATAGGCTTATTTTCTAAAGAGCAAGGCTGTGTAATGGTGAATAGTAGAATATAGCTTGCATTTGTAGGAGAAAATAACCCACATGTTTCATTTTATCACTCGCAGAACTGTGCAAGTAGTATGTGCACATTCGAAGGAAAAACTCACACTGCTTGCTTTCACAACAATGACCTTGACTCTGCTCTCTTTCATACAACTAAAATTTTTCTGCTGTAAGAGCGGAAAACCAGCTTTCCATTATCCATAGATGGACTCTCCCAACTGCTGATTAACCGTGCTCCAGGTAGAGACACGCTGGCTCTACCTAATCCCCCTGAAGCAGTAACCACATTCATACAAGTTTGTGCTTTAAGGAGTTATTGTCTCAGGACAGGGCTAGCTCAGTGATCTCTGTACCCCCCAGGCAACGCTGTCACTGTGCTTTTCCACTGCACTCTCTCAGCCTCACTCACAAAGTGTCTGTATTTTCCATGGGTCGCTTTACTGACATTCCCAATAATAGTCCTTTACCTCGGAAAAGAAAAAGAGCTGTTTCTAATGTATAGAGATATACATGAAAGCAGGATCAGACCTTTTAGCACCTCAGACATATCCATATTAGTTACCTCATCACCGTAGCAATAACAGAGGCTATTGAAGACCAGGTGTCCAAAATTAGCCTATTGCTTTCAGTGGTCCCAGTCTGCCATCCAGATTTGGTGCTGTAGTACCAGAGAGTAGATTTTTGCCTCTTAAAAATCCCAAAGATACTGCAGGTGGTTGCAGTCCGGCTTCTTTGCCACCACTGAACAGCAATTACACAGACAGAACACATGAGTACAGTATTTATAAAATACTGTTACAAGACTTGTAATTCTGGAGGGAACTTTTTGACAGGGAACTGACAATACATGACAACAATGCAAATGTGACAAACTCTTTGCTTATTTTCTTTAGCCACAGAAAAATAAATACAAAAAAGCACTGTCTTTTCCATAACACAGTTCACTGTGGCACATGCACCTCTACCAAGCGGTCTGGAATAGGAAATCGGAATTCCTGGTTCTTACCATTTTCAGCTGTGGTCAGGGAAATACAGCATGTATCTTTCTGCAATTAAAAAAAGTGCTCATTCTGTGTATTAAATACAAAGTACACAAAATAAAACTTCGAAGCACAGAGGGTTATACTGAGAAGGCAGCCTGAAAATGTAGGCACGTTACAGTAATTAAGGTAACTGTACTGTAGGAATCACATTCTTGAATTTCTAGGTGGACTAAACAAGCATTGTTTGCTTTCATCCCAGCCAGCTGATAAATCATTGGGAGCAGAAGCGCTTCTGTTCACAGCATCATGGAATTGGCCTGGAAGTACAAAATAAAAACATTAAGCTTTGAAATAGTCTGTAACACAAACAGTATTGTCAGAAAGGGACCTGTATCATCCCTAATTAAAGTTAAAAGCACACAACAACGACCTGATGAGGAAAAGAGTTTCCCACCTAACCCCAATCCTGTGATTGATTCCTTGTGTCCTCTGCCATCCCAAGCAGCTACAGGGTCCCCACAGCAGGACAGCTTCCTGGATAGGCTGGGAAGCAGCATCCAGGGAAGGAAAGCTATTCCTGTGGTGCTCACATGGAGCATTTCTGAAATGACTCCTCACAGGTGACTCATTTATCCACTGGTCAGGGAAAGTAACATTTTTACTGTGCTTGAGACTCGGCAAAAGAGGATGTAAATTACAGCCTTGTGCCAAGCAATTCATAATCCACACAAAATTGTTCTGAACTCCCATCTTTAAAATGACACTCTGGAAAGTGTTAAGAGAAAAGCAAAAGGAACCACTTGGTTACCCACACCTCATTTTTTTAGCCATTTGCATAACCAAGAGAGAAACCCTGAATTTTCAGTAACACGCCATTTGTTCCAGATAAAGGAAAGCCAAATTTTAGTATTATATGTGGAATGTTCAGATTTCCTTATATGCAGTTTATATTTTAAAATCAAGAAAGATGGAAAAATTCACCAAAACCAGTCTTTTGATGACAGGTCAGGTCAGATGAACGCATTCTACGTCAGAACCATGCAATGGATTTACAATAAAGTATAACACAAAAGCAAGCGATGAACATCAGGTGTAGGCACATAAGAGTTAGGAAATACAATCCTTAATTACACGTTTTAGAGTTTTATGGAAGCAGGAAAAAATTACAAGTAAATTCTAATCCTGTTTGGGCATGATGCATTACTGTGGGAATCTGAAGTCCTTGTAACTTTTACGAAGATTTAAGGCCTTTACTCTCCTAGCTGATGATTCCTCTCTATACCTGCTCCTGCTGTCCTGCCCAACAGCTCACCTGATCCTTTGCTAACATTTCTGTTTTACAAATGTGCAGGCTCCAGTACAGATGTTTTTGAAACACTTTATCGTTTCTAACATTTTAATTTAGCCAAAATGCCAACCCAACAGGGTCCTGCACAATATTCTATCGCTCTGCAATCCTCCAGGGACCTCAGCTACATCTACAGATGAATTCCTTTAAAATCAATTTCCAGAACATTTTGGAAAAATGCCTGCTTATCTGGTTTTGACAGCTGTAAACCTTCCATCTGTGCATTCTGCACCACCTGCAACTGTCCTAGAAACATGCTGTCTTTGACGACCTGCAGCAGAACTGAGTCAGAACTGGTAAGAACATTCTTGTTCTAAGGAGCAGCAGCCTGAGCTGTCCAAAATGCCGCATTCACACACAAAAAAATGTCTTCAAAAATAAGCCAGCACACAATAAGAGGTGGGCACACATTTCAAAAAGATGTTGCTTCTCTGAAATTCCAACGGAAACCATATTAACACATTTCAAACACCCCAAAAAACATACGCCTCCACAGGAAGAGGGAGAAAAATAGAACTATTTTAGCTGACTCACTGACAATTCAGATCTGAAAAAGAGACTTATGATTACTTTCTCAGCTTTTAAAATTCAGTATTGGAGAGGAGGTGAGATATCTAAAGGACCTCCACTGATTAAGAACAACAGAACTGTCACAAAATTGTCACCGTAACATAGATTGTAATCTTGCTCTGAGAAAAGCCACCTCTTTTATAGGAAGATCACCTTTACAGTAACTGAAATAAAATCAAAGCTTTAGAATAGTATTTTAACATTCAAATTTATAAATGGTTATGCTTCACCCTTGAAACCCACATTCAGAAGAGTGGTTGCCTACAACTTGCAAGAACCTTCAGAAACTTCCTGAGGAGCATTTTTGTAAATAATGAAAAAGACTGTTCCTAAAAATATCATATATTGAAATTCCCATCTGTTCTTATGTTTGAAAATGAAATTCCAAATCAATGCTACGTGAAACTTGCTCTTTTATGGAGTCACTTATCAAAGACAGTGGGGCACAATTGGAGCAACTGAATGCAACAGACAACATGACAGCAATCCAATTTCACTGTGGCTGATGCTTTTAAATGACAGTGAAAGAAATACTTGCCAGGTTAAGATTTTAACATTCATCGCATAAGCAATTATGATGGTAAACAGTAATGAAATGTAATTTTAGCACATTCTGAATGCACATGATGAAAGGCAGGCATTTGATTTCTTTGTGACTGGGTAAGTTACCTTTTACAATGGTGTTTCCTTCTTGTAGTTGAAGCTTGGGTCGCTACCTTCAATCTGAAGTTTTAAGGCTTGCTTAAGGCTGAGTTCTGTCTCTGCGGGGGGATAGCCTTCCAACACGTCCTGATGCCCTCTGTCCTGCACTGTTCGTGGGACAGACACCCTGCCGAGAAAAACCTGATTGCTCTGAAGATGGTAATTTGGATTCGTCATAATGCCATTTCTCTTCTTCTGCTCCCCACTCTGTTGGTGAATCAGGAACTGCTGCTGAGATCGACCAACTTCTTGCTGAGCTGGAGGGACCAAAATTTTGCACTGTGGCTCTGGCGGCATTGATTTCAGTGGCATGCTTGTCCCAGATTTGGCAATAGGTACTCGTTTATCAAACTGAGTCATTTCATACTCTAGCACTTTGGGTTGGGAGGAACTACTCTGCTTTATTTTTTTTCCAGCTGACCCAGACTTGATGGAGTTGTCTGTCTTGCCCACTTTGTTTGCTTTAGTTGATTTCAAACTAGGTTTCACTTGGCTCCACTCAAACTCGCTACTTGGTGAATTATGATTTTGACTTAGGGAATGAGTTGTGGAAGAAGGGGAAACAATGGACTGCCTGCTTCTGCTGCGTGGCAGGGAATGCTGCTGGATTTGCTCCGTGAACGATAGGCTGTGGAAACTGTCAATGGGCACCGTCTGAGCAGTGGCTGTCGAGGACGTGGTGCGGAGAGAAGAATTTTTGGAGCTTTTCAGGGAATTATTTGATAAAGATGACTTTTGACGGTCAACCGTGGAATCGGGCGACTCCGAAGGAGAACTGAAGGCGTGCGCAGGCCCATTGGATAAGCCCCGCAATCCAGGCTGCATGTCTCCTCCAGTACTCCCTGAACTATTGGACTTCATTGTTAAGGACTGCATTTTAGAGGAGACTGATTGTAAGGGTTTCTGCTCCATTGTGTGGACTGGAGACGGAGTGCAACCATTCAGAGTCGATGCACCATATTTTTCCAGTAATTTAATAATCTGGGAGTGTCCATTTTTGGCTGCAACTCGCATAGCAGTGCGCCCAAATTGGTCGGCGTGGTTTGGATCAGCACCATGCTCCAGTAATATCTGGACAACGTCAATGTGCCCCTCTTGGGCTGCAATGCAGAGTCCAGTAGCACCTTGATTACATGTGTGGTCAACCAGAGCACCATGCTCGATGAGAAGCTGCACGACTTTCACGTGGCCTTGCCACGCAGCAGACTGCAAAGCAGATCTCTTCTCGTTGTCTGCAGCGTTCACATCGGCGTGGTATGTTATCAGCACCTGCACCATCTCCAAATGGCCCTGCCAGCAGGAAACATGGAGTGCTGTTCTTCCTTCGGCATCGCTTGCTTCAACGTTTGCACCATTTTCTAAAAAATACTCAGCCATTGTAAGCTGGTTTTCTAATGCTAAGATATAAAGCGTTGGCCGGCCATCAGCATCTTTGTAGTTCACATCTGCTCCATGGCTGAGCAGTAGCTCAACTATATCTCTGTGACCTTCTAAGGCAGCAACCCGGAGAGCATTTCTCCCATCGTAGCCTCTCTGATCAATGTTGGATTTATTTTCCAGTAACATCTGCACACAATCATAGTGACCTTCTTGTGCAGCTAATATGAAAGGTATCCGTCCATCATTATCAATTTCATTTGTTCTAGCACCTTGTTCTATAAGAGCTTCACAGATCAATCTGTGACCTTCAAAAGCTGCCATGTGCAAAGGTGTCCAGCCTGCATCGTCCCTGTGATTTTCATCCAGCCCCCTGTCCAGCAGAGTCCGTACTACTTCAACATTGCCCTGTGCAGATGCTATGCTCAAAACTGTTCTACCTTCACTGTCAATGCTGTCAACAGCTGCACCCCAAAACAAAAGAGTATTCACGACTGAGGCATGGCCCATGGAGGCTGCTGCCAGAAGCGGTGTCCGGCCGTTGTTGTCCGTGTGATCAACATCAGCTCCTCCTTCCAGGAGCAGATCAACCACGTCCACGTGTCCTTCATAGGCAGCTACCAGCAGTGGAGTCATGCCATCCTTGTCACAGTGGTCGACTTCAGCACCGCGGTCGATGAGGAGGCTGACCACCGAGGCGTGTCCCTTACTGGCCGGCACACAGAGCGCGGCCACAGACAGCGCCGTTCTCCCGTCCACGTCCTCGTGATTCACCTCCGCACCGTGGTCCAGCAGGTGCTCCACGATCTCTTTGTGTCCCATGTACGCAGCTGCAATCAGAGCCGTTCTGCCCTCGTTGTCAGCTTTATTAACCTCAGCACCATGCTGGAGCAGATTCAGCACAATATCTTCGTGCCCTCCCCATGCTGCCGCTCTCAGCGCCGTCCGACTGTCGGCATCGGCGCAGTCCACTTTGACCCCGGCATACAGGAGCGCAGACACCACCTCCGTGTGCCCTCCCCACGCCGCCGACCGCAGCGCTGTCCAGCCGTCGTGGTCCGTGTGGTTGACGTTGGCCCCGCAGCCGATGAGGCAGTTCACCACCTTGGTGTGCCCCTGCCGAGAAGCCAAGGTCAGTGCTGTTTGCCCGTGGGTGTCTTCGATCTCCAGATCTGCTCCCCTCGACACCAGCAAGTTGACCACGTCGAGGTTGCCGCTGTAGGCCGCATTGGCCAGGAGTGTTCTCCCGTTGGAATCGCACTGGTTTACAGATGCCCCGTTGTCCAACAAGGTGCGGATGGAGTCCTCCCTCTCCAGGGCCTGCCGAACGATGCAGGACGTGCGGTCGTCTTCGCTGTCGACGTGAGCACCAGCCTTTACCAGCAGCTGTAATACCTCTTGCTCTTTAGGGATTAAGGTTGACAGGGAGTCTTTGACAGGTGTGCCATTCCATATCATCCACAAAGCCAGCTCTGAAGTCTCCAACTGCAAATTAGAATTAATGAGATGCAATGCAAACTCTTGAGCTTCTAACGGCGTTAAATCCTTTGCCCGGCAGGTGTAACTCATCGCCAGCATTCTGTGTCCCTCTGCGGCGTTACACAAGTATTTCTGTGTACAGTGCTTTACATCCAGCAACCACTCTGCAAAACTGTAATGAAATAAGATTTTTGTATTTCCAAGGCCATCAATAAGGACTTTTGACAGGACATCCAATTTGCGTTGAAAGTCTTCCATTGTCAGTGTCATGTTTTTGGTCCACACTGCGTGATACAATTCCGTGGTGGTTAAGGGCCTGCAGGCTGCAAGAATTACATTAAGGATAGGCTGGATCTTTGCAAACTGTTTTCTCACAAAAAGTCTCTGACAGAGCCAAAGGTAGAGGCCATTTAATGTTCCTGGAATATCACGGATCTCCCGTAACATAATAAAATTCTCCACAACTCCATCTAGGACACGTTCCAGATACAAAAAGCAACCGCTGCTTTTGATGTGAAGCTGATTCAGCATTTCTGCTGTTTCTTTTGTGAGGTGTTGTCTCAGGGCTTCTTCCTGGTCCAAACGATGCAGAATATATTGCTGCACATCTTTCACAATGTAAGCCTTTCGGAGGTCGTCCAAACTGATTTTTCGAAAACCTATAGAGAGGGAAGAAAGTTTATAATTATTTCTGATCCAGTTCTGCTTAACTCAGTGTTGAAAGAGGAGTAAATAAAAGCCAAGACATTTTTGGGTGGGGAATGACCACAATAAAATATTTTCCCCTGTAAACACAGTGAATATAAATTTATTATAACAGCAGAAACGTTTGATAATTAGATGCACTGTTATCATCATCTAGTGTAAGAAAAAATATGTGCTACTAACAAAAAAATTACTGAAAATCATTCTGAATTAGGCATTGTGTGTCTATCTTGGACAATACTAAACAGCTAAGCAAAACCATCAAAACTGCAACCAAAGTAAGATTATTAAGCATTATTATATTTTTAAGGAATAATCCCTTCTCCAATGTGATTAGCAATGGAATTCCAAGTAGTTTTCAGCTACTTAGATTAAGACAATTACTATGTTTATTTAATTACAGAAGAGGGTATTCACACCTGCTGCATATGCATGACTAAATGCATATAAATCACTAACTTGACCACCACCATTTCTTTTAAAAGCTTTTATGATACAGGAGAGACACTCAAAAAACAGTTTTAAATATCTAGACTTCTGCATGCTGAAAATTACCTACTTTTTGCAAGTGAGGACAGAGTTTTAGACAAACACCTGGTTCTCTGGCAGGTGACTCACTGTATAAAAAAACAGGTTTTCTCCTAGTCATATGATCTCATTGTTTTTCCAGCTTGTTTACTCTTTAGAGGAAAAAGGGACATTATTTCATACAAGCAGACTGTGTCCATCCCCTCCCCACTCAAGGAAAAGGACACTGTTCCTAGCAGCACATGCGAGGAACAGTGGCTGTCTCAGGAATGGGGCTGAATGAAGGCAGAGCTGTGTGGATACAGGGATACCTCTGCCATTTCAAACATTTGCTCTGGTAGGGCCAAAGTAAGCACTTGATGAGGATCTGCCTCTCCCACTAATGACACATTGCGTTGTTTGAACGCTGCTCTTGCCGAAAGTTACAGGAAAAACCACAGAGGTCACAGACACAGCAGCTTCAGTGACTGTGTTTCAGGCCAGAGCTGCACCTCACTTCTCCAGGGACAGGTTGTGATCTCTTCCTCACAGACAGCTCAGCTAGTCAGAAACAAAACCAGCTCTGCTCTTCAAATCAAAGCAAAGTTACCAAACTCTAAATTATACTGAAGGAAAAGCAACCATAGATCAATGTGTTCAATTCAATTCTGGCCTCATCTCCACAATACAAATCATTTTAAGGTAGCCTCTGAAGGATGGTGCTTCTAGAACTATTTTATTGTATTTAAACACCCTGTGGATCAAACTGATCAGTCTGTGTGAGCTTGTTCTGACAGCAAGTTCAGACTGATAACAGAGCTGTGGTTTCTGTTCCCCAGTGGCTTTAGCAGAGATTCTGAATGTCCTGTTAAGATCACTCTGTTAATTGTTTAGTCTACATGAGCACTGTACAAACATGACAGATCAGAACTGAGTGGCCAACTATGGAAGTGTTACTAAAATATTTCTACTTCCCTTAGTAATCTTGGAAGCACTACAAACAGGACTAAACCAATAGAATACCTAAAACAAAGTCATGCTTCTCCACAAACTGAAATTACTGGAGAGGACACTATTGCACAGTCAGTTCAGATGGTAAGATTACACAAGTAAGACTGACTACTTGAAGATTTTTGAATGAGAAGGCCAGGAGGAAGAAGATAATCTTTCTCCATTCCAGTAGCTTTTTTTTTTTTTTTTTTGGCTCTAAAAGGAAACACAGAACCAGCTTTATCCGCCGTAGTGTGCCACAAATTCAAGTAATGTCCTAACATGACCTGTAGGATAGCATAATTCATTGATTTACTATGCATTTTATTAAAATATTCTGCATGTAACTTTGTGAAGCCCTTAATTCTTGCACATAACCCAAATAAAAAACTTTGCTGAGTAAGAACAGACAGTGCCCTGTGATTCTGCAGATCCCAAGCTCCCACTTGAGGTGAAAGGCTGTTTCTAGGTCAGGATCCTTCAGAAGATACAGAAGTGAAAACACCAAAACCAGGGCATTGCTTGGTGCATGGACTCACAGTCACATGCACACAAGGAGCTGTAATTAGACACAAGTGTCCCTTTGCTTGGCTCATGTGTGCAGAGGGAACAGCTCTGTTTTGCTCAATTTGGAGCAAATATAACCACCCCGTTCGCTCACCTTCCTTTGAACTGCTCTGCTTCTCCTCGTATAGCTCTGTCCCTGTCACCTGGCTGAATGAGAACAGGCAAAGTTCTGCAAACTCATTTTCTGTATCTTTAGACCTAAATGACCCCGCTCACAAAACCTCCAACCTCTCACATCAATCCCGTGCCCACATCCTTCCTTCTGATATATACCTGCCAATGCAAGCTATTTTTATTTTTACATCGCTTAAGTGTTTTTTCAGTAGTGGATTTCTTTTCCCTGCCACAAGAAAATCCCCAATGGACTGGCACAACAGTAATCCTGAGATTTCAGCTGATGTTCAGTGTTGCCTGACTAATGACTACACTTCACCTCCCCTGACTCCTAGCCTTCCCAGGAAAACTTGCAGAGTGGTAACTGTTTAAGCGCCTCACTCTCTGTATCTCTGCTTCAAAAATAAAAGGCTCTTGCTTGTCCTGCAAGTGTTCTTTGAAAAACAATTTTCACTTTGCTTCCCAAAATGGGTGGGAAAGTGAATGAAATAATTTTGGATGTGGTAACAAAAAATCCCAAACCATAAGCCCTCCAAATAAAAAAGTAAAAAAGGAAAGGTTTGTGTGTTTGATGTTTTTCCTTTTTCACTTTATATGATGTATCAGTGTCCAATGGATGCTCCATTCCTGTAAGTGTCCAAGGGCAGGCTGGATGGGGCTCTGAGGAACCTGGCATAGTGGAAGGTGTCATTGCTCATGGCAGGGGGTTGGAATGAGATGGTCTTTAACGTCTCTTCCAACAAAAAACATTCTATGATGCTCTGATTACTTTGCTCCATATTACAGCTAACAATATTACCCTGATCTGTACCTACCCGAGATACACCAAATATCTAAGCACTTAAGACAAGTAAATAAATTTCAGAAGGCTTCAGAGCAGTTTTAAACTATTTGATTTGGCTGCATGTTTATGGAAGTCAAAAATTTTGTTTTCCCCTTTTTTTCTTTTCCGCAATATTCCCATACGTTCCTTGTTAATGAGACCCCATATATTGTATCTAAAAATAAGCTTTGATAGCAAGGAGCACACTACACTCATGCAGACCTCTGCATATCCCAGAGATGCAATGCCCTTTACGGGCTGGGATTAACAAACTGCCATTGTAACAGACTTTGGGACATAAGCAGGATGTTAATTTTAACCACTGCACCAGGCCACACTATAATAAGCAAATAATTCAAAAGAGGCCTTATAGATTGAACTGTATTTTTTTAAGTCTGAAATTTTTGTTGCTGGATTGAAGAAGGAAAACAAAGCCACATTTTTTTCCCCATAATATCTGTCTAAATGAGATCATTTTACATTTCCAAACAAAGATGCTGCAAACTTGCTTTTTGACCCTGCCACATACAATAAGTCACTTTCATGGACAAGAAACACCAAAACATTAAGAGAAAGCTTAATTTGTTTTAGATGCATTCCCATGAACTACTTAAGCTCAGCAAAACACAAGCTACAGTAGACAGAACTTGCAGTCCCACGACCTTTTTTTTTTTGCATTGTTAAATTTTTTTTTACACATCACTTTCAACCCAATGGGAGCTCGAATATGGATTGTTCTGGTTTATTACATTTCTGGCAGTTCTGTAAACAAATCTGTTCCAAATGCATTCCTTGGCAAGATCTAAGGTCATTCAAAAGGGAAAAGAAAAGTATCTTGGTTATAAATACTTTTATAGCATGTCAACCTTTTCATACTTTAATAGTAAAAGAGCTACTAACTAGAAGTTTCAATACTTAAAAATATCCTTCCACTTTCATATCTTTAAATGGATTTACATAAGCACATAACAGAAATTTTAAATACATTTTAATGTATTCAACTGAATTATTAGTTTTAGAGTAATCCAAATTAAATTAGATTAAAACATGGCAGTAATTTGGCATTAATAATTTATGCTGCTGATCTAAACATGTATTGAATTAGGTATTTCTTGGCCATTTATGCACACCTGCTCATAAAGAATAACTTATCCAGCAGAGTAAAGGGCACCTGGAGACTCAGGCAGCACACTTAGCTTTTAGCACATTACAAATTTCTCTGCCTCTTCTGCAGGTGCTAAGAGACACTGAGGCTGAAATCTGCTGCTCTCACTGGTCCATGTCACTGCACAGAAGTTTATTTAATTAGATCTACAGGTAATAATCCAT
Organism: Erpornis zantholeuca; assembly: GCA_013400515.1. Classification (NCBI taxonomy): domain Eukaryota; kingdom Metazoa; phylum Chordata; class Aves; order Passeriformes; family Timaliidae; genus Erpornis; species Erpornis zantholeuca. The sequence continues at coordinate 463,970 of VZTN01025343.1, read as the reverse complement.
TTAAAACAA
>VZTN01025343.1:449057-463943 GCA_013400515.1 Erpornis zantholeuca | reverse complement strand
CCATTTAAAACAATTTAGTCTTCCCTCTTTAATTACAAGGCAATTAAGTACCACGTTCACACACAACTTTTTTTACAAGGAAATATGAAATTCTCTAGTAGTGTTTTCAAAGTGGTAATGAAAAGAAAGGACATAGTAATTAAAAGCTTCCCTCTATATTTCCCAAGCATTCTAAACAATTTTTCTTTCCTAACCCCAAACCTAAACAAGAAATAAACTCTTTCAAAGCTCCCATGCTATAAAAGTAAATTTTACAACCACATAAATATATATAGTTTATCTTTTATAGTAAANCTGAAGTATTCTCATGCCATTGATTTTCTGTAATGGCAGCTAACGAGAAAGGTTCAGTTCCAAATCTGGCAACTGATTTGATTTGGGGATTCAGCAATAGAACTACCTGAGTAGTTTTAACCACCAAACAGTTAGGTGTTTGAGAGAAGCTGGGTTGTGATTTTTTACTGTATGTCTATAAAGTTTTTGCATTTTTGCTTATTTTTAAAATTTTTTTGGAAAGGCTGTAAGGAAAACAACCCTCCACATCTATTCAGACCCATTAATAGCAGAAACATGGGAAAGACATTTCCAATCAAGAATAAATTTGGATAAATATCAACTCTTAAAAGTACCTGTCTCTCTGGAACTGAATGACAAATAAAAGGAAGAGTGAAAAATGGATGACATTGTCTGTTTCTGCCTATGGACAAGTGGTTGAATGGAAATGAAGCTACCTCTGAGGCTACACTGAACCCTTTCACCTCACTTTTGGTTCTTTTTATTAAGTTTCCAGTATCTTTCTGGAATTTGCCATTAACTTCAGGAGAATTATGGCTCCCTGAGATGTGACATCTGCACAGGTTGTGCTGCACTGGTGCACTCATGCCTCATGCATGAGAAGGAATTCTTTGGAAGAATGCCAGTGTTTAATAGAGGGGTATAATCAAGCCAGATGCCACAGATACTTGATTTATGTGTCTAGCAAAAAAGAAGAAATTAGGTAAATGCCTATTAAAAAAAAAAAGCCTTTTAAAACCATTTGTACATATGCACTTTTGTCCACCTACCTTTATACCGTTAATGAGAAATTATCTGCTGTTCACTCCACCTTATCTATGTAAAATTGCCCAATTTTGAAATGCCTCAAGTTTTCCAACTAACATGATGGATTTTCACGACAGGAAATTAGTTTAGTAAGCATGACTCTTATGCTTTCAAGAAGAATCATTATAATAAGCTCATTAGCTAAAAAAGAAAAAAAAATTGTATGTTCTGTGCCACTTTCATGTTGGAAAGGCTGTGTTGATGTAGCTGCTTGAGTGCCCATACTTGGAGCCAAATGATAACAAATGGTGATGTGGGAGACAATGTGGATAACTATGGGTGCAAGACAGAATTGTTAAATTTAGGGGAAAAGCCATTAGGAAAAGCAAGCAGGCAGCATGTGACAGTTGGTAACAGAGCACATGAAGAGAAGGCAGTTTGTCTGTCCTCCTCCTTCCCTGACTCATTTGGCATTTGCTCACTGTGGAGGGGTGACCGCAGATTCAGCCAGGCATCATCTCACATTTGGTTCATATTTTTGAGGTTGTCTCTGTAGCCACAAGAGGCAAAACTTGGNTAACTTTTTTTTTTTTTTTTTTAAATTAATGAAAGCTGAGAATCTGAGCAAGGGAAAAAAATCTGTAGTGCATTGTGCTACTACAGAATCTGGGAATACAGAAGGGCCCAGAGCACAAGCTGCAGCAGATGCAGGCACAACTATTCAGTTTTCATAAGTCACCACCAGAAGTGAAAGAACAAAGAGGATCAGAACAAACACCCCTCCTCCTTTTCTCATTCTTAAGAGTGCTAGGGATGACTATTCACCACTGGCAGCGTCAGGATGACAGTGGGTGAGAAAGACTGGACTCTCTCTTCCATGTCATCACTACTTTTGGCTCGGGAGATGCTTGCAGAACTCCCATCTGTACTGCACACCCAAGAAAAAACATCATCAGGGCAAGGCCACTGCAGCAACACTGCTTCCAGTCACTGGGTACACTTTGCTGAAATGAGAGCTAAACCTATTTGTCAGACAGATCCAGAGGAAGTTTTTACTGCATGAAAATTTTAAGTGAAAACAGCTTTAAACTTAATGCAACCAAATTAATGTTGGTTAATGTATATTTCATACCATACTCCAAAACCTTTTTAGCAGAAAAAACTACAGATGGGACACATTTTCTTAATCAATCCTAAAAGGATCCCAATCTCTCTTACAAAGTTACAGTGCAACTGATTTTTATTTGGTCCAAATACTTATTGTTGATCTTCAATCCTGCCTGCCCACAAATAGCTTTAAAAATCGACTCAGCTAAAAGTAAACATTTAAATACCACAAAGGAGGAGAAGAGTTTGCCCCAGTAGAAGAGTTAATGTCAGCCAATCCTTTTCAGGCCAGAACCCAAAAAGAAATCCACATTATTTGCAGTTTTACAACACAAAGTTGCATGGTCTTTGAAGTTAACAGAAGCTTCAGCCATGCTCCTCATATCCTCACTACACCATCTGCAGACTTGAACACTGGCTGGTAACAGGAAAATCCTCCAACACTGTATTAAATGGGCAGCCATCACATTGGCTGTAATATCACATTTTCCTTTCACAGTGGCTAAACTACCACTTCCTCCGAAAAGACCCTAAAATTTCTTCTTGATTTGTATCCAATTCTTTCTTTGCTCTACCTTTTCCACTGTGAAGATGGGATTATGGTATCACACATCAATTTCCTTTGTCCTATTCATCAAGTCATAACTCTGTGGAAATGAAAAATTAACTCGCTGGAATTAAACTTATTTTAAAGGCATATCCATTAGTTCTGCTGATTTTTCCTGTCAGGAATTCCATCTGGAAATATACTTAAAAGACAACAGCCATTTTTTAGGAGTAGTCTGTAACACTGTATGATTCAATGGAAAGGAAACAGAACTGTTGTGAAAAAGTTTTGTCTGTTTTTTGGCAATGACAAGGTATCTAATCAGCCAAGCTTTGACAAAACTATTCCCATATGAATGCCTGAAGGAACCCTGTGAAGCTACCCCAAAGTTTCTTTCAGTTCTCACATACTCCCAAATACCAGTCTTCGTGTCTGCCACTGATTAATACAGTACTTCATTCCAAAATGCAATTATCCCATTGACCTCTTGCCACTTTGGAAACGAGCAAGCCTATGGGTCTAAGTTCTATAATCACATTTTTGTCCTAATTGTGTCCTTAATACACACAGGCTTTATACATAGGCCTGGAATCCAGTGCAGATATGGCCTTTTATTAAATTTCAGAGAACTTCCAGTAACAATGTCATTACATTGAAGAAATGTTCTCATGACACAGTAAAGCCTGGATGAAGAAGCTGTAAAAAATTTTTTTACTGTGCAACCTTAGCCAAAAGCACAGTCCAATAATCCACATGTACATTGTTCCTCTGTCCAATTTCACCTTCCGAGATTATTACCCACTTTCTGCAAACACAGGGAGAGATTTTAATGGGAGATGAAAGGAAAACCTTCTGAGGTTGTAAGGAATGGGTGCATACAGCTGAAATACTTCTGCTCTTACACATCACCTACACTGTTTTAAGCTTTATAAAATGAGCCAAGCAAGAACAATGCAGAGAACACAGATGCTTTGCAAAGATCTAATTTAACTCTAAAATGCTTGGCTGATTTAAGCTTTCCATAGTCCTGGGTAAACTGGAATATGTATTTTTTAGAATTACCATTTTTGTTAGAACTAAGCATGCAGCAGGTCTTTCCACCATCCCCCAGGGCCTGATAAATACAACGTCCTAGGTACAGGTCCCAGACAATTCCTGTGCTCTGTGCTCACCTGTAAACATTTTTGTAACAGCTTTACTCTGCTTGCGGGCAGAACACAGGAGGAGCAGCCAGGGAGGGAAGAACTCGAAGTGGCTGGCTAAAATCTCTGCTATTGTCCCAGATAAACTCGTGGAAGTCTGTTCACCCTCGGCAACGTTACAGCCCTCATCCACCGAATCCACCAGCATGAAGAGGCTCTGCTGAGGGGGCTTCATTCCCAAGAGAGGGAGCAGAATGCACCTGGAAGGAACATGACACAAAGTCGGTATTTTACATGCATTTAACAATACACTGACTGTCATACAGGGCATGCAAGATGAAGCTACGATCAACTTAAAATGCAAAGTTACTTTTTAAAAGTAGTTACCATGGAAAATACTGAAGTAGACTAAACTAACAGAAATATTTTGAGCAGGTAGTGATGCAATTCTTGTTTAGGCACCGCTACTTTTTCATTAACTTTTATAACAATACTTTAAAATTATGTAATAGTGTTCAAGGCTAATTAGAAGACTTGAAAAAACATTGCTTCCCTAAGAAGCTACCAGGCCTAAAGCTTAAGAACTTGACTACTGTTGTCTCTGCCAAAGCTATTGCTATTGCTTGTCAGAAACTAATAGTGAACAATAGTTGGTCGTGAAACAAAAATCTAAGACATGTGAAACATCAAACCTCTAGGAGTTCAAGTCTGAATGAATTACAGTATTACAAAGTACAGAATTTCTGCCATACCTCCACAAATAAAGTGCAAATTAGTAGCAGACTGACTCATTTGGTAGTGACTGATGTATTAGCTTTTATTTATATTGAAGTTGTCAAGCTCCTATTACTGGGAAAGGATTATCTGCATCCTCAGGATGCAGCTCTAATAACACATCTGATTGTGTGCAAGGGTGTTTCTTAAAAATATACCTAACTGCATTTACACGTATCTTTTAATAGTACTACATAACCACCATGCATCTGTTCAATATTTCCACACACCACTACTGTTTTTTGGGAAACTTCCTAGTGATTTAGGTCTGTAAGTTTCACTGACCAAATTATCTTTAAATACACTTGGCAAGTAAACTTTGACTTTATAGTACAAGGATTTGGAAAATGAAACAAGGTGACAAAAATACATAACTGACAGTTTACTCTCTTGTAAAATTGCTGTTTGCACATGTCCAGAAGGTGTGCACATCGTAAGTATTTTTTGTTTTACTCAAGACCATAATAACCTTTTCTCATTTATTTTACTGAACAAGTTTACCTTCAGAAGACTTTGGTCAACACATTATCACCTACCAAGCATTCAAATGGGAATAAAGGCAAATCTTGCCTGTTAATGCAAGAATTTAACCCACTTCAGAAATGATTCATAAGCCTTGTTAGGGGGAGGTTTATTTTCTGGTTTTCTGACTGAGAAAAATGCAAAATGGAAATAGTGGTACACTTTCATGTTTGGAAGTAACTAGCAGAACAGACTAGGAGGAAATTTTCTCAGAGGTATAAAAAAGAAGTACAGAATACTTATGATCTGGAAGTGTTCAGCATTACATGGATTTTGAAATACAGCCTTCCACCCCCACCTTTATTTTATTTTTTTTGTTTCCAGCAGCACAAGACTTCTGACAACTCCTTGGTAGTTCCCCAGCTAGGTAATCCTTCAGAGGATGTCTGAAGTCCAACTCAAATCACTGTTCACTAAGCTGGGAAGTTAAACAGCTACCAATCTACAGAACAGGAAATTAAAGTAGCCATGAGGTTAAAATTACTTTCCCAAGTGATGCCAATCCCACAGTGAAAGGTGGTTGGAAATGACCACATTTTCCACCCCTTCCCTCACCACAATGCTGCCTTGCCCCCTCAGCTATTTGTGTCAAAGCATTTTTCCTGCAACATTTCTTTCCCTATCAAAACTTATTTTCTTCTCACACAGTTCCCTGTATGAAATTAACTTTTTGAGAATGAACGTTACTATGAGATGTGAAGAAATGGTAATGGTTATCTTACATTAAAATCTCACTTAAAATCTGTGTGATCCTAACAAGACGCCTAAAAAATATCTTAGGAGCATCCAGAAGCATTCTTGTGTCAGTTTTTACCTGTTGGGAGCACCACCAAAAATGCGAATCACATTTCTTTTCTGGGAAAGATTCCCAAATCACTCTGCCTCTAAAAAGGGCTGGAAGCAGATGTCTAAGGAATAATGTAAGCATTAGGCAAGAACTAGAAGGCCAAATTTTCCCAGTATTCTCAGCAATCACTGCTTCCAGGGACTTTCTGAACCAGAGATTCAGTCTTTGCACTTAACATCCCTTAGCTGAGCACACTTCCACAGGTTTGTCCAAGTCTTGTATGAACTGATTTAAAGCTCTGGCATTCACAACACCACGGCCTTCTGCAGCTTTGCTACATACTGCATGAAATAACCCTTGCTTTTGTAATTTAAAAATCAAAATGACCTTGTTCCATTTAAAATCCTTCGACTTCTGACTGCAAGGGGCAGTGAGCAGTAATGTCATATTCCCACTATCTATGCCATTTGTACCACGGCCTCTCTGAGCTATTTTTCCCAGGCAAAAGAATCCTAGTATACTGAAGCTGCTCCACAAAATGCTATTCCACAGCCCCTTCTCTCCCTGTGCTCTGCTTCTTCCCACTTCACAATACTAGTAGTTCTGAATCTTAACATAATCTAAATTCCACTAGGAAAAATATATGCACATAAGAAATGAAGCACAATAACTTCTCCCAGCCTACAGCAATATTAATAAAAGTGTGGCATTCAAAAGATATTGATCAGGCTTTCTCTTTAAGTGCCCTTTGAAACTGTTTGATAAAATTCTGTTCTTCCGAGACACTTTACATCACGAGTTCAGAGTCGATGCCAAGGAGCATAACAGCGAAACTTTTCGGGAAGTGCTGTGCTAATTTGCCAGAAGTCACATTATGTGACAGCCAGGGGATCAGCCCCAGACAGCACAGGGTTATGAAAAGCAGGTCCTGCCTGACCAACCTGATCTCCATCCACAACAGGGTGACCTGCTCAGTGGATGAGGGGAAGGCTGTGGATGTTGTTTACTTAGACTGTAGTAAAGCCCCTGCCAGCCTTTCACACATCACCCTGCTGGACAAACTGGCTGGATGGTCCAGTCTGAAGAAAGGTGGGGAAGAGAGTTAAATCCAGCTGGTGGCAGATCACAAGTGGTTTTACCCCGGCTGAGTACTGGGGACAGTTCTGTTTCATACCTTTATCGCTGATCTGGACAGGGGCACTGAGTGGACCCTCACTAAGTCGGTCTCTTCTCCCAAGACATGGTTTAGTGGTGGACTTGGAAGTGCTGGGTCGATGATCTCAAAGGTCTTTTCCTACCTACATAATCCTGTGAGTCTGTGTTTACTCCATAACATGACTTGGTAATTCCACTCCCCTATCATTTCTTGATTACATAGGAAAATAACATAAATCAACATGGAACTAACAATGTCTTTAAAGCACTTCCCTCAAGGGTGATTCATCTACAGATTGTTTAACAAATTGCTTAATGCGCAGAGTTCCTCTCAAAAGATTGGATGTTGATTTTTTTTACCTTCTGAAAGGGTGCCAGCTTTATCTTTACAATTTTTGTATTTAATATAAAAGTGGTTATCATTAAAAACAACGAAGTTAACTAGTCAGTAAAAATACAAAATCTCCAGAGAAAACAGCACAATTAGATATTTCAAATGATGGAATTAATTTTATTGGCAATCTAATGACTTACTTACGCAAAGATGTTTTACATGCTCTGCAGCAAGCAAGAATTCCTCAGAACAATGAGCCATCCCACAGAATTCCTCAGGATTGCTACTGAGTTGACTGAACCCATGCAAACACAATTTTCCACACATGGAATATATACAGGCTATGCTGAAGTTCTGCTTATGGTTGTCCTTGAGATTTTTAGATTGGATCAATAAAAACACAAAGACACAACAGAATAAGAGTAGAACGACAGTGGCATTGTCCACAAAGGCTGAAGAGTCACAGCGGAGGGCACACACTTATTTAAAAAAATAAAATAAAAAAAAATAAAGCTAACACATTGCCAAATAGCAATTAATGCATGGCTATAGGGGCAAAAGAAATCATAATGTGTTCCTCACATTTGACTGTCTCTGGTGTATAAAAAATTCAGCTTTGCCCCCACTTAAATTGGGAGTATAGCTTATCCCTAAAAAGGCTCCTGTTTCTCTACCCAGCTGCCAGCATTCACTACTGACAAACACACAGAACAAGTGTATAAAAATCATCTCCTAAGCAGGCCAAAAGCAGCAGGGGAAAAAAAAAACCCAAAGAAAAACACAACCACTACCCCTGACTTGTCAGACTCCAAAAGCTGCTACTTTTAGCAAAGCATGACACACTTCAAATTTCATGACGGAAACAACATATTTGGAAGTCTGCTTTACTACTACTACTACTACTGAGCTCTTACCTTTCTTTTTCTAAACAGTGTAACAACGCTTTAACAAATTGCTTTTTGAGACACCTTCTCCCATGAGATTATACCTCAGTATTTACAGGACCTGTATTCCCGAGAAGCACCATCCCAGAGGTCTGCATCAGGAATTTACAAACTCTGTTTTTTCCAAAGAAAGTTTGTGAAAAAGCAGACAACATTATTGTTATTTCACACATAGTTTCCTCTTGCTTTTTCCCATGTTTCTACACCAGATTCCTCGAGGAAATTCACCAGCTATTTGTCATATTCCTAAACCCTACATATGCCTCTATCTATATATAGGATCAATGTCTTTGTGTATATGTATTTATATAAAAATAGCTTAACAATACCTAGGGTATAACAAAATAATTCTCCAAGCACTCATCTCAATCTTCAGAAAAGCAAACAAGCATCTTCCTTCTTATAAGTGGTTTACAACATGATGTATCACAGCTCTTTACAATGTAATTTTAAGGCACTTATTTCCATGTACGTTGTATCGGCAAATACGGAAAATGAAGTGCACAGTGAGACTGTAAATAAGCCAACTATATTTACATAATATTGTGGTAATTTTTGCCAGCAACATAAGAAGCAGTGGGATTTTTGCCTGAAAATCACACACTGAGACCTAGCAAAAATCCTAACCACTAAGTGGAAACCTGATGCTGCTGCCTCTTCCTGCTCTAAATCAGATGTAGCAGAAGCTCCAATGTCCCCAGCTCACTGCTGGGGAACAGGCAGGGAAGAAGCTCTGTAGGGCAGTTAAGAGCTGGAGGAGCTGCATGCCAGGGAAAGGGGAAGGATTTATGTTGTACAGACACTACAGAGGGGAGCTCAGGTCATTGCAGGATACCTAAGGACAGAGGTATCCAAAGGCACGAATCTATACAACAGGGTTTTCCCTACTTCCACTGCTCATGGAGTAAACATAAGAGCTTCTAAATGCCTAAGAATAGAAACCAAAATGCTAAACTCCATATATTTTTAATCATCTCTACTTGCAAAATTCTCACAAGTGACAGCAAACACCAGACTTTGCTCCTCATATGCTTACAGACACATGTTCATTTGTATATTGTAATAATCCAGGGGCTGGTTAGCAGGGAGTATAATCCATTAAAGCTGTCTGTCCCCACCACCCCCGGTTCCCGATTTGCATTTAAAAGCATGGAGCCAGTGAAGATAAAGCTGTTAAAGACTGCTAGAAGCCAGGAAAGACAGACTTACACCAATAGCTGCATTTTTCTCTTTTGTTTTCCAAACTGCATTTGGGGCACAGGTCACAATAAAATAGAAAAGGTGAATTTAACTTCTAATAAAATTGACAATGCCTGCTGTTCAGATGATGAAATACTACCTTCTTTCTAAGTACTTTTAGCAGCTGTATTCACACAGAAAAAAAAACCAAACCAACCCAGAGCATCTTTACAAATTGCTTGTAACACTGTTTGTAGAGGAGCGAGTTTTATTTTGTCCTGCGACAAGGCATTTACATCTTATGGATGACTTACAGTAAACAGTTTATTTACCTGCCTTATAATGCATTCTGGCTAATGATTAAAAGGGAAATTAATGATCAAATCAATAGCTGCTTTCTGTATATCACCACCCCAATTCTTGGCACTATATACATGTGGAATACAGGCCTTTCCTTCTTACTAATTGCCCAGTTGCTCATAGTGGTAATAACGTAGTGAAAAACACACACACGGGACCCTTAACTGACTGAGAATATTTATTGAAGATGAGGGCTGTGAAGCACAGAACAATTACACACTTTAAAAAGCTGCAAAACATAAGCCATGAGGCGGAAGTGAAGTGACCCAGTTGGATGTGTGCAGACCTGTGTACACACCGACAGATCTGATCTGCTTATCGAGGTGCTTGTTCTGTGCTTTCTCAACAAGATAAAGTGCACTGCAGCTGATTATGACTTTCTGACTAAGTGTAACACTGGCGTTAAGATGCACTCCTGGGCTACACTACAATACAGGTTATTGTTTCCAGTAAATTATTTATTTGCAGGCTGCACAGGAAGACAAGCTGGCTCTAACAATACCACCCAACCATGGGCAATCTCATGAAGGAAGGGGCAGAAAGCAGAAAAGAAAAAACAAAAACAAAACCCAAAACCCACCCTGAGAATCACCTATTGGGAAAGCTCTAGGTGAAGTACACAGATGTAAATCAAGGGTCTGGCCTTTTCACAAGTGGTGAATTAGAAACAGCAGGCAAGTCTTGTGCAACTCAATAGCTGATTTTGCAATGTCTTGTAGCAACCTGGATTTTATCTGCAATTGTAAGGCAGACTTGCAGCCCCACCAGGAGAGCACAAAAGCCAGATCTAGGGCATCAGGCCAGACAAAAGCCGAGTTTATGGTGGAACCAGCGCCACTGGTCCCACAGAAGCAGGCCTGGGCCCTGGGTATTGATTAGAGACCTCCTGCTGTCTCACACAAATACAGAGGTGATTTTTGGCTACAAAGCACTGCCAGTGGATCTACTAATGGATTTACGTGAAACCTCAGAAAATAGAAGCCTTAAGAACAAATATTTTGGTGTAATAGTGGACTGCCCAGAACAGTTTGCAAACAACTTAGCTATTAAAAAGGACAGACAACTGTGTCTGAAAACCATTCACAACTGCTACCAGGAGCAGGCTGACTGTATTTTAAATGGAATATACTTGCCACAATCGCTAACATATACAATATATTATTCTAAATTACTCCAAGTCTGACATACAAGAATCTGTGTTCCCAAAGGCAAAGAGGGGGAGAGTACAGAAGACATGCAAACATTTTCCCCAGTCTGTTTTATAGTGATGGAGAGGTCACCTAGTCCACTTCCCCACGTACAGCAGGATCAGCTCTACATCTGTCATCCCTGAGATACAAGCCTAGGCATTCCTGAAGATTTGCACCAACCAATACTGTCTCCCTAAGAAATCCATTACAATGCTTCAGTATTCTTGAAAATGGGAAGTTTTCTCCTTCCCTTCATGTGTGTAACCTTTACCTGCTTTCATGCAATTCAAACCTTGTACTTCCTGCTCTATAACTTCTGTCCCACAGATAACACCAGGGTCATTACAAGGAAGCCAGAAGTACCCAAAATTTATAACCATTTCCCACCATTCAGCATTAAGGAATAGGCTGAGAAGAAGGAAAACACAGGACAGACCCCTATGAAACCAACATGATGCGCTGTGCCAGTTTGGAAGTGAAGTACTTATAATTAAGTACAGTTACTAATCTCTTATTCCATGTAGCCAAATATAGTTCTGCCTTGCACATGGCCTGTCTGCACCAGTTCATGCAAGCAAAGCCTTCCTGCAGTCAAGATGGCATTTATGGTTATCACTTATCCACACATCCTGTGACTCTTCCAAACAGAAGTTAGATTAAATTTATCAAAACCAAACCACGTCATACCATGTAAGTTGTTTTTCACCTCTCTGTTATCTCCCAGCTGCTTGCAAATAGTTTGTCTGATTATTTCTTCTGGCATTTTTCATTTTGACTGGCACACTTCTAATTACCCATGCAATTTTTATCCCTTCTTAAATCAAGGCACTAAATACACAGATTTTTCTTTCAACTCTGAATTTTCAGCAGACCTGATAAAGATAACCTGTCCTTTGAAGACAATCGGTAACAGTTTGAGAACATCTCACCTATTCTATATCAGGTATCTGTTTGGGGTTTTTGGTCTGGGCTATGTTTTTCTTTGATCTTACCTCTTTCTAGCTAGTTTTAATTACGTTAGCTGACTGCAAAATGACTGGTTTTTAAGAAAGGGCAACATACACGAGCACTGAAATTTTAGCTTTCCTGCTGCTATCAGTTTTTCATCCCCAAGGAACAGCAGACCAGGACCAGGACTCTTTTCTCCTGCTAATGTACATAAGGAGTTATTTCTTGTAAAACACACCTCACAGGAAACTTGATCAACACACCTTGAACTTGCAGTCTTGCCCTCATTTTTATGTTACTCTTTCACTTTCACATTTAGTGGCTGCTCTACTTTCTTTCTGCCACCTTCCTCCTAGTGTTTAACACATGAGCGACAAGGAGCTCAGTTTCACTGAACTGGATATTTAACACAGTGCTTTGAGACCTCAGTGCTCTTCCCAGCCAATTCCTTTCGTTCATTATACCTGTCTTCATTAGAAATTACAGATCATCTGAGGTCACCAACATCTCCAGCTTTCAATGTGCCTTTCTTTCTCTTTCCCTCCTAAGCAAAGAATCATAAAATCATTTAGGGGGGAAATTCAAACCATTAACCCAACACATGCATTTAGGATCATTTCATGGTCACTATCTCCAAAAGATTTCTCTAATATCCTCAGCTGATTTTTTCCAATCTGACTTAAGCTAATTTATGTCTCCCCACTAGCTATTTTCTCCTCTTTGACATCAGAAGTATGGTCACTGCCAGACTCCTGCTTGTATCATGCCTTCCCAGCTGATGTTTATCTCCTATTTGTTATTCAAATTTTTAACTGTGCAGACATTATCATCCAAATTCTATGCCATGGATAATGCCACTTGTTATCTCAAAGCATCTTAGCTTACCTGAGCTTGCAATTTGGTAGAGTAAAGCACTTGCAATTTTACAGAAGACATGGTTTTGAGGTGTGGGAATCTCTCTACTCTACTTGGACTAAGCAGGTAAACTCTTTGACACACAAGATGGTCTGATAGGTTGTTGGATTTACAGTCCGTGAAAGATCAGGCTTACCAACAAACCCTGAAGTAGAAATTCCACATGTAGAGCTATCACCACACACGGTACATATTTTTTAATCAGATTTTCCAGCGGCTTTAATTCCTTTAGTCTATTCTAGAACTACAAGCAAGTGTACTATGTACAAAACAAGCTACTTTTTTTAAAGACATACCAGTTATACAAGTTATCCTGACAGATCTTTTAGAGCACTGAACTCAATCTTGACTGTACACTAAAATTTCCAGTTCTGCTTGTTCACCCCTTACCTTTTTTCCATTAGTATAAAGACACCTAAGGCATTTGATTACTCCCTGACTTATCTTCTTGTCTGTCCCATGACCTACATGACTAAGCCTATTTCCCCCTCTCCTCCATCCCCAGTTCTTGAGCTGTTGTCTAAGTTGCTGTTATTTATATTTATTCCTGGAATTCATCATCCACCAGGTTTTGCTTTAAAGCTCTTTAGGGTCAAAAATCAATGTTTTTCTTTCTATTAAGCATCAATTAAGTTCTCAATGGTATTTTTTTCTGCAAATCCATCTCTCTCTTTTTTAAAAAATAGGAGGCGTCAAAGAAAGTACACTTCACATCAAATGCATGAGATGAATGCATCAAATCACTCACTGAAAACTATCATTAGTAGAAATGACAGGATTAGCTATACTGCACCTTATTTTCCACACATGTAAAGTTGGGCTAATAACTTTACGAATATTCAAAAGCCTGTGGGTGAAATGCAACCTCTAAGAGTGGGGCACCACAATGAAAAAAAACTAACAAGTTTATATATGCAACAGAATGTATTGAAATTGCAAGGTTAGTTTTAAATCATTTATGAAACCAAAGGTACAGCAAGTGAAATACATATATATATATGTACACACACACACATCCAGTCATTTCAGCTTTCCTTATTAACTACCTGATTCCCTAGTCATAGCAAAACTAATATTTCTTTGTTAAACAAGAATGTAACTTCTATAAGCAGTGTTATCTGAACATATTAGTACACAAGAGAGTTGAAAATCTTGTAGCTCTACAGGCATTCGAATTTGTAGGTATTATTCTACATTTTGGAGATAGACAAAAAACCCCTTTCTTTTTCCTGTCTCTATTTATGCAGTGCATAAACACAACTGAAGGAACAGATATTTCTTTCCAGGTATGTGATTGTACTTGCTGGCATGAGAGAAATGCTAAGCACAAAAAGAAACCTGAAAACTCCCAGACGAGACAGGTAGAAAACTGCACTGTATAAATTCAATTGTGTGGCTGTTGTCAGGCTATATGCTAGTTTACTATGTTCCATTATTCCACGACCATAAAACAAAATACAGTAAATTAATACACACAGTAAAAGAGCCACCATTATTACTGCAGTTCAATCTGACAATCCACAAATTAATTAGATTTTTCCTATGCTCTCCAAAGGGAAAAAAACCCCAACATTACTGATTGGGAAGCAGGAAGAAGAGGAGCTACAGTGGCTGTTTCAGCAGTAAGCAGCTCCTTCAGAACAGAGGGTTCTTGAACTGCCAGCCTGGAAGAACCAGGCTAAACAAGACATTTTACAATCTTGATCATTCCCTAATCAAGCTGCTCCACACCTGCCTATGTCATGTCTTGCACACCATCATAAAGCACCCCACACTTCCACTGCTGATCTGATTGCAGGATTATACTGTCCAACCTCATTTTGAGAAAATCCTCTGCACAAATACCAGACGAAAAGCTGTTAAGAATTTACCTTCCTAGTCAAGCACACTTGACAGCTTTCCTGCTATGTTTGTGTTACCACGTATCTTTATCCATCTTAT
>VZTN01025343.1:438023-448981 GCA_013400515.1 Erpornis zantholeuca | reverse complement strand
GTCTTAGTTGAAGAGGCAACAGATGGAGCAGCTTTCGTGTGTCCCATTCAAAATTATTCTCCCATACTCCCCAAAGTACAATTCACAGCATATGTTCCTCATGCATCACTTTGGGGCCATATCAGTTATCTTGTGGTTTGGGATTTTTACCCCCAACCTCAAGCAGAAAGAGTTTCTCTGTAGTCTCCAACTGATGCTTTCTGTATTTTCTTGACAATTTACTCTGAAAAAACCATTATTAGGTTAGCACCATGTAGACATGATTCTATAATCTCATAGCACTGATGCATTTAGCTGTGGAACTGATTTTGTAGCTTCATATTAGCCTTACCTACAATTGAACAAGTGAGAAAAACTTCCTCTTCCTCCCCTCCTATAATTCATATACAAATTGTTTACTGTGGATGAAAACCTAATCACAAGTTAAAATCAAAGAAGGTATTAATGAAAAAAGCATAGAAACACAGAATGATTTGGTGGTGTGCTGTTGGCTGCTGAATTTTCCATCTGTTAGACTGTTGATCATTTAGGGTAATCCACAATCATATAGGACACAATTTCTCTTATCACGGATCAGCTGCACTTTACCTACAAACAGAGCTTTTTTTCTAATGTCCTGTTGACATTTCCTACTCCAGGAAAGTGTACAAAAAGGACAGATAGCTCAGTGTATCATGCTCACCATCACTGCAGGAGAGCTAATGTAGTTAAACCAAGACTTGTTAATTAACTGCTCCAAGATGGAGATCATGCTGTAATCCCATTCTTAACAGTTTTTCCTCCTGAGTTCATTCCTACCTGCCTGTTACTGTCATCTCTACATTGCTGGTATTTTTCTTAACTGACCTAGAACTTCTGAACAGTTTTCTCTTTCTTCCAGGACAACTCCAGGATCCTGGAAATAACCTTAAATAAAGTGCTGCCATGGCCCCTTCAGTATCTCATGTTCTCAGGTATCACAGATCTTTAGCACACAATTTGCATCTATGCACAGCCAGGTGCCCACCTCCCCTCCTTCACACAAGCACCAGTATTAACAGCTCTTACTAGGACATGACGAAGAGAAAAATCCAAGGAAAAGACACTGCTGTGGTCTGTGGACTTAAAAGTCCACTCACATATGATCCTTTATTCCATCCTCCCTCTCACTCTCATCAATATGAACAGTAGCATCCGCAACTGGGCCCTAAAGTCTGATTGCCTTCTACCTCCAAGAATTTTTGGTCTTCACTTTGTGTGAAGGGATCTACAAACATGTGACAGAGAGGGATTTGATAGCTATTCGTTTGCCGTTCTACTTCATTATGTAAATCTCCCCACTTGCCTCCTTTACATGATCTCATTTTCAGTTCTTTTTTTGGGCTATCTTATCACATTTTGATGTCAACAAGCAGACCAGGAACCTTCCCAGCTCTATTCTTTCCAGCACCTCCTCTACAATACCTTTGAACACCTATATACAACTCAACCCTTGGGCATATATAATTATTTTCTTGCCTTTTTTGCCTGATTATTTCTTTCTTCAATCACAAAGTGTCTTTGCATTAACTATTGAAAACGCTCCTGACAAAGAAGACTTCTCACCATTCCCAGTGTATTGTACATACCATCACAAGCAAGAAACTGAAACCCCTCCAAGTCATTGCTTTCAGGAGGTGATATTTCAGTACTATCTTCTCCCAGTATATAAGACACACTAAGTCCTTTCTACTTCACAATCCGCCAAATCCTTTTCATTTTTCCATTCAAAAAGAAGAAAGGAAAAGAAACCTAAACCCTGGCACAAGCTATGAACACGTGCATAGAAAACCGAAGGGAAGGGAAATAATTAACAAGTAAGAATTGCTATGAAGGTCCATCTAACTAAACAGCTTATAGGGAAACCTGTAAGGTTTAAGTCTGAGCCACATTGATTAAAGCCAAAATGTTAATGCCTATAGAAGTAGAAGACAAAAAGGCCTATGTAAGTTGTCATTATTAAAATGCCTTAGGGAAACTTTCTTGTGGTAATTTAATCTGAAAAGGTTAAAACCTTAAACGGTATTATGTTCAGTCTGTAGGCTGTGCTTCCATACAATGAAAGAGGAACATACAACTTGCTCTAGCAGAAACACTGACTGCTGCTATGTGACCCGTTAACTCCGCAGCAGATTTAAGGGAAAAGCCTAAAGAGAAACATGCCACAAAGTACTTAAGCTTCAGGCACTGCTCAACTTTCTAATGGTCTGGAGAACACCAGAACATAGAATTTCCATGAACCCCAGCACAAGTTAGAAGTCTAAAGCCCAGTTACATGTAAATACACAGAAGCTCCAGCAGAGTCAAGATGCTCTACCCAAGAGCAAATGCAAGCTGCTCTCACAAGAGCAAATTTACCTTCTGCAACTCCACTTTCATTGAGCTGCAGAGACAGGCCGAGTTGGCAGATTCTTTTTAACCTCTTGTGCATGCTCTTACAGAAATAGTTTCTCATCTCACCCATAAATTGCTATGATGTTCAGCTGGTAGTTTGTGATTAAATAAATAATAAATAAACAAAACAACCTGATTTTAACTGTAATGAGATTGTTTTTAATTGAAAACTCCTACTAAAAAGAGAATTCAATCTTCTAACAGATCGAGCTCTTCTGGGCTAGGGTCCAACTAGCTTCAGGATTCTAGTCAAGCATAAGTGAAAGATGTAGGAATGGACAAAAATCTGGGAAAGTACAGAAGTAGAATGCTGCTTATTTACACAACTAAAACATTGGTAAGAAAAATTCCCTTTGAGACACTGCAACCTTTTATTTACCCAAGGAATTTTTTTGATGCCACATTCTTAGGTATGACCTCTGAGGACAGATGAACAAGATGGAATTATTTAATTTCATGTAGAGATGAAAGAGAATAAAGCTGTTTTCAAATATGTAAAAGGCTGTCCCAAAAAGGAAAGAAAGAATCTATTCTCCAGGTCTCTGGAGAACACCTCAAGTAGTAAAATCTTAGACTATACCAAGAAAAACCAATTCAGGATAACACACAGGGTTTTTTTTTCTAGAAGAACTGTGAAGCATAAGAGCAGATGAAGCCAGCATCTTCAGTTTTTTCCATTTGGTGAAGGAGATGCTGGACTTGATTTTTCTGAGCTCCCCTTCTGACCTTCTCAAGGTTCAAATCAGTCAATTGCACATTTGAACTTTACACGTGGTAAAGGAATAAACACACTGACGGTTTAACATCTTTCCTCTTTAAAGGGTATTGTAAATTAATTTATCATGCATTCAGATCCCTCTTTGCATGAAACAGGATACAGTTAGTCCTTGGCTTTGTTTCTACCACCTATAGCTCTACCAAATTAAGAGAACATGACAAAATCTATATATTCAAACCCTCTCTGCAACCCCTGGTGAGCTACAGCTCCCAAGACTGTATTGGAGTTCTGGAAGCAGACGGAGAGGCTCTGTAGCAGCCCTTTCCAGAACTAAGTAGATTAGAGAAAGAGATGTAGATCATTCCCAGGCAGTCTGAGACCTGGGTGAGAACAACCGAGTCATTTATTATCTATAAAAGATTAATACTGAATTAGCAATGTCTTCTAGAGTAAATTGATAGAAATCCCAGCAGCTTTTGGGTTTCCAGTAGCCCAAGCTCAGGTATCTGCAACTGTCTCCAATGTGCTGCCTCTCCCTGTCACCTTTTCACAGCAGTCTCAGAACTTGGGGGCTGCAAACTGCAGCAGAAGCACATATTGTGGTTAATTCACTAGCAAGGAAAACTTCCACGTTTGTAGGGTGCAATACCAAAACCCATTAAAGTCAGGATACTCTTAATTAATCTGAAACTTACTCACTCAAATTTTTGCAATTAATGATAAGATATTCCAAACCAGCAAAAAGCTCACTAGTTAATTGTTCAATAAAGCCTACACAAGCCATTGAAATTTTAATTATATTACTGACTTCAAAGATGGTACAAGGAGTTCTAAAAATGAACAGCTTCTTCACACTTCATCTGTTATCGTTTACAACTCAATCTCGAAATATTTTCCTTCATCTAAGCAAGAAAAATGCATTTCAGTATTGTAGATTGAAAGTCCCTAGACAAAAGTCACAATATGTTTGCTGAAAAAACTACTGTTTTTCTACATTGTGAGACAAATCCAGAACTTGAAATAAAACTTGCTACCCTGTATCATTTAGATAGGATTAAAAACTCCATCACCTACAATTTGCAATTTTCTGATGATACAGAACTCTTGAGGGAAAGGGGAAGAAAAGGATTAAAAAATTACTTAGTAACATATAAAGTCAGTAAAGGGGAAGGGCTGTGGGGGAGGAAACGATTGTCAGCATTGGCTGACAGTCAGAGGCTTTTCCTCTGAATTCTGCTCTTTATGAGGTTTCCATTATATTGCCAAAGACAAAACACCAGAGCCTCAATCCTTCTGAGCTCTCCAAGCAGGCAGAAGGAACTTTACATAGATAACAGCTATTGGCACAAGACCTGCTGCACTTTAACGCTGTCCAGAGGAGTGACTCACACGACTCATACGAGGCTTTCAAATTCAATCAATGTAAACCCCTGCTCCAAACTCGCAGTCAGCAGAGAACCTTACATGACCTCTCACACTTCTTTCAACCAAGTCTACAGATATCTGCCTATTCTAGAGAACTATTAAACTCTTTGGCTACATCTCTTAACATTATTGGTCATATTAAATCACAAGGGAAATCTGCTGTGCATGCAGAGATCAGGAGTTTAAAACAGAAGAAAAGCTGTGGCAGTCTGGGAATCTGCAAAAGGAGCCACTGCACTGAATTTAGCATCAGCATGCATAGAATGTGGTGTCCTTTCTGAAATAAAAAATATATATATTTAAGCTCTGGGGTATAGCTTCCCTATATGCATTTTTGGTAAAGAGGATGTAACATCAGCTTGAGAAAACTTCTACGAAGTTCTTACAGAGTTGCAGATTTTTTCAGCAGCTCTTTCTGGTTTTGTTTTGTGGCTTTATTTCTTTTAATTTTCTATTTTCTTGGGTCTCTACTGATCAGGGACATCTGTTTGCAAGGGAATGCAACTTTAGAAATGCAAATAAGTGGAAATCTGAATTCACAGCTTCATTCTTTTTCCTGATATAAAATCACTTAGAGTGGACCCTCTTACATTAAAGCAGTTGTATGAGTAATACTTTAGTAATAGAATTTTATGATACTTCACATGCAAAAAACACTTGAACATCACTGACCCAAATTCAATACAAGAGACATAAAGATGTGAAAGGTCTTACAAGATTTGAAGTTCCCTGAAAAGACACTCAGAAGATGGAAAGAAACTCCATCTAAGGGAGAGCAAAGCAATTCCATCTGCACCAACCTGCTGGTAGACGTGGAAATTCACCTTTTTTTGGTGATTTATCAATTGCAGCAACACAGCCAAGCAAAATTCAAAGTTTGCTTTGGGTTTGTACAAGACCGACACACACTGAAGGCGAGTTTGGTGCAAGTTTAAAAACATAATATTATTTAACACTTTCCACCTCTAAGTTCTCTGTCCCACGAGCTTTGGTCTTGGGTATCTTTCAAACTCAAGAGCAATGGCTGCAAAACAATTCAGGGGTCAACTACGCCCACGCTTCCAGCGACAGCCACTTTCTGGGCTGTGAATGAAGCCAACTCTGCTTCCCACCAGTAACCCCAACTGCAGCACAGCACACAGGAATTATATACACCTTTCCCTACTGTCTGAAGGTGTTTAATGTCATTTCCTCTGTCTGAAAAACATAAACCAGGAACATAAGGGAAATGCCTTTCTACAGCCTGGTTTACACAAATTTCAGCATTATCCAGAGTTTGTATCAGAGTTCCTCTATGCCCCCATGGCCTTGGATAAGTCTTATCTGCCTGTATTCCTACCAAATCACTGTAAGCATAAACTTGCTGCAGCAAAACCAAACAACCCTAGAGATAGCATGGCAAAATTTGGGTTATTCAGATTTTAACTTTTCTGTATGAATAGGGAAGAAGAGCCTAATAGACCTTTTGAATTAAATTCTCTGTTTATCAATCACATCATTTCTTCTTAACTTCTGGTGTCTGTAACATCTTTGCCTTCCCTTCTGCTTTACTTTCACTGAAAATTTGAGTGAGGGTTCAGCTCTCTTCCTCACATTTAAGGCTGCTTTCTGCTCCAGCACTGAATGCCTGATAAGAAAAGTGCTGCAAGAAGCTGTTCTTTCTCTCAGCTGTCAGTGCAGTAACAAATGCAAGACGTTAAATACATTTGTCTAACTCAGCCATTCCTGTTCTTCAGATCTGCAAGATCTGCCCCTGAAAGAATTTGTAGGGCATTTAAAGCTTATAAATGCATAAGAAGTTTTTAAGATGAGACATTTAAACAGTGTGAGAAACATCTTAACTCTGAGGGTCATCACTTGCAAATCACTATGACCATCAGGACTGCTGAGAATCTATTTAAGAAACATCCTTCAGGAAAACATGTCACTATTTTAACTAGCAAACTTGTTTATAAGCTGGTGTGTTACAAGACATTAGGAAGCTTTTCTTTCTCCGTATTTCCAGGACAATTAGCACAAAAATAGAGTGCTGTCATCTTGTTTAGTACTTATGAAGAGAAATCTTCCCATTTTAGGCCATGAATGTATGGCTGGGTCATGAGGAGCAGCCGTGGAAAGCAGAGAAAAAATTTGACAGTGCCTTTAAAGAAAAATCTTTCCCCTCTTGTACTGAATAAACTAAATTAGGCAAAAATCAATGAAGCACTGAGACAAGCACTTTGTGCTTCTTCAGTGCCTTTACACAACGAGAGATGCAATCATCTGACTGTTAAGTCTTCCTAGAACTCATTTCACATTACAACAACTTTCATTTAACATAAACACACCAGAGCAGAGGATTGAAGTGCTCAGTGGCAAGTCTTAGAAACCACGGAACATCCTAAATTATAATTTTGTTAAAACATTTCTTGCACGGTTTATGTTATTAGCAAAGGTCCAATTAAACAAATGATTGAGGTGTTTTGATGGTGGGAAGGGGGTTGCCAAGTGCCTCTTGTTTGTGGACAGAGATTGTATCACCCAGCAAAACAAGCTCCTGGTGCCGCTGTCAACAGCCACCTCCCGGTCCCCTGGCACAGTGCTGAAAACTTAATATTCCCAGCACAGCACCTCGTCTCCAACACCTCATCTCCCTTAAATCTGAAACTGGAGAATGAAGACCATCCACCACAGCTGCTTTGGAGAGCAGGAGATCAGGGTAAGTGGGAGCAAGGGAATACATGAAGTGCGAAAAGAAAAATCTCCTTGACTGAGGCTGTTGTACTACCTCATAAGAATTTTTAGTGTTGTAATAGTTCACAATCACTGCTGCAAAATTTGAGAAGGGAAAAACTATTACTGGATGTTGTGCCTATTTTATTTTTCAGTACAAAACCAAGAACCCTGTATATTGACCTAAATACTCAAAACAGCCCATCATTAAACCTTGTGTTCATAAAATCAGTCTAAAAAGCTGACTCTAACAAGTATCTCTTGTATTTTATATTTCTAGGTTGCATTTCTGTCTAAAGACATTTACCTAGCTCCTGTTCTGTGCAGTAAGGCCATCACTTTTAGAAAAGAGGAAGGATTCCAGCTCTTACTGAAAACTTGCCTGTACTAAATTAGTAAGATTTCCCTGTAATAGACTTTTAAACATAAACAGGCTCCTACCAGATTAATCCACTTTCATGATTTTAAAAGACTGCCTGAAGCTAGATGGCCAGTCAGCTATTCCATTTATAGACACTTAATTGCACCCAGTTTTTATTCATTAGAATTTAAGAGGGCTTAATACCTCTGAAATTAGGACCCTAATAGCTGTTAGAAGTTGCATATTCACTTAGTAGCAAACAAAAAAATCCAGAACTAGCCTCGGTTTAGACTATTTGTTTTAAGACACTACACTGAGAACAATGCAGACATGCATCCTGTTTATTCAGCAGGCAAAAGGACATAACAGCCATCAGAACTAGAAGGCTCCTTTACACCACCGTGACAATAAGAGCAAGCACTACAGTTCAGCCTCAGTACTTGTCTCCTCAATCTTAGCAGTCAGGGAAAAAAAAAAATAGAGGATTTTTTTTTATACTGCAAACATCAGGCAGTAAACCCCCAAGTACCACAAGAAGTTACACCACTACACAGTACCGAAAAATTTCAGTTTTACCAATATTCCAGAGAAGTTTTATACTGGCAACACAATCAGATGAAGCTCTGTTGATGAAGACAAGCCTCATCCTTCATGAATTTTCCTTCACTGTGACCCAAAGGAATAAAGACCAATAGACACACACTGACACATAGGCTGTGCTCAAGATTGTACATTGTTCTAAGTGTATCTGTGGGTATACACTGTTATATATATGTAATATATCCTTTCATATGTCCTTATCCTTACAGAAACAGAATTATCAGTGACATTCTTAGGAGATTATGGTTTGTTAGGGAACACTAATAATAAAAAAAAATAATTTTTTTCCCATTCAGCTTAGATAGCTGACAAACCTCTTAAAGGGCAGGGTGAACCTTCTCAATCAATTTCTGATCCCCTCAACACTTTGAAGTACTTACAAAAGAAGTAGCAATAAAGAATTGACATAATCTGTACATATTGTGAGAAGTAACATAAGGAGTTAATTGACATTTTCCTACCACATATTTTTAGACAAACATAAAACTGATGTGCTGGATCAGACTCAGAGATCCATTAGCCCAGTTTCCTCTTAGACAGAGCATGTTATTGGAAGCTTTTCCAAGGGTCCTGTAAGGCCTGTTTCAGGTCTATGAAGGACAACTGCCCTACCTTTATGGCACATGGAGACCATGGACTAAATATTTTCCACTCTGAAGTCAAATACTTTCAAGTCTTTCCAAAACAACCAGTTACATCTGAGGGTATTAATATACAAATGTAAATAAATTCACTATTAATAATAAACTTTGTTTTAAAAGTAAATATTTATTTATGTCAGCTATAACGACAAAGTTAAGATTTTTCCATGGTAAGTCTGCAAGCTCTGACAGAGATAACAAGCCATGAAACAAACATGTTTTAAACTATCTGCATCTTAGGCTCACTGGAAGGAAGACCTAAACAGCAGATTTCTTTTTGTTTGTTTTATTTTAGTTTTGTTTTCAATCGGTTTTTTTTTTTATTTTTTAATTTGTTTTTACCTTTTAAATGCTTCAGCAGGGTTCCTCTCACATTCCCCAGGCTGCAAGAGACTTTGAATAGCAGGATCTCTTAGTTTGTCCTCATATCCCGGGATCAGTCCACTGCGGCATATTTGTGTGACTAAACCTCTAATGAAGCCTCCAACACAGAGTGTGTCAGAGTCCTGGGCCCTGCAGAAATGGAAAGCTAGAGCCTGGCGATGTAAGCCTCTTTGTAGGTTTGCAGGTGAGCTTGGCCACAGTAACTCAGTGCAGAGGGCTGTCTTCCCACTACCGGGCCCTCCTACCAACAATACACCCCAGGCAGCTCCTTTCCCAGAGACAACACCGGTATTATTCCCAGAATTCGCTACAAGAGATGGTTTGTTGGCAGCACTACTGCCGCAGCTAGCTTTCTCCTGGAGGCAGTGCTGAAGCTTGTGGAAAACCCACTCCCTACAGTAAAACTGCTTTCCCTGCAGCAAGCTGGTTTGAGCCATCTTATAAAGCTTCTTCTCTTGGATGTGTCACAAGCTGCAGCACATCTTCACCATCTCAGGAGCAGGGAGACATACGTTCACCCGGCACAGGGCAATCTTGTGCACAGAACTTGACAGAGGTGGCAGCGAGCGGTCACCTTTCCTCGTAAAACTCAACGGCCTCTTCTCTGCAGGAAGGGTGTCACTCCATCCGTGCGCTGTGTTGGGAGCAGCACGGCACAATCACAGCTCAGCTGACATCGTGCAGCAGTGGCTGGTGCCAGCCCTCAGCAAGACTTCTGGTGTGGCTCACAAGTTCATGCAGCTCCATGGCTGCATCTGTGGTTTAGGCAGTTGTGTGTGTTCCCAGCGTATAGGGGAGACAATACATCTGGAAAAGCTGAGGGAAAGCCAACTTTGCAGTGTATACTAAATGCCTTTCAACTCTAGGCATTAATCTCTCTGGATATACATACAGAAAAAGCTGTCCATAATAAAATGTTCCTTCTGGGAATTTCATAAAAAAAGTGATTTTTCTTCAGAGCACTACATACACACCACAAACGTGGCAAGTACCCCTGACTAAAGCAGCCAGTCCGGACAGTGAGCTTCGCAGACTTCATACATCTGGGAGAGTGACTGAGAAGTGCTTCACATTATGGTTTCTTATGCAGTACAGGAGACAGGGGAAAAGAAATGTTTACAGGTTCTTATTTCAATACATTCGTAGTGTCTTCTTCGGTAACTTGGATTCTTACTGAACCTGTTCTCAGGTATCTCAATCGCAAGATGTCAGAAGAGACAACATCTTCCCCTAGAGCTCTGAAATAAAGGAGACAGCACTTTTAACCCTACATGCACGTCATAATTCAGTCAGCTGCAAACGCAGACAACAAAGAGCAAAGTCGTATTCCTTATTTTTGCTCATAGTGTTAATTAATCAAAAGAGCCGTTTTAAAGGAAATTTGTTGTTACGAGGTGTGATCAGCCACATGCAAAAAACCCCAACAATAAACAATGAGCAGATATGACAGTGGCCTCAAAACCACAGCAAGTCTTGCATTTTCTCCCGAGAAGAACTGAATATCTTCCTTCATCCCAGAAACATTCCTCCTAGCGAGGCTTCATCACCGAATCCTCTCCTCACCCCGTCTTCCTCCTGCCGGCTGCGGGCGTTTTCGGGAGTTTGTGTTGCAGGGCAGCGCTGCTCCCCGCACGCTTCTTTGTTCGCGGCAGCGGCGCCCGGCAGCCCCGGGGTCACGGCGTGACACCCCGCGCCACCGCCCCGT
>VZTN01025343.1:396898-431665 GCA_013400515.1 Erpornis zantholeuca | reverse complement strand
GTATATATATATATATATATATATATATGTCTATATCTAACATAATCTCAGTGTTTTCATCAGTCTGCATTACAGGTAGTGTCTGAACACTTGCCCTGACCTGCTCTCTGATCTTGAGCAACTCATGTCACCTTACCTGCTTCAATTTCTCCATCAGTACAATAAAAATAATAAATCTTTCCTATCTCCTTTCTTATGCCTGGTCAAATAGCAAGCTAAAATAAGGTTTGCCAAAATATTTTGTATTGCCTCAGTAACACAAGATAGGCATAAACTTGCTCCCACCAGCTAAGTTTGACTGATGTGTTACTGAATGAGCATAAACTCTTCAGGCTAAACCAGAAGTAATAAATAACAAAAATACTTTTTGCTCTTATATGCTCTTACACCCTTCTGCCCTAAGCCCATAGTAGCTCAAAAGCTTTTATGTGAGAAGGCACACTGTGATACTATAATGAGTCATTTTAACGCATTTTCTCTCCGTCTAGTTTACCCTGGCTCAAGAGTTTCATGTTATTTGTGAATTCATGTGTTTTAAATGCTACACTGCAACCCTTAGGCAGGCAGGCTGCCCAGGTCGGTTAGCACTGACTGCTGCCCTTCTGCCATTCTTCTCAGTTTGTGGGGGCTCTGCAAATCATCACTCCAGAAGTGAGAAAATGGCAGGATTTAATTTTGCCTGTCCTTTTAAACAAACCACCTACACAGGGAGCAGCCTGTTTCCTGTGAAGCAGGGCAGCATCCTCCCTTCTGTTGCTTTACCTGCAAGACTACTGCATCTATCAAATGCAAATTTGGGGTTATTTATAAGCTCAGCTTCCAGAGCTATCAGCACATTGGAAAACAATATGGATTGCAATCATGGCCATCTTTATTCCTTAGCATAAGGCATGCTCAAAATAGAAAATATAGATCTTCCTTTCTTATGAGGAGACTCAAGAAACATGGAACAGTACAGGAGCTCGGTAGGAGCACTAATAGGAGCTAGGAGCAGAAAGAGCAAGTTCAGAACTGTCCTGGTGGCCCTTGCTGGCAAAATTCCTCATAAGACAGCTCTGGCCTTTGGCCCTGCAAAACTGTTTCAGCATCTTCCACTGCTCCACCAAGGTATAGTTGAATAGCTGATGCCTTAAATGGCTACCTAGAAACAAGACACCAGACAAGAATAAGGGAATAAAGGAGGGATTTATTTGAAAGGCCTTCAGAGGTACACTCTGGGCTCCGGAGGATCCTGCCTCAGTGGATGCCAAGATGGATGACAGATCACGAGTTCTTCACACCTGTATAGGTTTGGTCCATTTGCATATCAGCATAAGTTCACTAATTAAAACTTTAGTTAATGATGCAGTTCCCCCAAGCTTTCCCCCCTTCCCCAAGATGAAGGTTTGCACTTTTGGGCCTAGGACAGTCTGGGTGTCCTTGAAGAGTGAGCTGGAGAGGCTTTGTTATGTCTGTCTGAGCATGAGAGAGCAGCAGCAAACAAGCTACAGGGAACTTCAGAGTTACACTAGCAGTACAGGATTTGAAAAAATATAAAAGTTAAAACCTAAGGCATCACAGTCATACCCACTGCTTGCAGAATTGCTTCTGTGCTCAAAAAGTTAGTAAATATAAATAATCAGCATAATCCTAAAAAAAAAATTGCAATATAAACGATATTTTTTTTCCAGGCTGAGGCCACTAAGCTCTTGCAGACACTCATAAAATAAAATTATTCATGACAAATTGTAATCAACAGGGGTAAATATAAAAGATTTTTTAATCTGTTTCACTGCATCTATGAAACCACTTGATTAGTCCCCTTCTAACACATTTCTAAACACAGATGAGACTTAGTGAGATGAGGAATTTTTAGAGCATATTTTGGACAAGTTTGCTTAGATTAATTGCAGATCTTCTGAATCTAGAAGAGGCAGCTAAAATATATCCTTAGAAATGTCCCATTAGACTTTGAAAATAGAATGAGAAAGACAAATTAATGTTGATTGAAAAACAGCATGTGCATTTTGTGTGGAAGTGAATTTAGTTTGGTCATTAGTGTCATTTGATAAGCAGAATTTCATTCCCTTCCCCTAAATAAGAAACTCACTCTGTTTTTCATCATCCAGACTGTTTATTCTAATGGATTTTAGGAATCCAAAAAAATTCCTTTTAAAGGGAATGAAAAGGAGAGAATCAAATTATGTTTCCTCATGCAACGCAGCAAAATAACTCGAAACTTTAGACACATACTTTCATCAAAGCATATAACTTTTCAACTTGCTATTTTCCTACATGAAAGAAAAAAACAACAGTGGTTTATGGACTGAAATAGATAGGAAATATAATAGGAAAGCCAGTTATTTCTGCACCTACCAAACACATAAGCCACGTGATTTACTGACACTTCAGAAGGCAAAGGTAATTCAGGAGAGATTCAGAGAGTACATAAAATTGATTCAGGGCAGACACTCAGTTTGGATATTTGTTGGCTGTTCCTATGAAGTGTCATAAGCCACTACAACCCAAAGGAGTAGTAGTAATACCAATAACAGCAACAGCTTCCACAAGTTTCCTATTTTTCAGTAATTGACACAAAATCCCTCTAAACTGACAGATGCAGACTTTTCCAAAGGGGTTTGGATTTCGGTGGATTTCTAGTGTCAGGATACCTGGAAAACAAACATGATGATTGCTTTGAAAGAGCTCTTCATAAGCACTGAGTATGATGATGCATTCCTGAATACCTTCCTGTTTGCTATCAGCTAATCTACCATTCAGCTTGCATTCCCCAGCACCCTTCTCTGCCTTTCCTGCGTGGTGTTAGCACCTGCAGAAATGCCAACTGAAGTCAAAATCTAGGACACGAGATCAAAGGGTTTGGGTACTCCCAGTTTCCATGCGTGTGTCATCTTCATAAAATCCTGTTAACGCTCTTACGATGCAGACAATTGAAATGGAACCTGGGAGAAGAGGTAGAGGCCTGGCTTAGGCAGCAGAGAGTTTATGGGGTTGTTTTATGGCTCTGGAATACACTGCCCAAAAGGATTAAAGGGTATTTAGATGTAGAACAAGACTCCATCTTATTTTAGCTTTCTCTTGGAAACGAGTCTCATAAAAATGGTCTAAAAGATACAAATGGAGTTGGGGTTAAAAAAGCACGAATTTGATGATACAGTTCCTCTGGAAAAAAACAAACGAAACATTAGTCTGTTGTTGAAAAGTGTATTCAACGAAGCAAATTTACCAGTCAGACCTATTCATTGATTTATTCATTTAGGTTGGAAAAAGCCTTTAAGATCATCGAGGCCCAATCACTATTCACTTCCTTATAAGTATGCTCCTGAACCTGTAAGAAGACTGGAAAAAAAGCCCAAAGTCCATTTTGCTACACAGTCATAAGCAGAAGACAAAAAAACAAAGATAAACCGTCAGCAAGGCTCTACTGAGTCTTGGCAAAACCACTCCAGTACTTCAGTGCTGAATATTCTTGGAAATATTAAGAGGTGGCACACAGGACCTTGAAGCTGAGGACTTAGCAGAGGAAAAAAAAAATAATGGAAGGATTTAAATGGATTAAGGGGGTAATGGGACCCAGGCAGAAGGAGGTGGAGATAACTTTAGCTGCCTTGTAAATGAGAAGAGGGAGAGATGATAAATGGAGTTCTGAAGCCTCCACAGATTAAATTATCTGGGTGGGAGTCAGGTGTGAATTGCTGGGGAAGTGCAGGGACTAAAGGGATTTCTGTATTTGCTGGTGCAGTTTAAGTTTCCCTTCAGGTGACACAGTCAGTAGTGGAAATGCTTCAATCTGTGTCTCACATATTATCTAAGGGCTGGGGAATATTTCTCAGTGTGAGAAGAGAAGGAACCTCTAGTGTCTCACTAGAGACTCACTGAAGTGAGACAGAAGGGCAGCACAAAAATCAACCTTGACAAATGTAGGAAAAAGTCATTAGTCACCATGGCAAAGACTATAAAGGAGAGGATTGAAAGTAGTCTGAAAATAACGGAGGAAGCTTCCTGTACAGCAGAAAGACGTGCACGAGAAATCAGTGTGTATCCATGACATCAACAGCTTTTCAGATCTCACTGCTGAGAGCCTCATTTTAAAATACTTTTGCAACTGTTTTCAGATTAGATCTGCATTTCTCAAGGGGTAAGAATCCATTTGGTGCCTGGGACTCCACTATCATATCTGCTCTGTTTTTCTGCAGTTTTTAGAAGCTATTTATTTTCTTCCCCTTTCACTGCTAATCGCTATTACTCTTACATTAAATCAAAACAAACTGATTCAAGCCAGGTTTATCAGAATTCTGTCAGGTTTTGTCAGACAAACAGAAAATAAAGTCAATGATTTTCTACTTAAGAATGATAAATTATGGCCCCATATGAAGCCACTATATTAACTACCCCTATTAAGACACTCATTAATTGCCATAATAGGAAAACAATAATTTCCCTCTTTTGTCAAGTCCTCCAGATCTCGGAAATCCCTGAAAGTCAAGGAGATGCCTTTAAGGAAAGTCAATAGCTAAATGTCTGTTTCCAAGGAATTTTAGACTTGTCTGTGTTTTCTCTTGCACTATATTCACAGCATTAAATTCAGTGGAAGAAGATTAAGTATTTTGCTACTAATTCAGCATCTTATTACTGGAGGTAATAGCATTCATGTGTATCAACAGCTTTATAATCCTATTGACATAAACCAAAGTCAGATGTGAGCAGTACACAAGGATGGTGGGGACTGCAGCAGCTGCCCAAGCAAGGCTCCATCCTCCTATCTAGCAGAAATATTTTTTACACTAATTTCATACCTGTGTTTTCTCCTTGTTCCAGCCCTTCACTTGGGCTGGTTACGTTCTTTAGTGTTTTGCATTCCCAGGAGAGTGTTACCACCGCTAAATCCCCTGGCAGCTCGTTAAGGAGCTTGCGTGATTCTTCTAAATGCTCCATGAGATCCACCCACACCACGAAAAGTAATTCCCTCCCAGCGAAATCAAATTGTATTTAATCTGGAAATTTAATTACGCCACGGCAATAGGTATTTTTTGAACGCCATAGATTAGGCGGATTAATCAGATGCGCGGGAGGTAGGCGGTTGGTATTAATAAGGCAAAATTTGTTTGCACTATATGTACAGACAGTTCTGAAACTGCCAGCCAAAGCAGAAAGAAAAGATTTGCCTTGGTGCTTTTAATGAGAAGTAGATTAGTAGAAGCTGTGCAGTTAAAACAAAACAAAACTAAACCAGCCACCACTTTAAGCCAAGCAGAGGAGTGCGAAAACAGTGTTCATTTTTAATAAATACAGCGTCACTGGTTGCTGACTGACAGATTCAATGTTATCTCACTATAAATGTATAATAATTAGTTGGGTAATTTGGCTTTCTGAGGAACATTATTAACTCTATTAGAATTACAATCAACTCAGGAAATCAGATTTCTAAATACTCTGAATCCAATGCCTGCTTCTATACACAAATTTTGGGAGGGTTCAGGGATAACGAGCACAAATGGAGTTAGGAAAATACAAGCGTTTTAGAAACCCAGACTTTTCCTTAGCTTATAGCCGAGCTGGAAGTGTTTCCAGCTCCAGAATGGGACAAGGCCCCAGTATGAACTCATTCCCTGTCTGGGAAGCAGCGTGCAGTGGGAGCTGGGAGCTGGCCCCAGACGCCGCAGGGAGAGCGCAGCGGCAGCAGCCCTCCTGGGTACGGAGTCAGAGCAGTGTGTGCTTGTGTATAATTATATTCATATTCTGATTATAGAGCCAGATGACTCCAACACATGTTGCTGCTGTTCCTGGGAGCATAGAAAATTTGGACCACACCAGTTGCCACAAAAATATGTAATGGCTGTCATCACGCTGGTTTGTAAGCAAGGCACACTGTCACCTCTAGGAAAACCTACTTCATTAATAATAACATCAATGTGACATTTCCATTTAATCCTAATGACTTCTTAATTACTAATTACTGTCACTGCAGAAGCAAAATCCCAGGGAAGGTGGAATCTCAGTCATATCATTCTCCACAGTTGCCAGGTATTTTCGGATTACTTTATCCAGGAAGGAAAAAAAAAAATCATTTCGACATTATTTTTGAGAAACAGTCATCATGAATATAGAAAATCTGAAAGAGTCACTGAATATTCTTCTGTCAGCCTTAAAAAAAAGGAATTATAAACAGCATTTCCTTTAAAAAAATGTTATGACAATTCAGTTTATTCAAATCACACCCTGAAGTTGTCAGTGTGTTGAGCACACACATCAGATAATGTTGTTCAACTTTGGACTAAATCCTGCTTTAGTTAATAATTAAGCATGATCCTATTGTCAGTGAGTTGCAAATTTATATTCTATTGCTAATAGCATCTACGTTAATTTAAATCCGTATTCTCCTATTTAAGCTTTTGGTACTTCAAATATTTCATTTAAATTAGAGAAATGAAACCAATTTTTTGTTTTAATCAAATTGTTTTTTCACATTATTTGAACTGTAGTAATTGCAATTAGGAAAGATCCCATTCAGCAAGTCAAGGGAGAAAAATCCAAATTGTTCTCCACAATATATAATTTTTTTAGAGTTAGTTTTTCAAAATTGTGGGATACTTTGAGAGGAAGAATTTCTGTTGCATTTCAAATGTGTCAATATTTACATCCATTATTGGCTTTGCTCTTTTTGCTGCATTAAACAGATTCTATATTTAGAGGAGAAGGTGAAGCAGAGGGGATGGTCTAACTCCCTGTATTTTTCCCCACACTGAAGAAATGAGCCAGATTACAGAGAACAAAGATAAAAGTGGATGAAAAATGGATTAAGCCACACATATTGTGCTCAGTGAGGGAGTCTGATAATATATAAATGCCATAAATGTTATTTTTTAAAAAAGGTTCAATATTAAAATTGGCATTTTTAGACCTCTTTATGGAGGTGGCTTTGAAGAATGGCAGCATTAGCCTGAGGTAACCTTCACTTAAGTTTCAAACTTCCACTGATTTTATTAAGATGTACATTTGTGCCAGAAGAAGGAATGTAAATACAGACATTTAGCACATGCTTATCTACCCCACAGAAGTCTGTCTGCCTGTGAGAACCCAGGTTATCCAAGAAAGAATAATGGATTACTGAGATACCTATTAAAAATTTGATCCTTAAGGCTGAATTGCTTTCCTTTTGGTATTCAGTGCATGCAACCATTCAGATTTATACATAAGAAATATATTATTGTGGAAAAACCACTATAAGTCTCCATTGAAATGTAGAAGCCTTTAAAGCTTCACTTAATATCAAATTTGGTTTGTCATGGTCTATTTATAACACAAATAGGCAAACTTTATAAACTGCTTGGAATAGAAAAAAAGATTACTAACCAGCAAATCTTTGGGTAAGACTGAGTGCCCCTTCACATACCCACATGAGCACTGTGCAAATGAGCAATGTTTCTGAAGCAGCACGCAGTGAGCACCAACACACCTTTGTTAAATAGATGCTGATAAATGCCTTTACCTGTGGAGAATGCCATGGGTATGCCCTGCAGCAAGGGGGGGATACAGCAGTGCAGGGCCAAGAAAAAGGACCTCTGCAAGAAACACGAGACTAGAAGTGCTGTGACTGCTATTGAGGGTCTGGGGAACCATTTCAAGGAGTTAGAGAGACCTCTAACACAGGAATATCTGGAAAGAGGGGGTTTATGGCCATAAAACCATGAGCATGTTACAGGTGTGTCCAGGCAAGAGCAGTGTACCAAGGCTATTGATGTACTGAGGGTCTGCAGGGTTAGAAAACTGACAGGGGAGAGAAGTTAGGAAGCCTTGATAGGGAAAGGTGAAGTCTCTACTTTAGGACATGAGTGGAATAGTAAAACCTTTCTTTAAAGCTGAAAAACCAGTGCTTAGTAGTAAGAAACAAGGTCCCAGAATGGAAGAATTTAATTAAACACCAACTATATGCGCTGTAAAGAGTTCTGGGATGGGGAAGACAGTGTAGCAAAAAGGAGGGCAGTGTAGGCTTTAATTAAACACAAAGCTGGTCCTCTAAATCAATCATTATTTCTTGGAGGCAAGGACAAGTGCAGAGCTGTGCAAATGTGTGAAGAGAATTTGGGTAACAGCCCTGCAGATTTCTCAGAGGAAAATGCTTTGACAGATGCCGAGTGGGACTACTTCTCCTTATGCTGAACCTAAAGGCAACAAAAAAATTAAAATTACTGCATGGCATCCAAGAAAAGTGTAAAAGAAATCTTCATGTGTAAGGCTTAAAGTTAATTTTGCCCCAGGTTTGGAGTGAGGTACTGGAAAGAAAACAGACTGATAGCCTGATTCACGTAAAATTCAAGGCATCACTTTGGGCAATTTGGTAGATTGCTTCCTGTGTAAAGACTGATTCTCTTAGTCATCTTGCATCCTTAGCACAATTAAAACATTGGTCCAACTCTATATGTGATTTAAACATGCCTACATCCATAAACACAAGCAGGAACATGTCTCCTGGACTTCAGCCAGGGATCTCAGTCCAGTGCCTTTAGTGGGAAGTGCTCTGAAACACCAATCTGCCAGGGGATGAGAAAGTCTGCTCACTATCCTTATGGAAAAATCATATCTGAACAGAGTTCCTGGTGATGAACCAGCACTGGGGCTTTGCAAGTGAGCTGACAAAAAGCATTTATTTTTATACCCTGAAACAACAGGTTCTTGGCCATGACAGCTGTAAATGCCTGTCATTTAAATGGTTGGAAAGGCAACACTGTGAAGGTTTTTTACATGCTGGTCAAGGCTTTGCATCTCCCTGTTCCTTGGAGTTGTATTTCTGGTCAGTACTTCCCCTGAGCCTTGCCCTAGCATAACGTGGCAACACCACAATCAGAAGTAGCCAGAAGCCCATAACTTGAGGACACCAACCATGACAGGAACAAGGTGGGGAAGCAGACTGAGACAAGACAAAATAGTTCTGGCGATCACAGCAGGAGACTGGATGGATCCTGTGAGATAACCATCCAGCTCTTAGATTTAGGGTTTGTGAGAGGCTGTAGAAATGAGATTGACACTGACCTTCAGTGAGTGCAACAGAACTAGGCCAAAAACATGTGGAAGATTTCAAATCCACTGTGACTGGAACACAATCTTTGTACCTCCCTCTAGGTCTTGTGAAAAAACAGCTCCACCTGTGAACACCTTCAGCATCAGTTTTCTGAGACACATGTCTCTGTACCTCTAGGAATGAAAGTTGCTTGGTACTTTCTGAACAGATCAGAGGGCATCAGAGGGATAAAACTGTTAGTTATCCACACCCATATTTCAGTCAGGAAAAGTTATAAAAATGTGTACATTTAAAATCTTGCCAGCTCTGCACAAATGTGTGGTCATTCACAAGCCTGAAGTACTCTAAGCATGTAAAGTGCTTAGACACATTCTTAAAAAGTTAATCTGTTTGTAGTAAAATGAACCCTTTGGTCCTCGCTGACATGAGTCACATCTCATGCAAGTAACTGGGTACAAGAAATAAAGAAAAATCACTGTTTATTTATTTGTAGGTAAGAAGGCATCTTCTATATTTAAGGTTTTCTATGT
This sequence comes from Erpornis zantholeuca, assembly GCA_013400515.1. Lineage (NCBI taxonomy): Eukaryota > Metazoa > Chordata > Aves > Passeriformes > Timaliidae > Erpornis > Erpornis zantholeuca. The sequence continues at coordinate 422,116 of VZTN01025343.1, read as the reverse complement.
AGTGTCTGACATGGGTATGGCAATATTGGCTCACAATTCTTTGTTAACTCACGTGGTTGGCTGCTCATCAGTGTTGATGTTTATATTTAGTTATTGGAAAGAAAGAATTAGTTGACTGGACATAGATCTAAGTTTGGAAGACTCCACATTTTCCAACCAAGCACTTTACAACCCATTTAACTGTGGAAAAAAATATTTGGGAAACCAGTCAACTTCTTCTAGAACATGCTAAAGTCTTTTTACTGAGGGAAAAGACCTTGAATCAAACATCTGGAAACAAATCACTCCCAACATTCCTGCAGCTTTGAAGCGAAATGCGTGGTCAGGATGGAAGGCAGGGGAGAAAAACGAAACCTCAGAATGAGTTTCCCTCTTGCAGTCATCAAAACCTCGTGCATTTAATTTGTCCCAGTTGCTTTGGTCTGCACCAGCAGTGAGAGGAGCCCACGCTGAGGAATCCCCCTCCACTGGAGACAGATAACATCACATCTCAGTTACAGTGATAGATCTCCCAGGTCTGCATTTCTGCTCCTCTGATGGCACAGATATTAACGCACCTGCTCTCTGCCACAAACATTTTCCATTCTCTTGGATGGAGTATTCTCTTTCAAACCTGTTTTCACCCTAGGGAGTGGAGCTGGAATGCAAAGCCATCGTCTCTGCTTGGAGTGACCAGAGGGATGCACTGGGTTGCATCCCTCTGGACCTACTTGGCTTTAGCAAATGTGGATTTTAAATAGTGTAATAAACATAGTTCTTTTCAAGACAAGTGGCAAACATAGTCTCCAGTCCCAATGTAAATAAAAAGCTAAGCATACTCCCCAGTTTCACTGTAAATAAACTAACTGAAGCTTCTAAAGACACACAGGAATCTGTAATATCAAACAACATCCATAGAAGACCAATAGAAACATTTAAAAGGATGTTAGTTCAAGAATTCATTCATTTTCTCATTTGAAAATTAAAAGTAAGATAACCCATTTACTCTGAAATGATGTGTTCATGTGACTTACTGCCTTATCAGGGGTTCTTAAGATAAATATCCTTAGATCTTGACCTTTCCATGATTTGAAGACTATACTTAAATCTTTGATTACCTTTTTCTCCCTCCGAAGAACTGAATCCCATTGCTATGGTGCAGCATGTGAATTAAGCCTCTCTTACCACTATTAAGATTTCTAAAACCATCATTACATGCGGCAGATCTTTTTTTTTTTTTTTTCAAATAGTTGCCCAACTTTAATTCTAACAAGTGTGTCATCTAATAACATTATATGAAATGCAATGGTGAAATGAGCTTGCTAAATCATTTCAAATATGTCAGCTGCCATAAGTCAGGCTTTACTGGTATGGTTATACCCAGACATTTTTGAGGGGTAAAGGATGGGTAAAGACTAATTTCTACCAAGGAAAAGCTCCTTTCTTCCTAAGGAAAAACTCTTTTAGAGTAGGAATTCATAGAAACAATTACACTTTTCTGCCTTTACCCTCAGGCAAGATGGGACAAAAGAATATTTTACAGCAATTTTGTGACATTTAACTGAATAATTTTAAAAGCCTTTTCTTTCAATTTATTTTAATGTCTACAACCTTCATTTCTAACAACCTGGGTTTTATGAGTTAACTTGCAGGGACAGGTGATTTAATGCTATTATATGGTACAAATCCCTTTTCCAGGATGAAAGGAATCCCCAGAGAATAGTGGAAAATTCCCTTCCTTCTGAACAGATCAGAGTCCTGTCTGCCCCTGCCACAAGATAAAGTTTCACTTTTCAAAAGTATCTCTGAGAATACCTATGGACACATAAGAAATTAATTAATATTGCACACTGATATGTGCTTTAGGAATTAGGTATTTGCAGTATTTGAGGGCTTTTATAACTTCCTGGGGCCTGCTAGAAGGTCCCCTGGAAAAGTATTTCAGGGAAAGTGTTTTGGGATTCAAAAAAACCCCAGAGAATGGATTTTCTTCTCTATCTACAAAGCAAGTCTTGAACATGACTAAGGCACTTAAAGTTTGATTTTTAATAATCTTTCTGGCAATAAATTGTATTACATTCAACAGGTGGTTCCATTAAATTGGAGCATGTATTTTACAGTCACTTGTGTAAGAATGAGCTGTTAGGCCTTACCCCACCTCAAACTTAGAGTAAATAAAGAAAAAGGATATTAAATATGAGAAGTTGAAGAGTCACAACAAAATGCAAATTAATCAATTTTGCTTTTTCCCCTGACATATATATATTAATAATTAATAGAATGGATTTCCAGATGTACCAGTCTGAGTGACTCACCTGAAAGGACCAAATTAAACATCCCTTACAATATACTTCTCACTTTTGGTCAGTCAATATCTCAAACAAAATAATGTTCATATTTCTAAACTTGGAATTTTAAAGAAGATCTTATTTTGCAAATTGAAATTTTGCTGTCAATAATAAACTAAGAGCCACAAAATGTTTCAAGCTGTGTTGCAGTAATCTGCAGGAGCATATCAAAAGCAATGAAGATTCTTGAATGTTTCTTTTTACAAGAATGTTTCTTTGTACAAGACAGCAAAAAAAGGAAAAAGGCAGCAAAAAAAATTTCCAAAAATATCTAAATGGTTTGCATTTTTTCATCTTATTGGGAAACTGCCTGACAAATCACATTTTCAATCCATTTGCAAATAATCTCTAAAAGGGTTAGAAGGGTTAAATTGTGGTAGCTGTACATGATGTAAACCAGATGCAGGTATATTACTGACTTATTTCAAAAGAATTGGGTTTTTCATCTTATCTAGTATTTTCTGAACATTAAATAGAATTTAAAAGATATGACTGAATCTAAAGTATAAGTGGTAAAATTCTCTTTACTTTTTAATTACCTGCTTGCTCTGGTATTTCTGTGAGTCCCATTAGATACTTTGTGCTCCTGCATTTTCAGAACTGCCTGGCTGAAATATCAATGATTAGGCCCTTTTTAAGTGAGTATTTGCTCTTTAGCAAAGTTGCTGTCTTCAGGAGACAAGGAATATTCCTTGCTGAAATTACTACCTTTTGATTCCAAAAATATTGCTCATATACCTTAAAAAAAAAAAATCCCCCAAACCCACATGAAGAATTGTTACAGTACTTTTTTGAAAGTCTTATCTGGAAGGTTGAAGAGGACAGATTATATGTCGAATGATATTGCTTCTGATTCTTTGCTGCCTGAATCCATGCTGTGAAATCAGAAAATGAGCAAAAATTACCATGTTTGCATGTCAGAGGAGAGCAGGAGGTGTGAGGGGCTCCTTGCCTGGCCCTGCCTATGGGGCTGGGGCAGCAATGAGGGGAGCTTGAAGGCAGGAAGCAAAGCTCTTTATATCCCTGCTGTGCCCTGTCAGGTCCTGGGAGGGACAAGGAGTCAGCCCTTCCCTGAAAGCATCAAAACACCTCTTTCCTCTTGGGAATATTCCAGGCAGGAGGCGATGCCATCAGCTGAAGGCAGGCTTGTTTGGTAGGTCCTTCAGGTTCAGATAGCGGAGATAAACATCTCAGTGCTCATCCTTCACTCTCCCCATTTCCCCCACCCCTGGTCTCCCCTTGTGCCTCTGCAGCATTTTTTGGGTGCCTTCCCAGGCCTGCTGCAGAGGCAGTTTTGGGTGCCTGGGTGCTGGTGGGAGGCACAGCTGGCTCCATATCTGCCCTTCCATCTCGGGAGTCACCGGGAGTCACCGGCCTGCGTACTCCGTGCACTTCCAGATTCCTTTGATTTGCTTATCTCAAATTCAAATTGGAAGCAGCTTTCCATATGCTGGCATACCAGGTAGGAAGGAAGATGTTCCAGGGGAAGGACTGGTGGCAAAGTGCAGTGAATCTATCCAAAACATGTGAGGAATGAGGTAATATGGGCTATTCCTCCCACTCCCCGCAGGATTTCATCAGAACTGCAGCCAGCTGAAGGCATTGATCTCAAGCTGCAGTCCTCTTGGAAGGTACTCCAAAGAGTGGGGAATTCATTTACAGAAGAATTAAAGCCTGTTTCAAACCTCAGCACTTTCCAGTCCAAGCTCTTTTGGCAGCTCTTTCTTCCTAGAGTCACATAACCAAAATACTTTTCCCTGACGGATGCAGAGGGAGATACTAATTACATATTTTCTCATTTAGTTTTATTGTCTATTAAAATACAATAATTTACCACAGGCATGGGTGTACTAGAAAGCAAATAAAATTGGTGTCCACTGGTCCAGCTCCTGAAGAATAGGGAACAAGCCAATCCATGACTGTAGTGTTATGGCAGGAAACAAATTTTGACATTCCATTTATTAGAAAATCCAGGTCGGTGACAACCTGGATTGTCACCCTGCTTCACCATTTACAGCAAACAACAGAGCAGCTTTCAAAGCCCTGTTTTAGGTACTGAGCATCCCCTATGGGCCTTTTAGTCCATCTGGCATGATTATAGAGTCACAGAACGGTTTGGGTTGGAAGGGACCTTAAAGCCCATCTCATTCCAACACCCTGCCAAGGGCAGAGACATTTTCCACTATCCCAGGTTGCTCAGAGCCCCATCCAACCTGGCCTTGGACACTTCCAGGGGTGGGGCAGCCACAGCTGCTCTGGGCAGCCTGTGCCAGGGCCTCACCACCCTCACAGGGAACAATTTCTCCCTAACCTCTAAACTAACTCTACCTTCTTCATCTAAAACACATTCCCTCTTGTCCTATCACTACATGCCCTGGTAAGAAGTCTCTGTCCTGCTCTCCTGTAGCCCCTTAAGGTACTGGAAGGTGCCCTAATGTCACCTCAAATCCTTCTCTTCTCCAGGCTAAACAACCTCATCTCTCCCAGCTTGTCTTCTTACAGGAGGTGCTCCAGGCTACCTTCATGGCCTCCTCTGGACCCACTCCAACAAAGCCATGATGTCTGTCTGACAACTGCCAGGCAGGACAAACATTGCCAAGAGGGTTAAATAGGTGCTTCCACTCAAGTGTAAAACTCAAGAAATACAGAGCATTGAGCAGCAGGACGGCTGCAGCAGTGAGTGTGCAGCACATCAACCAGGCCTCCAAAGCTCTTTTTTTGATCACATACACACCCTCTCTTACTCATGTACAACACTGAATCAGCTCCTCTGCATGAAAGAGTTTAGCCTCTATTTACAGAAACAACTTCCCAAAATTTTATGAGCTCCAGGTTTAATACTTGCGCTTTCAAAACCTCAAAACATTTTAATTTCAAAATCTCTGTGGCTCCGTTTCAGAAAGTGTTGCTGATGATGTCACATTGACAGTGTTTTGTGTTAGGAACATCTTGAAAGAAAACTGTATTTGCCATACAGTTTCTGCATGCTTTTGTCTTTGTACTAATCAACCATCTGCAGCCACAATCTAGATATTTTCTCTCTCAAATTCCTTTACCATGTCTTATGGTTTGTTCACGTGAGCAAATGATGGCATTCACCTCTGAATCCTGCTTCTTTTCTAGGAGACCTTGCAGAGCATTATACCTACATGAGGTTTTAAATAATTCTTGGTTTGATTCACCAGTTCATGACATCCGTAAATCATTACTTCATAAAGCAATTTATGGCAATAAGATGTTCTCCGTTAGCAAACACAAGTCAAAGGAAAACAAAACACGCACAGAATTAAAAAGATCTTAAAGCTACATATTTTCCAGACAGAAGATGGGAAGATCTCCAGTGGAATCTTGATTTAATTCAAGCACTGGAGACTGCACAACTTGGGTTGCTATTTCTCCCTTTCATACAAAGTAAAGCCTTTAACCTGACCTTGGGAAAAAAGCATCTAAAGAGGCTTTTGTCCTATAGACCACAAATAAACAAAATTTCCTATGTTGTGATTATTTTTCTCATTAGTCAGTCTTGCCTTTAAAAATAATCAAAGCCATAACTTTTCCTTTGATGCTTTAGAGTGAGAAAAGTAATGGTATCAACAATAATTTGACTGTGTACTAGTCAACATTAGTCTTTATGTGGTTTGAGTTTGCCTTCAGCACGCTCTGTGTTCCAAAGAGTCACTACGAGGCACTTCAGAGTTCAAGCAATGTATGGATTCCAGAAAGCTCTTCCTCATGCCAGTAAAAAAAGGAAATTTTCCAGAGAAGCAAGTGGCAAATGGCTCTTCCCTTGGAAGTCCTGTAAGGCTTGAAGTGGAAAAATTGGACTGTAGGATTTATTGCCTTGAACATCAAGAAAACTTTGTTTTGATAGGAGCTTGTTTAAAAGGTCCTTTTTAAGGAGCTGTCCTAATTTAGGAAATCGGGCATGAGATGCTGATAAAACCTTTACAAAATAAGCTGTAGTGGTGCTCTTTGAGCTGAAACTGTGCATGGTAGAAGCAAAGCTATAATAAAAGCATTCAGTGACAGCAAGTTACACAGTCAGTTGGACTGTAAGACTGTAGGACTCCTCTGCCATCTACATAACATCTAATTTTATCATATCCTCAACCATCCTGTCTGGAATCCTTAACCTGTGAAGCCTTGCAAGCTGATGGTATGCAAACAGAAGAAATCTAAGAAATCCTGGGTGCTTCAGATGCATCACTCCTCTAAGTCTGAAAGACCTCTCAGTATCACAGTGGGAGTGTATGAGGACCTAGATTTTGCCTGGATTTATGGAATATCAGGTCTTGGATCCAAACGAGAAGTACCACAGTTCCCCTGCCAATTTCAGCTGCTGGGACTCACCCACCTGAGGAACAGCAATGAATTCCTTATTTCCTGATGGAGCTAAACAGAAGGGATGCACCACTCTGACAACCAGAGGAACAAAAGGGAGCTTCCAGAGACATGATACCCAGCATGATGCTAGAGGAGCACCAAGCAACAACTTGAGAAGTGCCTTGGGAGCCAGCATTGTTTAAAGCAGAGCTAGGCCCACAGCTGGGCTGAAATACACAGAGATATTTGGGGGGTCCCAGGTGAGGTTGTTTGGGTGATTAATGCCTACTAGTGACCTCAGGGCTAGGAAGGTGGTCTTTTAATTACATGAAACTGATGAAGTGATGTGTTTTAATTTGTTTTTAAAGGTTTGGACTGTTCTCCACGGTGCTGTGGTTTTTGCTCCATCCTGTGTGCCTGCTCTGTCCCATCCAGGAGGCAATCCCAAGGAGCAAACCATATTTCCACTGAGTTGCTCGTCAGCCCCGAGTGTGTGGAAGCCACAGAAAGGAGAGCAAAATGCAACCTGCACCTGTAGCATGGACTTGGTGTTCCCAGCCTTCTTTGTGCCAGACAAGCAGTTTCTCCAAGACAATCCCATGCATTCTTTTTTTGCCTCTTCAAAACATTTCTAGACTTTTCAGACTGTTTTCTTCCAGAGAAAGAGGCTTGACCTCTAGATAGCAAAAGTGTGTTGCAATTTTGAAAGGTGCAAGGCAGTTGAAAATGGAAGAGATTACTTTATTTATTGTTGTTTATTTATCACCAGTCTTTAGAAAAGCTTCTTTGTGCTGCCATGGGTTGAGTTGAGGCATTCTTTGCTTTTGGCAAAAAGTGCGAGGAATTTCCCTTTCAAACTTGCCACAGGTTTAAGTATCCCTCTTAAAACTGTCAGTAACTGGATTTTGTTGCACAACAGAAATGCTCTGAATCTCTGTCTATTTACTGCATTGTAATTAAACCTAATGAAAGACATAAAAAAATGGTAAATATGAATAGCTTGAATTTAAGTGGAATAAATGATGGATGTACACACTCAAAACCTCTAAACTTGTACATTTTCTTAAACAAGATGCTTGTTGTCTCTATAATCTTCGTGGGGTTTTGCTTCTTGTTTTGGTAGTGGCTGTTTATGTAGCAACCTTAACAGACACTTGATCATCCTTCTGATTTTAATTACTCCTGACATATTTTGTTTAAAATTCCACACTGCTGTTGTAAGACAGTTTTACTGTAGACACTGCTTAGTGATATTTCTCCCTGATGAAAACATCACAGTTAGGGGGCTCTTAAGGTCAAATATTTCCTGCTGCAGCTCTGGAAGTTCAGGAACTTCCCACCACATTTATTAGTGTTTTGTTTTCAGATAAACTTCCCACAGAAAAAAAATACAGGCCTTGAAAATTGACTCATGATACATCTTCAAACAAATCTTAAGGGATACTTTAATGAGAAAAATTGGCACTTTCATCTTATAATTTTCTTGCTAGTAGAATGCATATTGTTTTTTACGTTAATTTATTTCCATAGCCCAGTTTCCTCTCCAGCTTCAGAGGACCACAGAATAAAATAGCCTGCAGCTAGAAAGGGTATTGTGAGTTATTGAATCCAGTATTATATTACAAATAATCCCATCATCGATCTTCCATCCCCTTAAATGTGGTGAGGTGTATTTGTGGGCAGATGCAAGAGAGCACAGGGGGACAGTTTTGTCCTTTGTCAGCTCTACAGTGTGAAATCTTTCAAGTTTCTCAGTGTTCTCAACAGTTTTGAGGACACTTGGGACCATTTATTTCACCTCAAGGTCCTCTGAGGATGCTTTGCTGTATTTATAATACAGGAAAAATGTTTTTGTTAAAGGAGCTCGTTGCTTCTGCTTTCTGAAGCAAATCTATTTTCATTTCTCTGGATATTCTTCATTAAATATATTATTTTGTGGTTTATATTTATATATCTGCCATGGTCACTGAGATACAGCTTAGAGTGTGAGGTGAGGAACATTCTTTATTGGAAAGAAAGAAGAAAATAGAGGGGCAGAAGATGGGGGGAATGAAGGCTGAAGGCACACACACATCTGGACGAGAAAAAGGCTGGAGTCTGCTTCCTGCTTCCAGTATGACTTTTACATTAAAAAATTAAAATAAAAGAGCCTCCACTTAGAGGGATTAGTATTTTTGGATAGATAGACAGATAGATATCCCATCTCCCAGATATTTCATTTGTACAGTCTGTCACTGAGAATGATATTTGTTCCCCTCTATCTTCATCCCCTTGAAAGGCAAGTCCCTCAGCCAAGCCAGTCATTCAGGACCTGTCTAAAACTGTTTGAACTCCCTGTGTAAAGAGAAATGTCCAGGAGGCAGCATTTAACTGAGCAGAGAGGCTTATCTTTGGATGGGAAGGAAACCCTTTGCAGGCACTTCCCTGCATGGCTTTCTGTGTGCCGGGAGCTGGGAAAAGCGAGGCGTCCCTCGGGAGCTCGGTGCTGTCTGATGGGTCACCTCTCTGGGGGCTGGTGGAATCTCAGCTATTCCTCTGCACTTCCTTTTTACAAGTTCTCTTCTCCCTTTCTTTTCTTTTTTTTTCGATTTCCCTGCCTCTCAGTACATATTTCAAAGCAATTTCCTAGCAGCATGACATCTTTATGGAATGTGTGGTGATCTTCAGCAGGTTCCTGCTACGCTTAGAAGAGGCTGACACATCTCAGCTGGATGTGCAACTTGGCCTAGATAATGATATTCTGTATAAAAATCTCTTTTCTTGTGGCTCATTTGTCTGTTCACATTTGGGTAAGCAAGGTTATTTTCAGTCGAGGTTATGCAAAAATATTGTGATGAGAAATGCAATTTAGAAACAATGTCTTCACACTGGCAGCATTATCCATTAGAAGTCCACTCTGAATCTCATTTTTCCTGAGTATACTCAGATGATTTGAATAATTAAAAAGCTTAGCATAACTTGAACTTCTGCATACAAGAAGTCTGGAGGAAATTCGATTAATCCAATTGAGAATCAGAAGCAATGTTTTATGGTGAAAGTTGTAATTTTGAATAAATATAGCAAACCATCCTCTGGATATTTGTTGATCAATATTAGACTCAAATCTAATAAAGCAAAATAGTTTTTTGGAGAATAATAATAATAATAATAATGATGATGATGAAAGCAATAATGACTACAATACTAAGAGATTTCCATTTGCTTGTGTAATTGCAATACTTATGTTTACATACAATAATTTGAGAATGCAAAATTCTCAGAGACAAGGTCAGAGAATTGCTCTCTGACTAAATTGCACAATTTAGTGGTAGCTAGAGCTAGTTCCCAGAAAAATATGTTGGGGACACACTTATCAACAGATAATCATAAAGGCTTAGTGGGTATTAAGCAGAAGTTACAGCAGTGTCATCAGTTACAGTATTTAATGAGTTCTGAACACATGGTATCAATTCAGAAATCCCAGGATTTTAGGTTGATTCTCTATGACAAGAAATATTGGGGTGAAGCTAGAAAAAGAATGAGTCACAGCAGAGAGTAAGAAAATCTTACCAATAATAATGTTTTGGAAGTGCTGAAATAGGTAATCTGGGGTAGAATATGGTTCTCATCACTCAACATCCTGAAGAAGAATCTGGATAAACATCTAATGTAAGGAATATGGACCTAATTAACCTTCATCAGAGGGACAAGGTGGCCTGAGAAATGCCTCTCACTCCTAAGATGGTGTATGGTAATTGCATCATTCTCTACCTGTAATGTTCATCTCCAGACCTGAACCCAGACTTTCACCGTGGTTTAAAGATGTTCAGACATCATGTTAGGCCAGGTCTCACCTCTGATAAAGACAAGATTTTCCATGTAACTGTCTGAATTTAGGTAGCCTGCCTTGGCCTGCCCATCAGTAAACTTTGTTGCAGTATTAAAAACGAAAATGTGTATTAAGTTGGTTAAAACTTGCTTGAATTAGTTTGCATTTGAGGTTCTCTGTTCTACTTACTCTCTTAGTGATCAAAGGTGCATATTGCTTTGAATTTACTCCTGAAATATGAGTCCTCAACTGGAAAGTTTGGAATTAGCCAAAATATGTGTGGTTGAATGCACCTTTGGGTTCAGTTCAAAGTGAAAATTCAAGGAAAGGCCAGGTGATTTCTGACAAGAGGTTGGTAAGCTCCAGCTGCAAAGTGTACTGGAAAGGAATCTAGGTCTGAAACCCACCATCCACCCAGCAATCCCAGTGGATTGAGCAGGAGTATTGGCACAGAGTGTGGGTGCAGAGAGTAAAGGTGGCTCCCTAACTTCTCAGTTAGTGCACACACAGTACATGCAGGTGATTAATGAGTTGAAAGTAATTAAAAAGTGCCTCAATTTCCATCCAGGCATCGTGACCATGTCTCTATTCCAGAGAGACTAGTCGTCCATGTAGCTGACTTCAAACTTGCTTGTCAGAAAGTGAGATTTGGGGTGTGTTTTAGTTAATAAACTGTGGAGGCTACAGCAGAGAATTACTGAATATTACTGAAATCTGCTTAATTCTCTTCCAAAGAGGAGTGGCAAATTATGTGGAGTAAAGCAAACAAAGGATAGGCTGCTGTGGAAGCAGCAACCATGCCTGGGTCGGGTGGATTTCCCAAGAGAGCTCCGGTGTGAGCGGGAGCGGAGCGCGGGCGGATCGCCAGCCTGCCGCAATTACCAACCGAGCTCTGTGACCTGCTGCACCTCCCCTAATTGTGCTTTTGATAACAAGCTGGAGATATAATTAGAAGTGTAAGAGCAACGAAAGAGATCGTAGGTTTGTTTCACACCTTCTGATAAATGGGAAAATAATTAGATCTAGGATACTGTCGCATAGCATGCTGTGTGGCTGGTTTCAAAAGCATGGCTTTAGAGGAAAGTGGGATTGTCTGAATGACTCTGGAAAATTGTGTTCAATCCCCAGGCACTTGGAAACATAATTTCATTTTTATATGAGAAATTTTAGCAATAACTGTGGGGAATTTTTACCCATTTGGGGAATTATGCCATTTTCTACTTGGTGGAGAAATATGAGTGCTTTGGTATGCTTAAAGGAAAAAATAGTGGTCTGCAAAAAATGTCAGTAGCTTTGATCATTCTGACGTTATAAAGAGGCAAGTCTAATCAATGAATATTTGTTGATTCTTCAAACTTGAGGGTCACACCAAATATCTGTCCGAAACCATCTTGGAGACCGATCCTTATGGACTCATCCTGGTTTTGCTATTGCATTTGACCATGCTTCACTACTCAGCAGGACAGCTTTGTGGGTCAAACAAATCTGCAGCTTACAGACTTGTTTCTTAAATCTACAGACTGGGAATGAGCTGCCATTTCTCCTGAGAGAAGGAGAGTGACAAGAGATATTTCTTTTTTTTTTTTTTTTTTCCTTTTCTTATTGCAAAGCTAACAGCTGCTCATGATAGCTCTGGAGATCACTTTGTCTCCTTGGTCACAGTGGGTCTAGCTGTGAAAATACCTGTGAAATTACTCCCTGAAATTTGGAGGTAATGATCGCTTGTGCAGGGGTCCTGTGATGGAAAAAATAAATACGGGGGGAATAAAAAAAAGAGGAAGGAAAATTTGCTAAACCCAAGCCTCCCTCGCTGTGAACACCCTGCTGCAAAGTCCGAGTGACTCGTCTGGGGACTGTGACAATTTGCAGAATTAGGATATCCAGTTCCTGATCAGCTGAATTACACTGACAAAAAACTGCCTAGATACTGATACGCAATAATCCTTTTCAGCATGGAGATTTAACCAGAAATGACAGCTTTCAAATGCTTATAGCATCATTATCTGTGCCCAGAAATAATCTTGGGAAAATAACACATGAATCTCTACCAGAGGCAGTTGGAAGCAAGGAACTTGAAAAGCAATTTCACATTGCTAAATTCTACAGAAAAATGCTTTGCCATATGTCGTGCCCCATGTCTGACCTGCACATATTGCATATGCTGTAAATGCACTGGTCACAAGCAAATCTCCTCGTGTTTCCTGCTACATCAATAAAAGAGATGGGAAGAACAGACAGGCTACTATAAACAAGCATTCTCTCAGGGAGCGTAAGAATGACTTATTTGAAGGAAAACTACCATAGGATCTATCATCTAATATAAATTATGACTCAAATGTGGGTTTTTTTGTCCTGTTCAGGTCATATAGTCCCATTCCATTTTTATACATCTTACTGCTTCTCTGAGTGTCTCTAGGAGAATGTGATTGTGTGGTGTGATAAAATTAAGGACAACAAATCTGCTGTGCCTTATAGAGTCTTATATACAATATTGACAGATCCATCCACCTCAGAAATGAATAATTTATGATTATTTGTACTTTTCTGCTCTTTGTCACAGTACTCAAAAGGATCAGGAACCAGGCAGATGAGTCAGGATGCCTTCGTTGCTCTTGATGCTGAACAGGAGCAGACCCCAGCTGACAGAAAGCCTGTGCACATCACTAGTCCTCTCTTGGCTCCCTGCAGTGTCTGAGATAATTCCCCATGTGCCAGGAGGGATTTCTGATGCAGCCTGGAAGTGGCTAAGCTGTACAGCAGGGTGATGGTCAGAAAGAGAGGGGAAAAAAGAATTCCTCAGGGAAAATCTTCAAATGGTAAAACTATTTTTTGCACCTACTTCTTGAATTGTCCTGCCACACAAGGGGTTTACTACAGTGTCACTGTAGGCACAGCCATCCCATCAAGAGCTCATGCAATGATTTGCACACCCAAAATTGCTCGTAGATCTAACCATGGATTTTACTGTGGTGGCTCTACTGACAGCAGTGAGACATGGGAACTTGCAATAGCCAAAAGTCTACAAAAGCACTCCAAAAGTCATGCATTGACTCTTCTAGTTATGTTTCCAGCTCACATGCTCTTTCCACCTCTTATTTTCATGGGATATCTGCAGTACAGCTCTTATCTCCAAAGAGGGGGTTAGCCAGCAGACTTAGACAGTTTAAACCTTGCACTCAGCAATTCTTTAGGATCACTTTTATAGTGAAATATGAGCCCAGGTTCTCTTTTATTTTTATGTTGCTGGCTTCTGTGGGAATGTATAGCATTTTATGGAGGAGATTAATGCCTCAGGACACTGTATATAAGAACTCAAGCTGACAGATATTTAACATTAACAGAAAAATAGGTTCAAAAATACTGCCAAGCACAGGCTTTGTTCTATAATACCCCTGCATTGCATTTATTATTTTTATTATGTTGGACTGCTCCTGGCCTGAATTCCAGAAGAGCACTGCTCCTCAAGTTGCATCAGCACTCTGTACCTCCATCTATACCTTTGCATCCATCGATCCTTTATGACCATGATCCAAAGAGCAATCAGGAAAGCAGTGATTTGATGAGATCACTCATCCCAGTCCCGAAATTCCTAACAGAGCTAAATATAGGACCAGCATTCATACAAAAAAACCCCAAATGAGGAATATTTCCTGCTCTCCCTACCAATTATGCTATGCATTTCTGGATGCCTGCCACAAATATCTCATGTTGGCTCCTGATTTCCAATCCTATTCTCACCTGGCAGAGCCAAAAAAATAACAAAACATGTATTATACATTTATAAAAGCATCTCTATCAAGGTTAAGGAACTGGTCAAGTGTATTAGAAAATGCCTTGCCATGTCCCTTGAGTAAAGCTGATGTCATCTTATTTTAGTAGTTAGGCTTAGATTTGACACTTACTGTCGTGGAAGAGGCTTTTTTCATTTGTTTGTTTTTGTTCACAATGGCGATAGATAATTTAGGAGCAGAGGGGCTGCCATGCAGAATCAGCTCATCAAACTGCAGCCAGATCCTTGAGAATGTGGAAAAAAAAAATCTCAGAGGGTTCATGAGTGTCTGGGAGGCTCTTGTCTTAGCAACTCTGTTATTTGGAGATGGCCATAAACTTTGAAATACTTGCTTTTTTTACAATGCTGTTTAAATAAAAACCGCCAAAATAGCTCTGATATCAAATATTCCAATATTTGTTTAATTTATGTCCCTATCAATCCACCTTGCCAGATTCAACTTTCCAATATCCTCTTTTATGAAATCTGAATTCTCTGCTTTCCATTTTCATATATTGTCATAACTTTGAATAATCACTGAAAAAAACTGGTAGAAGTTTCTCATATGCTTCTTTGCTTATGACTCCTTACTTCAAATATTTCTATTATGGTATCCAGTGTTGTAAAACTTCTTTAGGGAGACAGTCCCAATGTTTTAAAGTCATTTTAAATGAGAGGTTTTTCCATCCCAATGGCCATTCTTATTGCCCTTCTCTCAGCATCTTTCATTTCAAAATATCTGCAATATCCTTTCTAAAATGACCTAATGAATATTCTGCACAACTTTTGTAACTGAAGCTGTGCTCTAAATTCTGATACTATTTTTCCCTGTGTACTTAATCATCTGAGCCACTTGTTCAATTAATTCACTTTTGGATGGATATGGCTGCATATAGGAAGGAAGGGATACTCCTGCATCATTAACCACAGCTGCAGGGTTATTGCCAGGCCTCGTTCTTAAACTGAGGCTTTTGGATCTGGGCAAGTAAACATTTCCCTCTGGCACTGAACTTTGTCCCTTCTCATGTCATAACTTTCCATCATCAGTGAGCAGCCTTACTCTGCTGCTCACTTTCCTTTCAGATGATTAGGAAATATATTAAGCATTTAGTCTTAACACAGAGCCTTGTAGTACTTTTAAGAAGTAAACCTAAACCACTACTCAATTTCCTACAGTGCTTCTGAGTCATCAGAACGCTCTGATTTTAATGTGGTAAATGCTCCAGGATGTGATTTTTTGGTAAACCTGTGGCTGTAGTGCCAACCAGACTTTGTTGTATGAATTACTTCACTTTTCCAGTTTGAATCTTCTGATAAAAATTGAGCTGACTTTTTCCTTGCACAGGCTGTTGGTTTAACTCTCTTCTGCTACAATACCAGACAATTTGATATTCTGCTTGTAAGTAATGTTTTGACCAGATTTCCAAATGTAGAGATGTCAGGGTTACCCACACTAATGCTTTTGCTGACCTCTGAATTATTGTTTTAAACATCAGCTATCCACCAGTCCTCCAAAGTTGTTTTTAATGAGAGATCACATATCTTTGCAAGCAGCTCACCACCTTTATTTCTGAACTCCTTCAGGACTCATAAATGTATGACATCTGGGTATCCAGAGTGATAGCAGGAGACAGCTTGGGAAAATAAAAATGAGCCCTGCCTGTAAATCAGCCTGGCAAGGCTCCACCATGTCAGTAGTTCTTGGGAGTCTTTTGGAAACATTGCAGTTCAGATTTTTCTTACTCCAGCATGTGCCAGGCAGTCATAGCTGCTAAACTAGGCTTTATTCTATAATCTGATAATATGTACATTATTAAAATCTAATTTTTAGAAATATTAATTATCATATCTATGAACAGGAAAATATGTAAAGAAAAAGAAAAAAAAGGGGAAGGAACATATTCTGTACATTTTTAAATCTCCATTTCCATAATAGTGTTTTTTTTTTTTCTGAGAGGCAATGTGAGCTTTTTTATCCCTGAAGTGGAAATGAAAATTTTAGCTTTGCATGTTTCTGGGAGGAAGCTTTTATTCTTCAAGAAGAAGAAAACTGCAAAAAGCCCGTGTCAAACAGAACATATCTTGCTTGATTTTAGTAGTGCTAGATGCTTAGTTTGAGAAAGTCTTTCAGTTTAGAAACAGTTTTTTTAAAAAATAAAGGTTGTTTTGAGATCACAGCTGAGTCCTGTGCATTGTTTTGCACATTAGGAGCAAAGCAATGTTTTTTTCCCATTCATTGAAGACACATAGTTGATTTTTTCCCCCTAAGGTTTCTTGTATTCAGCGACATAGTTTTGAATAGCTGAAGCTGTTTTTATGTCTTTTTTCCTCCTGTTTCATTGCAGGCTGTAGGGTGTGGGATGACTGAGTAACCTCCTCCTGGGAGAGGGGCAGCAGCTTCCCACATCGGTGGGGAAGGTGGCTGGGGACAGAATCACAGCGAGGAGTAGCAGGGCCAGTGAGCTCCTGATGACACTTTTACCCTAAAAGTATTGTAGTTTCACAGCTCTCTGTACAGCTCAGGGCTTCCTGGGTGGGTTTTGAAGCTCCCAGAGGACTCTGAATGATATCAGGAGCCCAGAAGACCTGAAAGGGGTTATTCAGAGGGCAAGCCTGTGAAGAATCTAGATGCTGGCAGTGTGTGTTTAAAAATAAAGAAAAAATAGAGAAGAATAGTATGTGCATGGAAAACATGATGAGAAATCATTCAAGGCTGCAGAAGTAGTGGGTGCCCCATCCCTGGGAATGTTCAAGGCCAGGCTGGATGGGGCTCTGAGCAACCTGGTCTAGTGGAAGGTGTTCTTGCCCATGGCAGGGGTTGAAATGAAATGTTCTTGGAGGTCTCTTCCAACCCAAACCATTCTTTGATTCTATGCTAAAGATACACTCTGTGCAAGGCACTTGAAACATTAAAAGCAGTTCCTGGCCATTCTGTGATTCTGTGATAAAGATCAACTGTATGCAAGGCAGTTCAGACATTAAAAGCAATTCCTGAATGGATGGATTACAATTTTCCATTAGATTTTTTTTTTCTAGTGGAAAATGATGTTTCTATTTGAAATTTCTATTATTTTAATCAAATGACCATTTTATGCTCAAAAATGCTGCCAGAAAGAGTCTGGATACTCACTTTGAGTGGCCTCAGTGTTAAATGGAAGGAGATCATTGTTTCAGCTGCCTCATTCTTTGGGACAAATGAAACATTGAAATAGTAAAATCTCCTGAGGCTAGCAAGTTTTAATTTCACCCTTTTTTCACAGGAAGCAGTTAGATGTGGTCAAGCAGATGTCTGCAGGCATGCATGGTATGATCATGTGGTGATTAGAAAGTCACATTTTTCTCATGTTTCCAGGGCAGAACTTCACATTTACAGAGCTCCAAGAGCTCCCAGTTTAAAATAGGATCATAAAATAATGGAATGGCCTGGGTTGGAAAGGACCTTGAAAACCATCTTGTTCCAATCCTCCTGCCATGGGGAAAACCTTCCACTAGAGCAGCTTCCTCAAACCCCCATCCAATCCTGGCCTTGATGACCCCATAGATTATTTATCCTGTGGATTCCTTTCGAGACAAGCGATTGACTCCCAAGTAACCATTGCAATGGCTCCGTGAGAATGAATTTTCGGCTAAGCATCTGTGCTTGAGCTGGAAATTCTCAGTCTTTGGCTGAGAATATCCATGGGATGCATTCAGGGGATGCATTTGGAAAGATGGAATGCAGCACACAATGAGGAGCAGGCTGCAGCCCGAGGCTTTGGTGCCAAAAAATATTACAGTTTGTACAGCAAGGTCAGTTCAAGGCTGAATTTAAGTGCTCTCTACGCTCAGATAATTTAAACAAAGCTGCTCTGAAGCCCTGAATTTCAGAACAGATATCCAAAGTTAGGAGATGAAGACCTTTGGGGTTTTGATGCTCTGCAGTAAAGCTTGTGGAGTGTTCAGACAGAGTATTTTACCAAAGTCCAAGAGACTGGAACATGGATAACAAGCTGAAATTGGCAGGGAGATCTGCTGTCCTTACCTCCTCTGAATTAAAACTAATGTTAATGATTGCTGTCACTTGAGAGCACAAATGGACACACACACACACAGGTTGAGGTGTTGGAAGAAGAAGAAGGAAGTTTTCTTTTTCACAGTTTTTATACAATTTTTTGAGACCCTGAGGATCGGATAGGGAGATCTTCTCCTATCCATCTCCATTGGTTCAGACAGAAGTCCATTAAAACTTCTTTTATCATGAATGGAATGAAAAAAAAAAAAAAAGAAAGACAGTTAGAGAAACACATCTTATTTACCAAGGATTTCATGGGAACTCCAGAGTGACTTTTCAAAACAACCAGAACAAGTTTCAAAACAAATCAGAAGGCTGAATTTCAGGGCAACAGATTGCAATAAATTACCCCTAAGAAAATGGCTTTATTTCTACTAAAGCTTGAACTGTGTAAGTTAATAAGACACTCCGCCAGCACCTCCTGAAATGCCAGACTCTCTTCTTGAGTGACCACAGAGCTTGTTTCTGCCTGTCACAGCAAGAAAAATCCAAGGTGTTCCTGTTCTGCTCCTTATACCTCATATCCCATTCCCAAGTTGGGTGGAGGTGCAGTGTATTTTTCAAAGCAAAGCGCTAAAAAAGACAAGAAAAATGGATGATTTTGATACTGGGGTACTGGGATACTTCACTTCGGTGACACTGGAAATCCCTCGGATGGGATTTGAGAGCTCAGTATCAAGCACTGTAGGCAGGCTTGTTAAATGGGAGTTGCAGCTAAGAAGGCAAAAAATAAAAATGAAAGGAAGAGGAAAAGATGGGGAAAAGAATAGGAGTTTTCTCTCAATACAGAGAAGCAATTTAACCTCAGAAAGATTGGCCACGATTTTCAGAAAACATGAAGGAATGAATGTGAGGGGAAATCTGCCCACCCAAAACTGGACACAAAGGGACCTTATTTTTGGGGATGCTGATTCTCCTAGTTTCTCAGAAATTTGAACAAGCTCCTCTTGAGGAAGCTGAAATCATTTGTTACTTGGGACAGCTTTGCCCTGGCTAATTTGCACCTTTACAATGTTCAGGAGCTGAACTTTCATCCTCTAAGTGTGCAGCAAGCTCCTTAACCACGGACTATCCTTCATCCCTGCCATAAAACAGTCCACTGCAGGAAATCAAAGTCGAGTTAATTTTCTTCCCCTTTAATTCCAGAGTGCCCAAAATGTTGCTGTACAGCTGCATAAAACTTAAATTTGATCCTCAGTTGCCTTTCCTCTCTCACCACAGAGCCGCAAGATTGAAGACTTTCTTCTCAACTCAGCCACAGCGCAGTGGAAACCAAAGAGTGAGCAACTCTAAGGATGCTTCAAATAGATTGTGCCGGTGTTTTTAGGGATGGGTCTCCATAACTATCCTGGTAAGAGTGAAGAGAATCTCAGAGCATCATTGCTTTCTGTTTGTCTTGTCCACAATGCCCTGGGGCTACCTATAAAGTTTTCAAATTAAATGGTGCTTAAAGTCATGTGGAAAGAGATGAGTCACAAAAGGATGGATGTGTTTGTAGAAAAAGAGTTTTTCCAGAGTGTTCAATCATTTCTGTCTAATGTCTGCCCAGTATCCATTGGACTGGGGAGCTCTGCAAGTGGAAGCTGACAAAAATCTATTTATGACTTTTGCACTGAAGCTGTGGCACTGAGCTGTAAAACCAAGTCACAGGAGCAAGATCAGAACTCTCTGTGAAGTAAAGGGAGGGTGCTCCACACTTCACATCTCCTCAGGATTGCTCCATTGCTGCAGAGGAACTAAGGAAACACAAAGAGCTCCTGGCAATAGTAGCTCGTCCCTTGGGTTTACCCTGAAAAAATGAAACCAGGGATTTTATTTAATTATTATTATATTTACCTAATAGAAAGAATTAAAATTAAATAATTAAATCAATTTGATAAAATAATAATAATTTGACCTATGAATTATTAATATTTAAGAAAATACTTGATTTTGTCTGAGCTAGGGGTACAAGCCTGGGTGATGGACGTGTGTTACTGTGGTGAGGGGTGTTTGCTTTTTGTTCCTGGAGTTGCTCAGTGCAGGCTGCAGTTGTTAGCAGTTAACAAGTCCACCAGAGGTGCCTTGGAGAGTGCAGTCGGCAGACATTTCTATGGGGTTGTGAATGCATGCAGTGTCTGAACGTGCTCCTTGGCTCCCACATAATAAACCTGAGGAAAAATAAAAAGCTCTGTGCTGCCATAGCAACCTATATTGATATATAAAGTGTAGATGGTTTCCTTTGTGGGTGACAGATGCAGGACACTGGTAGCTTAGCCTTTGTCACACTGCCTGGCTGTGCATGTGCCACACTGTGCACTGCTTCTGTCAGCAGTACTTCACATTTGAAAAACAAGTATTTTAGTCCATCATGGCTGGATCCTGCTTTTATTTTATTTTTTTTTTGGTGGGGGTGGAGGGTTGAGTTCACCTAACTCAAAGCACTGTTTAGGAAAAAAGAGGAAAACAAAACACAGTTTAGACTTATACATGGCAACTAAAGCTGGCATAAATATACGTCTGTTTTTAAATCATAATATTATGCAGCTCTGCAGCATATGCTCATCTGGTCAGACACAGCAATAACCATCCAGGCATTGCAACTGTCCTTTAACTCCTCCCTAGCCAAATAGTCCTTGAAGGAGTGTAAAGTTTGCCCATGAGCTTGTACAAATGAGAGGGACAGCAGGAGTGGGAGCTGCACCAGATCCATCAAAATGTTAAATAAGAGCATTGAAAAGGGGAGTTTAGAGGTGATCCGTGAGAGGAAAGATGCTGTGAGCACCAGTCCTTCAGTAAATTCACTGCTTTGAGTGGTGTCTCAGGGCCAGGGCTTCATTTCTTTTGCTGTTTTTAGGTTGACATGCTCCATCCAATTCCTGGGACACCACTGAGGTCCTGGAAAAATAACCATGAGAATTGCACCATTATGAAAGTTTGGGGGTTTTATTTGCATGGTGAGGAGGGATGAAGGGAAGAGAAGGGCATGTTTAAACTTATTGCTCTGGGGGTTTATCTTCCTAGGACTTGTTGGCCCAACATTTTTCAGAAACAATGAAAAAGTGGAGTGTAATTCTAATAATTGCTTTGACACTGGTCAGCAGTAGCTGTGACAAGCAACAACTGACACCATACTGTGCAGGATACACGTCTAACTAAGTTTAACTGTGGAAGAAGTCGGGGATAAAGGGAAAATAAATCTCCAGAAACCTTGAAATGTGTGTGAGAGGAAGCCCAGTAATTCAACCAGTATAATTAGCTTCCCAAATTGTGTCAAAATAATCAGCTGGAATTAGTGAAGTTTGAAATGTTCACTAATGTTAGCCATGACTTGCTTGTAGCTTCCAGTTAACCTCCAGCTCATGGCATTGCTTCCTGCTGTCACAGCATCCTTGTTTCCATGTAAGGATGCTGAGCAGGGTTCCCTTTACTGATATTAAGCAAACAGCTTAATATCTTTGGCTTTTTATTTTGCCTTTTTCAAATTAACTCTGTGGATAAGCTGTGCTGCATTTTTGTTCTTGGTGTTCTTGGGTTTGGTTTTTTTTTTGACAGTCAAAACTCAAGGAAAAAAAAAAAGCAAGGGAGTTCAGAGAGAAAACCACAATAGAAGGAAAAGGTAAAAAAATAAGAGTCCTGCTTAATTTAAGGCCTTGACTTTGTATTATTGTGACATAGCACACCCAGTATTCCACATCAGAGAGCTTTTTTAATGGATCTTTTTGGGATAGCTGCTGCAGTGGATATAACTTGGAGCCAAAGTAAGGTTTTAAGCAGGAATTATTTCTTCTTTTTTTGTGGTTTTGCTTTGAAATTTTGTTTGATTTTAACACAGTTTTAATCCTTAGATTGTTTTCTGGTTTGTTTTTTCCAGCAACTAGCATGAGACACCTTCTTGTCACAGCAAAGACATTGGATGTTTTTTCTTTTCTAAGCATAAAAAAAAGGGAAAGAGACATGTAGAACTGAATTACAATCAAACAGCATCCTCTTTAACTAGCATGTTAGGTCATAATACAGATATTATTTTAAGTAATTAAAATTCCTGCCATTTCCAATGTCAGATTCAATTAAACTCACAGGAACACAGAAAGTACAAGTTTGTTATGCTATGGTATAGACATTTGCATTACAAATTTTGCTTTATAGTCCAGCACACACGACAAAAATTATTACTGTTGTTTATATATGCTATGAAAAACAGTAATCCTCTTTTTCAAACACTTTGGAATTGTTTCTTCCCTTAAAGGGACACAATGAAGTCTTAGTGCTCTGTATTTAAGAAAGCCCAGGCAAAAATAAGACCTTGTTCTTATAAATTCATGAATGTTTAGCTTCGTGTACATGAGCATACCCATAGGGTCTGAAGAAACCACTCATGAATGTGAAAATAACCATGAGTAGATGAGTTTATAGGACAGGTCCTTGCCATTAAGATAAATCATGTAATAAAAAAAGGTTGGTCAAAGGTGTTCTTGTTAAAATCTCCTCAATCTGAACCAAGACAGCAGGAATGAAATTAAAAATAGATCATGTTTTTAAAGAAGAATAAAGAATTGACTGTTGTACTCATGGAAATGTGTGTGAGTGCACATGTATCTATATAACTATAGATATAATTCTAACCTAAGTCAAGTAAATGACTATATAATAGAAAGTGTAACACTAAAAAAAAATCAGGATTAATATTGACTGTATAGCTGTTATCAACACCCTAAAACCAGAGTAGAATTAATTCTCTTTGTATAGTTAAGAAGGCAAAATATAGTTTGTCTTCCTAGGTGCTGAAGCAGCAGTCTGTTTTATATACCAATACAAAGAAAATTGATAGGAGGAGGGGGAAGCATTGCTTTTATATCACAATAATTTCCAATAATTGCTGTAATTTTCTGGCTGCCTCGCAAACGCCAATTGAAATCTGTACAGAACATGAAACATAATGGAAGATAATTGGAAATGCACTGCATATCATAATCATTGTTCAAGTTATAAAATTACACGGACAAGTCTATATTTCATTGTAGCATGTAATCTATCAAATGGCAGACAGGCTGCATAATGCAGGTGACGGGGACTCTTTTCAGGGAGATGTTAAATAACTGAATGGTTTCGTGCAGCAGCTTCACTGCTGCTGTGTCTGAAGGGTTTTATGAATTGCAGAAGATTTGCTGAGTAGTTTGGATCCCAGGGAGCACCTGAATGACCCTGATGAACAGGTTAAAATGTGGCTTATATCCAACCCTTGTATGGACATAAGCTCTTACTGGAGCAGACTCCCAGAATAATCTGAATTTTATTTCCTGAGCCAGGTTCTGAACTGCATCTTACTCATCCTTTTAACCTAGCCAGTGGTGTTTCCTTGCTTAAATGTCTTGCTGCTCTGAAGAAATGAAACTTTGCCAAGCTCACTGTTTCCCATTCAATATAGAATATCATCTATCTATCTATAGATATAGAATGGATTCTATATTGTCTATTCTATATCCTAATCTGCTATTTTTAAGTGACTGTGAGACTTGGAATGCAGTAAGGGCAACCACAGCCACATCATGGAAAGCCAGGGTATGGATGTCCAACAGGACACTGCTCTTTTTGGCAGTGACTTATTTTTGGTACTCATATCAAAACATAAATGACAAACATGACAAAATTCCCATAATCCCAGGCAAAACTATTAAGCCCTGTCACATAAAATGTCATTATTTGAGCCATTCCCAAACACCAAGCTTGTAAAAAATTCTTGTCAGGTAGTTTAAAGCGCAGTAGTGGGTTTCTGAAAAATGAGAATTTTCAATACACAAAAGAGCAGAATTTTCTGGGTCATTTTCTCTAAAAAGGGTAGGATTTTTTTCCAATTTTCATTTTTGGCAGCCTGTTTTTTGGCAATTACAGATGTCGTAATTGCCTGAAATGGAGTGCCAGAAAGATGGGACAGTCTCAAGACAGAAAATAATTAGCTCAAAACAAGGCAAGAGCTCCTACACCAATAAAAATTGCTCATTCTTCTGGAATTTCAAAAAACTGTACAATTTTATTTGTTGGCGAACCGGTGGTGCTATTAATTTTTGTGCTGTTAATTGAACAATTGTAACTGTATGGTCACTGCTGCAGTTTATTCCCATACAAATTAGTTTTAAAAGTTTGCCTTGAGGTGCACTCACTGGTATAATTTCATTTTTTAAGTTGGACATGAAAACTCTACTTTTGGTTGAGATCTGGTGAAATTTGAGGCCTGGATAGTTTCATTAGTTTCTTAAAAAGATAAAACTAATAAAAAGAATATTTTCTAGCACTCCAGACTGTGTCTGAAATTAGAAAAAATATTACTGGGAGCTTAGCCTTTTCATATTTTAGAAGTTAAAAAATGCCCTTGACTGCAAATAGGAGTTATTACTGTATGGGTTTATAGAGCAGGCTCTCATAATTGAATTAAGCAGAAACACAAATCATCTAAAAGAGAGGGTTTGGATTGCTGTGTCTGTAATTTCTGAGCAGCAGCCTGCAGGGAAGGCAGTGCCCACTGATGTGCTGGATCTCTGTGGATGTGGCTGTGGCTGTGGCTGCGGATGTGGATGTGGATGTGGAAGTGGATGTGGATGTAGATGTGGATGTGGATGTGGATGTGGCTGTGGATGTGGATGTGGATGTGGCTGTGGCTGTGGCTGTGGCTGTGGATGTGGCTGTGGCTGTGGCTGTGGCTGTGGATGTGGATGTGGATGTGGCTGTGGATGTGGATGTGGCTGTGGATGTGGATGTGGCTGTGGCTGTGGCTGAGCCTCCTTCCAGGGCTGGCACCGAGGCTTTGCCAGCAGAGGAGAAGGGTCTGGTGAGTTCATTCTCCTCCTGTGCCCTGTCCTGGGGCAGTGACAGCACTGTCCCTGCTGCTCTGCAAAGGGCCAAGCCTGAAAAGCTGAGCCACATCCAGAGGTGGCACAGGACACCTTTCACTGAGACAAAACCT